>JACYFF010031955.1:31179479-31196191 GCA_017589665.1 Selenicereus undatus
AATAATAATAATAATAATAATAATAATAATAATAATAATAATAATAAAACAAGATAGTCCTACTTTGAGAGGATGAAGCTGCGTGAAGAGGATGGTGACGATGGAGGATGGCAACCGTGTGGGAGCAGCAGCCATGAAGGAGATGATGATGATGGAAGCTGTTGATAAAGGCCGATGGTGATGCTGATGACGATGGTGAGGACGATGATGATGATGTTGCGTGTAAGGAGAAGAAGGGGGGACAGCAGAGGAAGATGTTGATGAAGGAAGATGGGAGTAAGCAAGAAGGTGAAGAAGATGGGGATGGCGTGGCTGAGAAATGGTGAGGGAGCGGCTTGCCGTGAGGTGTGCTGGCGTGGAGAGGAGATGATGAAGCTGATGAAGATGATGGAGCTCGTAGATGATGAAGGTTATCAGAGGGAGCAAGATGTCGTGGAGGTGTATTAATAGGGTGGGGGTCTAGGGTTTTTGTTTAGGTTTTCTTCTCCTCTCTTCCTTAGATTTCTTCTTCCCCAAGACTTCTAGCTTCTCACCGACTCTTGAAACCCTAGCCCAATATAATAATTATGAAAATAATAATTTTCATAATTATTATTTTTGTTCCATCTTGTAGCCAAGTGTATAAAACCCGAGCTTCTACGTCCTCTCTTCTCATCTTCATTCAATTAACACTAATCCTGAAAAATATATAAAACAAATCAAATTAAACGAAATAATATATATAATATACTCAAAATAATTATAAAAATAATGCATGATTTTTGACTTAACACCTTCCAACCCTTCACACATTTTTACATTTTTACATATATTGGAAATTTCTTTTTCTTTTAGTTTTTGAAAATGAAACCACTAGACAAAAGTTTTAAGAAATTTTCTAATTGTATCATAACTATTTTTATCAAATCGATAATTAAAGATGTGTGGCTGCATATGTAGGTCTATTATCATTAAGTGTTCGCACATCACATGCTTAAACCATGCTTGCCAATGTATAAGGCAAATAAAGAGTGCCGTTGGGCAAGGATTGACCTACTAATAAAGCAGGTCGGGTTGAGTTATGTTGCCCCACTTAATTGAAACATGTTGGCTTTATGAACGAATGGGTCGGGCTGGTCAACTTGCTTTTGGTCTATAAAAATTGATCAAACTTATAGTAAAAACTTCATTGATGTGAATTGTTGATAATAACTTTGACTAATAGATAGGTTGATAAAATCATAAGATAATCGGGTCAGTAAATAAGTCATTAATGGACTGACATGTCCTAATATATTAACATGGTCTAAATCAGCTGAGCTGTTATTACTCGGTCCATTATTAATATGATGTTAGAGTAATCCTATATTGAATGAGCTATGTTGCTTGACCTAATGAGGACTCGGCTTACCGCCAACGTCTGGTTTCCAACACGCATATGTGTGCGTCAGAAAGATGTTGAAGTTTACTGTTGAATATGTTGTGTGTGTGCTATTTTATCTTTCTTTTTTTTTTGGATGTGAAATCACCGCCTCTAGGTGATCAAAAAATAGAAAATCACCTCCTAATTAACCCAAATATTTATTTAAAAAAGAATTTACCTAATTTTCTTCGAGTCGTCCTATGAATCTGTGATCCCAATCCCCACAAGCCCTCTTTCTTTTTTAAGGGGGAAAAAAAGTCCCGACGGTCCCTAAAGAAAAGGAAAGAATTCAAGCTTTGACAAATAGCTAGGTACCATACAAAGAGCGCCTGTGGTTTAATGGATAAGGCATCTGACTTCCAATCAGACGATTGTGGGTTTGAGTCCCACCAGGCATGTGAAACTCAAATTTTGATGTTACTTTTTGTCTTTGATGAATATTTTTCAATGACAACAACAAAAAAACAACAATAACAACAAACTCCAAGTGTGGGTCCCGCTTTCACGGGGTCTGGGGAGATGAATATTTTTCAATGACATTGATAACAATAGTTAGTTTGAAAGTAATCTCCACAAGAGTGACTAAATTCCAATTGAGAACTCAGCCAGTAAAAGTTTTGTTCATATTTCCCCTTTTTTTCTCCCATGCCTTTGATATTGATTTGAATTAGCACAACAAATTGAGCAACTTATTACTTGAATGTTGCATGACAATGAACTCTTTAGTCTTTCGGGGAATGTCAGACTTTTCTTCTTTTCCTATTAATGTATTTAATGATCATTATAAATTATAATATATTCCTTCACATCTTTCAGTTTACATTTCTAAAAGGCATATTTTTTCAAGACGCAAACATTATGATGAAATCACAATTGTGTATGAATCAATATACACCCAAAATAACCATTCAAAGAAAGGCAGGCAACCAAAACATAGAATCCATGGGTACATCTGAACATAGCACTCGATGTTTTTGTATCTAACGTTCTGTAAAATACAATCCAAGAAAATGTTGCATCATATACGCAAAGGTACATAAATGTAGAAACTAAGCTTTATTAATAATCATCTCAAAGGGAGGAAGATAGGGGGAATTATCCTATCTAAAATTGGAATTGGGGTAGACTCGTAGGGAATGAACATATAAACACATTGAAATATAGAAATTGTTATGCTATCAGAAATTTTGGTAAAAACGCTAGATGCTACTTAAACTGCTAGTCAAAACACTAGGATACCGAATAGTAAAAATTGATTGATTAGTGTATTGACTTTATCAAAACACTAAACACTACTCGAAACGCTGTTGCGAACATGGCCTTAATCTAATTCCTTAAGAGACCGTGGAAATGACCTAATAATGCTGAAAGTGAAGAGAAAATGGCTGGGGGAAATCTTATGATTTCGCCTAAAATATACCAACTCGACAAATATGAAACATAACATATATTCACAATTAGTAATAAACATAATGTGATAATGATGGCAAAAATGAATGGAGGCAGAAGGTTTGGGTGAACAGAAACACATACCTCAATTTTAGACCAAGCAGTGATATATTAATAGAGATATGGACGCTAGAAAAAAAAACAAATAAATAGATGTGGTGACAAAGGCAAATATGCAAAATAGATGACAATAAATAAATAGAGATCATAAGTTTTTAATCGACAATTGTAACTATAACAAAGTTTTGTACACAATGCAATGAGTAAAATGGACATTTAAATTGTAATTTGTAGTGAGCAAGGACCAAATAAGCTGAGCGAAAGAGAAAACTATGATCCAACAAACTGAAATTAGATCAAAATTTACAAATTTCAAACAAAAAGTAGAAAATGAGTAGATAAACTCGTACTTTACCATAATAATAGATCTCCTCCAACTAAAACTAACCATGTCCAGTTCCCCCTCAGATGTAGTGTGCAAGTATTAAGAGAGGGGGCAAAACAATAACAAAGGCAGTTAAATCCCTTTACAAAAGGAGAAATAAATATATTAAATAATATATCCAACAAAGTTAAGCACAAAATGTGACACATAAAATAAATTAGCCACAAGAGTTACCTACGATGCTCTAAACCCTTAAAAGAATGACCAAAAATCCAAATTGAAACCAAACTAAAACCACATAAGAGTTAAAATGCTAAAACCAGATAAAGCTTACAACTTACAAATATCAGAGATCTACAACCCAAAGAAACAAAAATGATGAGTTGAAGTTACAAATCAAAAACTATGAAAAGACATAGGACAACCCACAAAGTAAATATCATTGTAGTTTCATTAGCAAATTCTATACAATTACTTAGTAATACAAAAGAGGAAAAATATGGTGAATAGCACCAAAAGAAGACCCAAGTGAAATGATATCCACTATCTTTGCTATCCTTACTCTTGATCTTAGTCCTCGACCATCACCGTCATCATCGTTTAGTCTTGATCTCAATCCTCTATCAATTTAATGTGTCCAATGCGATCAGGCTCTGCAATATGAATGAGGTGATGAGGAATAATTTGCATCAAAATTTCATGAACAATTACCAACATAAATATGACTATTTACCCACATTCAGCCTAGTTTTCAATACTTTCCCATAAACCATATCTTGAATCCTAAATGCAATAAAGAAATAAACTAAAATCAGAATTAGGTATAAATATGGAAATCAAATAGACTAATGAAATGATGCTAAGGCAAAAGTAATCAAAATCAAAATGCTCAAATAAATAGAATGACACATGCATTTGACACAGGAAATTGCTTACTCTATAAATTTCACCAAATTATAAAAAGTGAATTATGGCCAAATAATTTGATAGAAAGATGAACAAAGAAACACAGTTAACCATTAAAACTTCAAAGTAGAAACCAAAATTAAGGTATTGAATTATGAGTTTGACCAATTGAAGAAAAGAGGATTGAACAGGCAGGATTCCAAAGAGCGGAAGAGAGGCGTAGATAAGTGGGTAACAATAATGACTGAATTTTGAATTTTGATTTTGAAGGAGATGAAAGTTAAGGAGAGCTGAGAAGGTGCGATGACGGGATATGGGAGAGAGAGAGGGAGGAGTTGTGATCGATAGCCGTGTCGTGCACATTGAAAGTTAGGCGGTTAATTTTCAAGAATTAATTTTTTTTTTCCAATCTGACAATTGTGATCTAATATAGAAAGATGATCAACGATGTTCGTTCACTCGGCCTCTGAAACTCACTGCCTTGGCAGGAAATGATAGTTTTGAAAAGATTGCTATTATGTATAGTATAGATATAGATAAATTTTAAATTTTAAATTTGAGAATGATGGCAAAAAGCGAGAATGAATCACTAGCCACAAATGACCCTTCACACATTTTTACATTTATATTATAAAGATTTTATATTTTTCCTCTACTTTATAGCATGTAGTGGAAAAAAAAAAATTTAGTTTTTGAAAATGCAACCCTAGACAAAAGTTTTTAAAAAAATTTTAATTATGTCATAACTATTTGTATCGAATAGATAATTAGAGATGTGTAATTGGATGTGTAGGTATATTATTGTTAAGTGTTCACTCATCACATGCTTAAACTATGCTTGCAAATATATAAGGCAAACAATGGGTGCAATTAGGTAAGACCGACCTATTAATAAAGTAGGTAAGGTTGAGTTATGACAGCCCCAATTAATAAAGTGGAACATGTTGGCTTTATGAACAAATGGGTCGGCCTAGTCGACTTGTTTTTGGTCGATAAAAATTTATCAAACTTATATTAAAAACACTTTATGTAGTTCATTAATGTGGATTGTTGGTAATAACTTTGACTAATAGGTAAGTTAATAAAATCATAAAATAATGGGTCAGTATATAAGTCATCAATAGACCGACCTATTCTAATATATTAACATGGTCTAAATGAGCTAACCAGATATTACTCATTCCATTATTAATATGACATTAGAATAATCCTACATTAAACGAGCCAGGTTGCTTGACCTAATGAGGACTCGGCTTACCGTCCATGTCTGCTCGCCAACAAGCATGTGTGTGCATCAGAGAGAGGTTAATGTTTACTATTTGGGATCTTGTGTGTGTGCTATTGTACTTTTCATTTTTTTGAATGTGAAATCTCCGCCTCAAGGTGATCAAAAAAAAGAAAATCACTTTCTAATTAACCCAAATATTTATTTACAAAAAGAATTTACCTAATTTTCTTTGAGCATCCTATGAATATATAATCCCAATCCCCGAGCCCTCTTTCTTTAAGGGGAAAGAAAAAACTCCACGATGAACCCCAAAGAAGGGGAAAGAATTCAAGCTATAACAAATAGTGCATGTGGCCTAATGGATAAGGCGTCTGACTTCTAATCAGATGATTGTGGGTTTGAGTTCCACTAGGTATGTGAAACTTAAATTTTTATTTTATTTTTTGTTTGTCTTTGATGAATATTTTTCAATGACATTGATAACAAATTAACAATGGCTAGTTTCAAAGTAATCACCCTAGGAGTGACTAAATTCCAATTGAGAACTTAGCCAGCAGAAAGTTCTGTTCTTATTTCCCCTTTTTCCTCCTGTGCCTTTGATATTGATTTGAATTAACACAACAAATTGAGCAACTTATTAGTTGAATGTTGTGTGACAATAAACTCTTTAGTCTTCAGGGGAATATCAAACATTTTTTTCTCGTCCTATTAATGATCATTATAAATTATAATATATTCCTTTACGTCTTTTAGCTTACATTATTAAAAGACATATTTTCAAGATACAACCAATATGATGAAATGAAAATTGTGTATGAATCAATATACACCCAAAATATCTATTAAAAGAAAGAAAGGCAACCAAAATATAGAATTCACGGTATATGTGAACATAGCATTGGATGTGTGTATATCTAATGTTCTGTAAAATACAATCCAAGAAAACGTCTCATCATATACACAAAGGTACATAAATGTAGAAAATAAGCTTTATTAATAATCCTCTCGGGGGTTTATCCTATGTAAAATTGGAATTGTTATAGACATGTAGGGAATGTATATATAAATATGTTGAAATATAGAAATTGGTATGCTATCAGACAATTTGCAGGGATGCTAGCTAATTGGATGAAACCATTTAACATGTCTTATGCCCATGTCTCCATGTGTCCAATATTTTTCAAATAATGTGTTTTTTTTAATGACTAATTAACCTCATAACGAGGTGAAAAACGACAATTTGACAAGGCTGCAAAACACATGTCAACCTTTTCTAGCCTAAACAAATAAAACCTGCTTAATTTCAAATAGTTACCTTAAATTTGAAAGTGGCCTTCCCAAATTGATCCTTCACTAAATGATCCCGCTAACTGTATCACAACTAACCACCTGAAATCCCAATGTCAATGGAAAATGAAAGAAGATATGATTGGTCATCAGGGAATTCCATGTGGGTGGGTGGAATTCCCACTTCGTCAAAACAACGTTCTTGCAAAATAGCATGTTGCAGTCATAAACTCCTTCATGTGAAGACCTCAGTATATCAACCACCAACATGAACCTCACACCATTCCCCCTTGGGGTTTTCCTACATGTGTAAATTTGTTACTCCCCACTGCTTTGAATGTGGACAAACTCCACACACACAACTTTGTCTTTTGTTTCCAAGTGCAAAAATCCAATTAGTGCATCATTGAATTCTTCTCCTTTTTCATCCTTAAGAGCAAAACATCCCCTTTATCATTGGTCTGATCATCCCATTGTGGTCCAACAGTTCCTTGACTTCAGTTACTACTCCACGAAGACAACATCTGCAGCCCTGAGTTCCCTGCCTGCAATTCTCTGACAATTTGTTTGTTAAGATCTAGTTCTATTGCATCTAGCTAAAATGTCCATGCCTGCAGTAATGCCTCTTTGAGTGTAATAAGGAATATATATTTCACTCATACAAGGGGAGATTATGCAATAACTGATATCAAAAAACCACTTGAAATCAGCTCCTCGGATAATAGCCTACAGCAGAGGTTTCGTCCTCACTTTGAAAAGGAACAATGTTGATTTTGAAAGCAGGTTATGATGGTGATTTCCATAAAATGACTCACTGCTCAGAGCTGTACAGGTAGCCCTGAAATAAGCTGACACACCGATTTTTATAACACCAAACATGCCAAGTAATAACTGCAAATTTAGCCAATTAAAGATGCTCTGTACAAGATGATAATTAAACTTCAGCCAATCCTTCCAATCCAATCTAAAAACGAACGGTGAAAAAGGACTAGTGATTGTGAGCGTAAAAAGTGAGACCATGTAGCACTAGCAAAGGGGCAGTCCCTGAAGAAGTGCAATGTTAGAAAATAAGGGCGTACCTCAGTGCAGAAGCATAAGATCTCATTGCTTGCAAATTGCCATGAATAGTTGAACTTGGATTGATGGTAGCTACTAGAGTCACCGGCATCATCATGCTCCAAACCTGAACCCGAATGATGGTAAGGCTAGCGTGAGAGGATGGGAGAGAGAGTGAGGACTGCTGTTTTTGGTCAGTGCTACTGATGCAGAATTAGGTCATTAAAACCCTTTATATAGCAGCACACAGCTCAGAATCGACAACGAGCAGTTAATAGGGATGATTAATCCATAATTAATCATTCTGTAACCGCCCAATTAATGTGGGTTATTAATGTGACCATTATACGCGGTCAACTGCTCCCCTCGGTCACATAAACCATAAGTTACACTTTTCTATCCCAACTAATCTCTTCACACCTCCTACTGGGAATGGAGCGTACGACTAGAAAGTGACCATTATTGTTATATTAAGTCACCATCTAACACTTTCACGAAATACAACACCCCAAATCATCCTCAGCATCACCAATGGCATTCATAGTCTCTCTATGCCATATGATATATCATATGATTATATACTAAATATAATCGTCCGGGCTAATACGGTGATGATTGATAGATTTTTCCTTAAACATTCTTGAAATTTCATCTCAACTTAACTGCTTTACTAACATGTTCTTGCTGAGCCGTATACATCATGACCCTTACGAAACACATTAAGATAGCATCATCAAGCGTCGACTTCATATCATGGCTTTAAGTCAAAGGTCACCGTCCATAAGGTCACACGGTGAAAAGAGGTAGGGAAGTTAATTGTCACTCCATGTATGGGTCGTCTTATAAGCACACACAATATGAGATGTGTGTCATGGCATAGCTCCCACTCAGTTGGGTATGTCTCTCTTTATGTCATACGAATTGTCAGTCTAGATTTTCACCCAAAAAATCTAACTTGAGCCACTAGATCAACATACTGAATGTTAATCTTGGCACTCACGATTCGGCTTTTAAGGCTTTAATACGAAATCTTATTTCACACTCGACTCCCTCGAGTCTCATCTTAGACTCACTAAGGCGTCTATATTCATTTTACTCATACAATTCCCATGTAAGTAATCAATATTGCGCACTTAGTGCCAGTGTAATTTATTCTCGTCATGCCTGCTACTCAAGCGTCAGGGAGATTGCCTGTGTGACTAGGCCAATCAAAAGCCTATGATATTTCGATGTGCCCAACATGCAACAATAAATCATGAGCATTTTGCTCATTCACAAAGAAAACATGTCCATCACATATCAAAACACATATGAGCACTAAACCTTATGAATTCCTAGGCTCAACAAATAAGCTTTGAACGCATAACTAGGAATAGGTTTAGTCAAGGTAACATAATCACCTTCTTATTGTATATATATACCTAATGGCAATGTTTTTTTCTTTGTCCCTATGGTAACAAGATACACAATCTACCTCCACAGCTGACATTGTTGTGCAGTTTTGCTTCTTAATGCACCATGACACGGCTCTCCCAACCAGGGTGAAGCATGTCCTGAGGTTGACCTAAACTCATTCAGGTCACCACTTCAATTGACATTTGAGTATCCTCTCAATTTGAGGTCTTCTCCTTGATAGCAAAATATTAAGTCAGCTACACCACAAAGGTACTGCTTGACTGTCTTGAGGGCTTGCCAATTAACAAGTTCTAGGTTACTTTGACAACAACATACCAAACCAATAGCAAAGCAAATGTCAGGCCATGTACATAACCTAACCAACATTAAGCTTCCTACGACACCAGCGCAGGGACGTTGTTCATTATCTCCATTTTGTCATTTGTTTTAGGGTATTGAATAAGGCTCAAGATTAGACCCTTCTCAGCTAGGGGTGTGCAAAACCGGTTAACTGGAATTTCGATTAACCGAAAATCAATTAATCGGTTTTTCAGTTCAAAAAAATCCGAATTGTAACTGAACCGAAGTTTTCAATTCATCCAAAACCCAAACCGTAACCGAACCGAAAATTTTAGTTAACCAGTTTTTCAGTTTGGTTAATCAATTTTCCGATTCAATTATCTGTTAACCATTTACAAATAACAAAAAAATTATACTTTCTTACCTAAATTATCATTTTTTTATGTTTAAATTCTTTTTATAAAAATTAAACTTTGGTTACCATATATAAGTAATAAAAAAGTGCCCTTTCTTACCTAAATTTTTTATTTTTTATGTATAACTTTTAAAAAAAATAAAATTATTTTCAGTTTAGTTAACCGCCAGTTAATCGAATTTTCAAATAGTCTGAACCGCAACTGAACCAAAAAATGAAAAAAAAAAATTTAGTTTCGTTAACCAAACCGACTTTTTTGAAAAATTTGTTCGGTTAATCGATTTTTAGGTTCGGTTTTTTTATTTTTAGTTTCGGATTTTTTTTTATACCCTTATTCTCAACTGGAGTATCTACGGGTTTGGAGTTATACATCCAAAATCGTTCCAAGACCTTTTATGCATGCATCTTGGAATGGTTTTGAATTATTTCCATTCCTAGGACATACCTAGCTTCACCCATGTCCTCCATCTTGAAGGAATAGGATAGGCACTTTTAAGTAGCTTCGATCAACTCCAAGTTGTTTCCGACCAATAGAATGTCAATAACTTACCAGGTAAGAAACATAATCCCCCATATTGAGCTTTTGACATACACATGATGCTCTTCTGAAACCATAGTTAAGCCAAACTAAGTTATGGCTCCCTGGAATTTAAAGAACCAAAATCTAGAAGATTGCTTAAGATCATATATGGACCTTTTAAGACGATACACCTTGTCCCCTTGTCCCTTTGATACAAAATCAATGGGTGAGTCCATATAAATCTCTTCCTCAATATTACCATTGAGGAAAGCAATCTTTACGTCCATTTCGAACATCTCAAAAGTCCAAATGGGCAACCACAGCTAGGAGTAGCTAGGTCTGAACTTATTGATCAAACCATCTGCCCAACGTTTTATCTTGAAAACTCATGTGTTTTCGATAAACTCGCGTCGAGGCAGATGATCAATGAGGTCTAAAAGTTTTTTCTTGCCATGGAGTCCATCTCATCCCTCATAACATCCATCCACTCTTTGGGATTTGGTGAATCAATTACCTATTAATAAGAGGTAAGATCTTCAACTTCCAAGGAAGTGCATAGGAATATTTCCTCTTCAACTTAGAAATGTCGTTAAAGAATTCTTCCATGCCCGCTCCTTTGGATCCTGGAACCTTCATTATTTGTCTACCTAGGTGAGAAATCTCTTCCTCTTTCTCTAAGAGGTATGGGGCCCTAAACATGAGGAGAATTACTCGGACTATCCATTAGATGTGTGGGATCCTACACATGTACACTAACCACATGTTTAAGAGCAAGAGATTGACGATAAACCTCATTCTCATGTTAACTCTCCTCAATATTTTGGAGATTGAGGACGATTCTCATTCTGCTTAACAGACAAACCTTCACCATTTCTATCAAATAAGGAAGGTGTACCATCCTCGGTGACTTAGTGAGAATTCAAATCTTCCCCTTCACAGAGAGATGGTTGAAGGTCTTGTTGTACCTCATGCAATTTGAAGTCATTTTTAAATTTCACCAAAATCCTGGGAACTCATCCTTAAGAAAATCAGCATTGTGGAAATTCATTTCACGATCTCAATTGGTTCAAAAAATTCTAATACTTTATTCCAATTGAGTCCTACTACCACTATAAAGGATATGAACACATCAAGTACCTAATAGTGGTGAGATAATATGCACACATACCTATATCATGAATAATATACCGATTCATGATATGCTTTCACATTCATGGACCCACAGATGTCTAAAGTGAACAAACACTAAGGGATTCGATGCCCTCGAAGCCTTACAAAAAGATTTCATATTGCTTTACTAGCTAGACATAACTCACATCTTGCAACTTAAGTCTAGTGAGTTAGTCTTAAAAGACCATCTTAAGTCTACCTTGACCCTCATGGTCAAGTCTAGCATGCCTAAAATAGAGTCGAAAATGAGGCAAAGATGGAAGATGTCTTGTTTCAATGTGATATGGCCAAATAAATTGTCATTGTATACGATATCTTAAGACATCTAGACAAAAATTAAAGAGAAAACTAATTTCATAAACAAAAGACACAAGGGCACCGTGAAGAAGCAACGCATTCTCTTCATGATGATATGTCCTTGCTTTAAGGATACCTTCTTCACGGTCATGACCAAAAACGAAATTTTGTGAACTTTCCAGGTAGCGATGAAGGTTCACAAACTCAACTCGATCCAGAGCTATGTGCGTAGTTGCTCCCGTGTCCACAATCCACTAAGGATCATAATTGGCAACTGATACTTGGAAGCACACACATTGTCCAAGAACAACTATGAAAGAAGGTACTTTAATCGGCTTAGGACAATCCCGAGCGTAGGGTCCCTTATTTCCACATTTATAGCACTTCACACATGCTACATGCATCTCTTTATTTCCGTTAGCCCTTTTCCCTTTTGCAATACCAGCCTTAGGTTTGGAACTTTAAGAGGAAATGAATCTGGACGAACCTAATGCTAAGCAAATTCCACGTGTACTGAACAGTGGGATAACTTTCAATTCCATCACTTGATCGTCATTGATGCAATACGACACAGTACAGCATGTTGATCAATCCATTCTCGAACCTAACGAGTGTACTAACACTTCACGTTCGTTCAGAAGAAACTGAATCTTCTTATACTTTGTGTGATAATCAGCATTATCAAGCTATTCATTGGTAAATAAATTACCAACCACATTTTAATTGTCATATTTACGAGTATATATTTTAAAAGATGGACATTATTCATATTTTCAAATAATTAAATTATCAAAAACTCCATCATTCATGTTGCATAATCAAAAATTTTACTAAACTCATAGTCATCACATACAAACATGAATTAGAAGTTTTTATAATTTAATTATCACATTTTTCCATAAAATAAAATTTATGGAGAACATTGTGGTTAAACTAATTAATATTTCAGAAATATCACAAAGATATTCCACCTTATCATGAAAACCAAATTTACATGAATATGTCTAATTACATAAAATAATTTTATATAACTACTAATATGTCATTTAAAAATCTATCAATGACATATCAACCATAAAATTCATATTATTATATAAAATGAATTTATATAATAAAACGAATCTATATTGTGAAACATATTTGAACAATAACGTGTTACAAAACAAATATATTAAAGCCCAAGGAACATTATATAAAACATATTTATATAATTATAGATAACAAGAGACTTATTCAAATGTCACTCGTAAATTATAAAACACATTCATAATTTTATAAATTTAGATTTTATGAAACGAATTCATAAAATACTGCTAAATTACACAATTAATAGGAAACATGAGACGAATTCATATTCGTTAATTTGGGCAAGGGAAAAAGGCTAAAACAATGAGCAAATTTACTAAAACTCATGTAGTTTGTGTATATAAAACAGATTTATATAATACTACTAATTGGTGATTGACATGAAACATATTTATGTAATTGAATGCAACATAATTTGTAACATGAAATATATCCAAATATTAATCGCAATTAATTATATAGAATAGATTCATATAATATTAAAATTTGGATGAAATGAATCCATAATAAAACTCGCTAATTATATAAAACGTATTCATATAATATTGCAAATTTAAAATTCTTGAAACAAATTCATAAAATAATCAAATACTCTATATATCCAAATAACGGTGACAGAACAATTAACTAATTCATAATTGTTCATGTTTTTGCATAAAATTATCAAATCACGAAACATATTCACGTAACTGAATATTATATAAAACATATTTATATAATATAAGTTATAAAATATAACATATGAAATATATTCATTTACAGACCAAGGGGAATCTTAATATCACATAGATATTTGTTGAATTTGAGTAAAAACAAATTTGCGTCATACATACCAATGTTATATATGAGACAAATTCATATAGCTTCAATCTAATTAATTATTTACAAGTCAATCGGCGTGAAAATTTCAAGTTGACAAACATATAAAACGAATTTATGTGCGACATTAAACATATTAATAATTTTATAACGAGTTCATGCATTCTAGATTAAAACTAATTCTAAATCTTAATTCAACTAATGAACTAATTGCATGAACCATATCAACTTGTACAAAAACACAAATCAACTAGAAATCATCCCATGACTAATAATGGTGATAATTATTTTAAAGCAAAACCAAAAAAACAAAATCATGAAAACTTGAATAGAACCCTTTGCAAACCCCCCCCCCCCCCCAATTAGTTATCAGCACTCAGACTCCTCTCTCTACAGTTGCTCGACTTCCCTCTGTGAGTCCTCTCGATCTCGGTCTCTCCAGAGGCTTCGCCAAGCGTCTGGTCCCCTCTCTCTCCACATTGCCACCTCTCTCGGCCCTTGAATGCTTTGGTGTTACCCTAAACACCAAGCCAAAAGCTGATTCCTCCTAGAAAACTGCCATATAAACCACCCAAATGATGAGACTGGCCCACCATTGCTCTCTTTTACTCAATTGTGTGCACTTAGCAGCCATCTAAAGTCATCTTATCGTCACCACGGCATAGATCAGCCAAAATCGAGTCACATGATGCAATTCACGCGTCTGAATGACACCAAGGCGGCGGCGCATGAAAGCACGCGCCTCTCTGTCGGTGTTCGATCGGTGTATTTATGACATGAACAACGTAGATCGGGTGCCAAAAAGGCTTTTGATGGAAGAAGGCAACTGAAATCAGTCCCCGTCGGCGGCACGTGCCTACACGCGCCACCTTCCAAACCAGTCTGATGGGTATGTCACAGTGGCTCTTCATTTCCAACCTTTCTCTCATTTATTTTTTGTTACTTAAATTTAATAAATTCTAGGGCGTTAGGGAGGTTTTTCGATTTAGCAGGCCACTGAGGCTTGCCGCCGTCGCTGATATTGGGGCTTTTGTTGTTGAGCGCAGGGTCTGCCACCAAGGCAGAGAGTCATATGAGGATTTGTGGCAGGTTATGGGATTTCAGGTCCTTAGGGTTTTGGGGTCACTGTTCGGGTTTGCAACAGTTATGTTAACGTAAACATTCAACTACTTAAAATCATTCTTAGCATTAATCAAATGGCATGATTGCAGAATTGAACAAACTTATCATCAAATTTTGGTTGAATCCATTGGCAAACAGACACATACCCAGTCGCATAATCTCAAAAAAAAACATGCTTTCAATGATACAATAAGATTAGTTGACAAGAACGAACTAATCATACACATAATCATAACCGATTCATTCAGGGTCAAAACCGAGCAACAATGACTCTGATACCACTGTTGGAAAATAAGGACGTACCTCAGTACAGAAGCGTAGGATCTCATTGCTTGGAAATTGCCCACGAATAGTTGAACTTGGATTGACGGTGGCTACTAGAGTCACCGGAATTGTCACGCCCCAAACCCGAGCCCGAATGATGGTAAGGCTAGCGTGAGAGGAGGGGGAGAGAGATTGAGGGCTCCTATTTTTGGTCAGGTGCTATTGATGCGGAATTAAGTCACTAAAACCCCTTATATAGCAGCAGTCAGCTCGTGACCGACAAGGAGTAGTTAATAGGGATGATTAATACATAATTAACCGTTCCATAACCACCCACTTAGTGTGGATTATTAATGTGAACGTTATACTCCGTCAACAATCCTCTATCATATAGGAGGGTGATTGGCAGGTTGTTGTACTTGACACTTACAAGGCCAGATATTTCCTATGCTGTGCAACATTTGAGTCAGTTTCTACAACAACCAACTGATTCACATTACCAGGCAGCCATGCATGTATTGAGGTATTTGAAAGGAACACCAAATAAAGGCTTATTCTACCCCAAAGACAACAATTTCCAGATCACTGCATACAGTGATGCTGATTGGGGAACTTGCGAGATGTGTTCTCGGTCCTTGACAGGTTATTTTGTTTTCTTAGGAGATTCCTTGGTTTCTTGGAAAACCAAAAAGCAAAAGATTGTTGCAAAATCAAGTGCTGAAGCTAAATACAGAGCAATGTCAGCCACCACCTCTGAGCTTGAGTGCATTGCTCATCTTCTCCTTGATCTTCGCTTGCCTCTTCACTTACCAGTTCTTATGCATTGTGATAACATGGCAGCCCAGCATATAGCAGAGAACCCTATGTTCCCTGAAAGAACCAAGCATCTCAACACTGACTGTCCCTATACTCATGACAAGGTGCTTGAAGGGTTTCTACAAACAAGTCATGTCACATCCAAAAAGCAGCTTGCAGATTTTATAACCAAGCCCTTGAGTGAGCTACAACATAACTTTCTCTGTTCAAGGCTTGGATTGTTGGCTTCTCCACCAATTTTGCCTTGAGGGGGATGTTAAGGAGTACAATTGGACACTTACTTAGCTACAGATCAGCAGGTTAGTCATAGGGTACATTGCCATGTTAGCATTCAATTATCAAAGTTAGTTAGCTTTCTGTTTTTCCTTTCTTTGAGCACCTGTATATATGCTCATGCTGTAGCATCATGAAAACGAATTCTGGCTGATACAATTCATTGATCATGTAGGAAGATTTCTCTTCCATCTTCATACACTCACTCTCCAGAATTCAAGTTTACAGCACCTGCTTCAGATATCATATTGGGCAGTGCAGTATTTGGGGAATTTGAAAATGTATGATTAGGAGGCATTCATTTTGTTTTCTTAGACTGTACGTTGAAAACCCTGCAAGAAATGGGGGTAACAATGCAATTACATCGAAGGAGAAGATGGGGCTGAAACGAAGGGGAACAAGATCAGAAGGTACACAAACTGAGAATGGGCCGGCCTACACCCCTTCGCCCCAACTCTATCCCCTTGATTGCAAGGAAACCGTAGGGGCCCAATTGGCTGAAAAATGTTGCGATTCAACAGC
>JACYFF010031955.1:31206191-31229294 GCA_017589665.1 Selenicereus undatus
CATATAAAAAATCACCTCAAGTGGACGAAATTTTATTCACCAAATTTATGGGGATTAATATATTTTATTGTTGTGTAATTAACTTAATTAATTATTTATTTTTAATAAGTATATTATTTTAATATTATTATTTTTCATCCAAAACGTTCATTGTAAAACAAATTATACTATACAACTCTTCAATAATTCAACAACTCCTTACATCTATCCTTACAGCTACTTACATCTTCTCATAGTTCCTTACATCTCCTTACAGCTCTTTACATCTCCTTACAGCTCCTTGTATCTTTTTACAGCTTCTTGCAACTCCTTACATCTCCTTACATCTATCTATCTATCTAAAACACGAAATAGAACAGGCCCATGTCTACGGAAGTTGAAGAAAGAGAGGGAAACTGAGCATTTTAACAAGAAAATTGAACACTTGGATCAAAGTAAAACTCATGCCATTGATCCTAATTAAGTAACGGGCAAATTGAGTTAGATCAAACTCCTTAAACCTACAGAAACTATAATCCTTTCACTGAGTTAAATTGAAACAACTCCAACTAGTTTTTTTTGTTTTTCTGGTTGCAAAAAACTCCAATTATTTTGTTGGGCTATTTAGTATTTATATGTTTTGAGGTGTCAATTAATTGAAATTAGTTAGAAAATCCAAATATTAGATGTTTGACAGACAAATTTAATTATACGTCAAATCTATCAGGCAAGTAGATTGAGTTAGATTGGATACAAAAGCATAACTTAGTTTCCATCTAAAATTTGATTGGATGCCACTGACCAATAGTCAATTTACAAGCAATCCATTCAAATTTAACATATGTCTACACTTAATTAATTTGGATTATACACTAGCTCATGTAGCAAGCAGGCCCACAAGACTATTATGACAAAAGATATTATGAAACTCACATATGCATCTATTTATATAATCAGTCTGGGTTCGTGCTTTGCATAGAGCATACTCAAATTGATATTTTGTAAATATTTTATCGAAATAATAAACGAATAGTTATGGTAAACATGCATGATTAGCATTATAATTTAGAGGAGATAATGGAAAATTTTCAATGAAAAAGTTAAGTATACAGCAACTTCGTGTATAACCAATGGGATTAACAATTGAAAACTATATAATTGTGAAAAAAGTCTATATAAATATGATAGAGACAGTAGATAGTGAATTTGTTACAAAGCACACTAAATGAGGTGATGATAAATCAATTTATGACGCCAATGGCGAAAAATTCACCTTCTCCTTTTGTTGGTAAGCAAAAATTTATGAAATCGTTAATTGTCTAGTTAAGTTAGGTAGAAATTATTTTGAAGTCGGCTTAGTTTGAGTTTCACATGTAACACAAATAAAATTTGTCTTTCAATGAAAATAATTTGAACATTATATTTATGCTAATATATAGCTTTTTTGGCTATTTAAAGTGCCCCATTAGAGGATGCTAACATAACTATGTGTTCATAGTTTGTACATTTGGTTTTCATGTCAACTCAATAGTTTCATGGGTTTCGATATAAACTTCCCATGCCTTTTTGTTGTCTTGCAAGAGATGGGTTGAGTTCAGATATGTGAGTTAAGATATTTCTTAGTTTGAAGTACTATGGCAATTTGGGATATTTTATTTTAAACAGTAAAAAATTAATTATAATTTTAGGTGTTTTATGAAAAGAATTTGATTATTGGATTTGTATGGCTTAAAAGAAAACAAAAATTATTTTATTTTTTTTAGTGTGTTAAATAGATTAGATTTTGGTTAATTTATTTGAAACGTTAAAAAATTAATTATACTTGTAAGATTTACATGAATTAAATTTAATTATAAGATATGTATGCTTTGAAAGAAAAAGAAAAATATTTCGTTTATTTTCTTCTGTTAAATAGATTATATTAAATGTGAAAGAAATTCAGCTTCACAAGCCTAATATGATGATCGTGTCTTATTTTTAATTTTTTTATATTTCACTTCAACCCTTGCAATATGTTATATTATGCTTACAATATGTAATTTTTCAGCACAACCCTTACATATATATGATCATAATTAATATTAACTATGTTATCAAATTCAAAGAGAAATATAACAAGGACATAATGACAATGATGACAACAACGACAATAGTGATAATGGAAATAATCATGGAAATCATATTTATGTTTCTATTATATGTCTAATAATACTTGCTCAAATGTACATTTGTATCGAAAAAGATAAAATAATAATAATCATGGAAATAAAAAATGTTTACTATTTCTATATAAATGTGTATATTATATTATGTGTTAATAAGAAGGTGTCACATAATGTTTTATGGCTTGTTCAGTAATTATAATTCGATTTTCTTAAGTTAAAAACTTCTAAAACATGAATTTATTCTACAATAATGAAATGATAAAAACTTTTATATCGATTATAATCTCTCAATCTCTTTGATAATTAGATGATCATAATTAATATTGACTATGTTATCAAATTCAAAGAAGAAGATAACATCGCTGACAACGACAATGACGACAATAATAACAATAGTAACAATAAAAATAATCAGGAAAATCATATTTATTTTTCTATTATCTCTAATAATACATGCTCAAATTTATATTTGTATCGAAAAATATAAAATATTAATAATAATCATGGAATCAAAAATGTTTATTATTTCTTTATAATTGTGTATATTATATTATGTGTTAATAATAAGGTGTTACATAAGGTTTCGTGGCTTGTTCAATGATTATAATTTGGTTTCCTTAAGTTAAAACTTCTAAAATATGAACGTATTCTATAATAATGAACTAATAAAAAAATTTATATCGAATATAATATCTTAATCTCTCTTTGATAAGTAGATGATCATAACTAATATTGACTATGTTATCAAATTCAAACAGAAAGATAACAACGACAACAACGATAATGACGACAATAATAACAATAATAGTAATAATGAAAATAATCATAGAAATCGTATTTATTGTTCTATTATCTCTAATAATACATGCTCAAATTTATATTTGTATTGAAAAATACAAAATATTAATAATAATGATGGAAATCAAAAATATTTTGGTCCGTATGAGCCACAAAGGGCAATACAATACAATGAGGGAGGGGGGAATCGAACTTGAAACCTAATGTGCCCAGCAAAGAGAGAGAGATTATTGCATGTGCTATATCTATTGAGGCAGTTATCGAGATAAATCTAAGGGCTGAAATTGCCTAAGATTTTGATCAATGGTTGTGAAGCAACATTTATCCGAAATTCACTCTCATGCTAGCATTTTTCATTTCCTCAACACACAACTTCTTACACACTTTAGCATTTATAGTACAAATTAAGATGATATCTGATATTGAGCGGCTTTATATGTGTTGCTAAGGATTTTAGCTCTATTGATTAGAATATTAATTACATTTAGTTAATTTTATCTTTAAATAATAAAATAAATTTAAACAATAAATTAAGACAACATTGTTGATTAGTTACTTATAATTGTATCAGTATAATTATGGACATTAATAAATTGTTGAACTCAACCTTTGCATTGCAAAGGGAATAATTCTCATTATTATCTATATCGTCCGTTAATATTGACACAAAGTTTTTAGTATTTATGAAGAGTTTAGTTAAACATGGCAATATCGTTAATGTTGCTAGGGTTGATTCATAATTCATTTTGTTAGAATACAACATGTGCAAAAAGAGGAAAAAAAAATTACTGATATAATATCACAGTGAAACTTGTATAATAAGTCAATGGTAGATATATATCATTTTCCATAGTACTGGTCTACTAGACAACCATAAAACCGGACTAGCGTAATTAGACTAATCATGTACAAATTAAAGTTTTAAATTTGTTTTCATGGAACAAATTGTTAGTTACAAAGTTTATAAAAAAATCAAAATTAAAATATTCTTATTTAAAATTTTTGAATCAAATAATCAAATCCCTCGTTAATATAAACCCCAATATTACTCCTTCACTGATATAAACCGCAATATTACTCCAAAGCTGTTACTAAATCACACCTTCACATTAAAATTCCAAGCCAATAAAAAGAACAAATGATGACCTCCTGATACCCTAACTTCTGTAAAATGCGTGTCCAGATAGCAAGGAATCAGCCAGTGCCAAAAGCAAAGTCATGACTTTGCATCAAGTGATTTGCATCTTTGATTTTGCATGGCCGGAATAAAAGGTTGCGGGGGGACGGGGTGAGTTCAGTAGATTTCAACTTTGACCATGACTTTCGAAGAGGATATCCTTTGGTATCCAAAAATTTCGAATCATATTTAATCATCTTGTGCAAGAAAATTTGAAGTAAAGTGAATAAATATAATTTGAAATTTTTACGGGACAATAGACATAGTTTAAGATAGGAGTTTGTGAAAATTTAGAATTAAGGTTGCGGAAGCATAGGTAACGTGCTTAGTAACTTTGCTTTGGCTTTTGGAGCGGCAGGAAATATTGTGGTGTTGTATTGATTACCTTTACCTTTCTAGCTTGTGTTTGTCCCCTTTTTGGTATGGTAGTAGTATCCCCATTATCATAAAGTTACTAGTATTATTAGCTTACCTTGGATTGTGAGAGAATAATAGTCACCTCTCTTATATTGATTTTATATATATTTAGTGTCATTTGATTTTAGTGTTTCATGTATAGCACCTTTTTTTGTTTCATGCAATTTCTTACCTATTTTAACGTGTTTTCATCTAAAAGTTGTGTATGATATTATTTTCAGAGAATAGAGAAGAAAAATAAGGATATTATTGTTTAATTTGTAAAGAGATACAATAGTTATATAATATCTCTTTTAACTATTCGATAAAAAATGACTAACCTTTATTGTCAAGAGAGATAAACTGGAGAAAAATTAAAAATTAAGGGTATAATATTTGAGTCAAGCGGGCGAATTCAGGTTTAGATTAGGTCTGACCAATTAATTTGCGGTATTTTGAGATCAGTGTATTTTTGGTTCGGATTGAGAAAATCTTGTTTAAAATCTAAAATTTTTAAATTGATTCGGTGCGATTTTTTTTTGAGTCAAAGTTAATTTTTGTTAGATGTACTTTTTAGTGAATCAGTCCATCATAATAGTGAATTCTGTTTCCACCATTTATTTAATTGTAAAAATAGATATGATGGAGGGTATAGTATCCACCTACGCTACTCCGCTGAATTTCATGCTCACAAATGTAGTTGTCTAGTAGTAGTCCGCGACCATTTACCAGAGCAAAATATAAAAAAAAAAACCTTCTAAAAATTCCATGACGGTTGATGGTCAGTGCGATAAAGCCCATTTAAAAATGGCAATGTGAGATGCTCAACAATGTTCGCGAGAATTAGGACCGTGGCACTTGTGCATTTGTGGGGCCCAAAATTAGTTTAGTGGGCCCTAATAATCAATGCGAATGAGGCCCATTTAGTGTTGACAATACAGAGGCCACGCCCAACCCATCTCTTGGAAACATCAAAAACCTTTGTTTGGGACACGTGATAAATTGTGAGGGCCAGTCATTAAGGCAGTACATCAGGTCAAATCATGATCAACCTATCAATTTCTAGGCACAAATTTAATTTTAAACGCTATAATTTCATGTCTACCATTTTTTAAAATATTAATTATCACATCAACAAGAAAACGAATTGTTGCGGTTCTTAGAAAGTTCTCCCTCCATTCCATAATTTTTGTTTAAACCTAATATTTTTTCTGGAGATATATATTTTGCTGGGGAAGATTCCAAGATATACCACATTTATTGGGTCTGTGAGTCTGTCTTTTCAATTTCTCGCATCTATCTAATAGAATAGAATCCCCCTAATTAGGTAATATAAGCTTGTAAAGAATATAATTAAATAATGTATTTTTTTTTTTGTTTGCTGAATATAAAGAAAAATTTTAGTAGCAGTAATATTTTATTTGAGACTTTCATAAAAGCAAAGAGGGACAAAAATTATAGGACAAAGAGAGTACCATATAAAATCAGCAAAAAGTCATAAGGGATGTTGGGCAAATAGCTTTTTGAAGATATTTTTAGACAAAAAGAGTTTTTTTTTTTTTATACCAAAACTAGCTATTTGATCAAATAAAAATGCTAATTTGGGTGCTTGATGAAAAAATTTTTTAGAACATCTTTTTGAATCCAAAAAACTAATTTGAAAAAGCTAATTCCATGAGATTTTTGAAAGAACTTTTTAAAGAATTAGCTTTTTGTCTCACAACTTTATCAGAAACAATTATTTTTGCTAAACAGTTTTTCAACAAATAACTAATTTAAACAACTACTATGAACAGTTAACTCAAACAGCTAACAACTAATTATTATTTGCCAAATAGGGTCATAGTGATTTTTTTTTTGGTGCAGAAGGGGGGGACTAAGCCCCTTAACGATCATTTTATTGTATTTTTACATGTTGTATATCTCTATAAGTATATATTTCAGCTCCCATGTTATGTGAGCGCGTCCTATTATTTTTACATGGTATCAGAGTCTTTTGGAGTGAGAGTTCTCGAATTCGAATCTCAGCAACCCCCACATTGATTTATTGTGCAATGTAGGGGGAACTTTTGCAGTATCCACGCTTCAAGCTCAAAGTGCATTCGCGTGAGGGGGCATGTTAGACTATAAACATATTCCTGAGCCTTTAATCATCAGCTTCAGCCTTTGGTTGAGTTGGTTCTTGATATGGAAATCAAACTGCTCACCTAACATGATATCAGAGATGTGTATTTATAAAGGTATACAACATGTAAACATACAATAATATCCCTACACTATGTTTACCCTCTCAATCTGAACAGGATGACGCACGGTTAGATTGAACTTTAAAAATAAGAAATATTTAGAAGACAATCTTTTTTGTAAAAATGTCGACAATTTGGAAATTGGTAGGAATATATCATACGACAAGATCACCAACAGCAACCTGCTCACGAACAAAGTGATAGTCAACAGCAATGTGTTTGCTGCAATCATGAAGGATTGGATTCGTAGAATTGTACGTGACACTGATGTTGTCACAATACAGCCAAACAGGGTTGTGAATGACAATCCCGAGATCATATAGGAGTTTCCGAATCCAATCAATCTCAGTAACAGTATAGCCTAGAGTGCAATACTCCACCTCAGTAGAAGATTTGAAGACCATGGATTGCTTCTTGGAGCGCCAGGTGATAAGGTTGGGTCCAACATATATTGCATAGCCAATAATCGAGCGATATGAGTCCTTATAGCCAGCCCAGTCTGCATCCGAATAAGCCACAATGAGGGACAATGGTGATGGTGATGTAGATGAGCGCAACAAAAGGCCATGATCCTGAGTACCCTACAAGTACCTAAAAATACGCTTGACAGTGTGAACGTTAGTAGTGAGAGAGCATGCATAAATTGCGAAACTACATGAACCACATAGGCAATATCAGGACAAGTCATGGTCAAATGTTGTACCACACCCACCATAATCCGGTACCTGGAAGGATTTGCAAGCAATTCACCATCAGTATGGGATAAAAGGGTACGAACAACAGAAGTAAGAATGACGGGCTTAATAGTATGAAGATTAAATTTGTGAAGAAGATCATCGACATATTTGTGCTGAGAGAGGAATACCCGTGAAGCTACATTTAATGTGAATGCCAAGAAAGTAATGAAGGTCCCCTAGATCCTTCATAACAATCTGGTTAGAGAAAGTGGAGATAAAAGAAGAAAGGAGCGTAGAGGATTTACCAGTCAAAACAATATCATCCACGTAGAGAAGAAGAACTAAGATGTGATAACCAATGCGAAAAATAAACATTGAGGGATCAACACTGCTACACACAAGCCCATGAGACAGAAGAAAGCTACTAAAATGATGAAACCAAGCCCAAGTAGCTTGCTTCAAACTGTAAAGAGCTTTCTTAAGCTTGCAAACATAACGAGGGTAATCAAGATTAATGAAGCCACGAGGCTATTTCATATAGACTTCCTCAGTGAGATGCTCATGCAAAAAGACATTTTTGACATCTAATTGACGGATAGACCAGTGAAACGAAATAGCAAGGGAGAGAAAGACAGGAATGGTTGCGGGCTTGACAACAAGGCAGAATGTCTCATGGTAGTCAATTCCAGCCTACTGATGGAACCCTTGAGCAACCAGACGTGCTTTGTATCTCTCCACGGACCCATCAGAACGATATTTCACTCTATAGACCCATTTACTCCCAACTAAATTTTGTAGGGGGAACTAAGACCCATATAGCCAGTAAAGCATTATACTCCTCAACCATTGCTTCTTTCCAATGTGGGTGTTTTGATGGTTGAGTAAAGGAGGTAGGTTCGGGTTCAACTAAGGACACAAATGGAGAGAGGACCCATTTGGACTTAGAGATACCTGACTTGGACCTAGTTTGCATTTTGTGAGCATTGGTGGAGGAGGTGGAGGTCAATGGGCTAGTGGTGGAAGACACCTCATCCTGGAAGGGAAGGGCTGACACAGAGACAGAAGAAGAGGCGGGGGTGGTGGTGGGGAAGATGAGGGAGGGAGAGTGGGCTGACCAGTCGGTAGGACATTCTGAAATGCAAGTGGGCACAGGAGATGAAACTGGGAAGTGAAGATAGTGCTTGAGAACTTCTTTTCTTTTTCTTTTTAAATGTGTATGCTTGTATAACTAACTGTATAAGTGGACAAGCTGGACTATTCAATCGAAATTTGTGCTTTAGATTTAGGTGGTTGAAATTTATGAACCAAAATAGAATTGAAGATCCTTCAGAGAAATGATACTAGTTAATTACATATTGGTTTCAAGACATTTTACACATATTCTATGTAAATTAAAATACTAACATAGAATTTTTGTTGGGTTCGACACTACCATAGTATTTGAAGATACATTTGAAGATACCTGTAGATAACTTCTTTTTCCCCTTGTCTTTTTAGTCTTTTATGCTCTTTTTATTTTTTTGGCCAACTATAGGTTCATGTCGTCGAGTGTTTGAGTAGAGCTATCATCATCTATCAACCTATACGTAATAGAGTTTCATCAGAATAAATTTTTTTCATTTATAAGATTTGAAAATTAAAACAAAGATTTATTGAAAGCCAATAAATATTCATTACTAGATCTTGCCTTAACATACATGTACACACATCACTGTAATCTATAACTAATCAATTTGGGTATATACATGAAGAAGATTGTCATATTGAATATCACGCTTTCTAGGACAAAAGAGTTTATCACTATTCAAGTAATAATTTTTATATTGAACCATGAACTTCATTGAGTTCATTTTATAGTTAGATATGGTCTCCTTTATAGGAGTATCGTAAAATGAGGTATATATAATAATTTGATTACGACTACGATAATTTACCTATATTCGACGGATATCTATTCTGTTTGATTCAAAAAAGTAAGTAAAATTCAAAATACATGGATGATGGATGTATGATTTACACATATATTGAATTCTAGTGATACTCTAACATATCACTTGATCCATAACCTATTTAGTAATGCATCCATTTATCACTGATTTGCACTTGGTTGGCTTTTTATTATTGTGAGAGTTAATGTTCACCTATATTAGAAAACAAGGACTCACCTTGATGCGGAAATAAGATTGGGCGGATCTTTGTTCTGCTTGATATCTACCCACGTTCAAGGCATGAGAGTGGCTACTAGAGTCACTGGATGTGTCACACTACCAAACCCAAACCCACTTTGATGGCCAAGCTGAGTGAGGAATAAAATAGAGAGATTATTTGAGGGCTAATAGCTTTTCTGATATGTTACTGCTTAGGATAATTCAACCCATGAATCACCCACCCTTTTATAGTGGCACATAGCCACAAAATATAATATTGCAAATCAATGTGTCATAAAGGTTGATTAATTACATAATCAAATTTCTTATTGTAACAGCCAAATCAACCCATGATTATGGCCATTAAGTTTGTGATCGTTACCGGTCAACAGCTCCCCCTCGGTCACAAAGAACAAGAATTCATATATCTCTCTGCCAACTGACTTCCTCACGCTTCATACTGGGAATGGAGCGTGCGACCAAAAATAAAACATTAGTGCTATACCAAGTCGTCATCTAACTAACATAACACTTTCATGAAATAACAACACCCCGAATTATTTATATACATCACCAATGGCATACACTGTCCCTTTATGCCTGATATATCAATTGATTATATAATAAATATAATTGCCCGGGCTTGATATGGTGATGAAAAAATGATTCTTCCTTAGACAGTTAAAATAAGTCATCTTGGCATGACTGCTTTCCTAATGTGCTCCGCTGGACCGTATACATCTTGACCCTTGAATAACACATTAAGGTAGCAACATCAAACTTCGACTTCATATTATTACTCTAAGTCAAGGAGTATTGCTAATGAGGGTCACACAGTGATAAGGAAAGGGAATTCACTCATCACTCATTAGATAGGTCGACTTTCAGCACACACAGTATGATAGTGTGCCATGGCATAGCTCCCCCTAAACTAGGCATGTCACTCTTCTACGCCATGCGAATCACATGCTTGGCTTTTACCTAAAAAACCAACCTGAGCTACTATGCCAACATACCCAATGTTAATCTCAATACTTAAGATTCGGCTATAAGGCTTCGATATGAAAACTTATTTCATATTCAACTCTCCCTGAGTCTCATCTTAGACTTACTAAGGCGACTATATTTTTCATTCACACACTCCTAGTATGAATAATCAATATTGCACACCAAGTGCCAATATGATTTAGTCTCATCCTGCCCGCTACTCAAGCGTCATGGCGATTTCCTGTGTGACTAGGCCAAACAGAAGTCTGGTGAGATAACAATGTGCCTTATAATGTACTTGCATATTTATGAACATTTGAAAAGAAACATCATTCTTTATTTCATAAATATTTAATACTAGTAATAACAAGTCCATTATATACTTAGATACACCCAAAAACTAAGTCCTACGAAGAGCTAAGCTCATCACATGAGCTTTAAAAGCGTCTCTAGGAATAGGCTTAGTTAAAGATCCTATCATACTACTTGTAGATACATACTTAATGGCAATGTCTTTCTCTTTTATGGCATTTCATACAAAATGATACCGCCTCCTAATATGCTTAGTCTTTCAGTAGAACTTTGGATCTCTTGCAAATTGGATAGCAGCAGTATTGTTACATAACATTTCTACAGGATCATTAACCCCAGGAGTGAGATCAAGATCCTGTAGAAAACTCCTTAGCCATATTGCCTCTTGAGTGGCAAGACAGCAAGCAACATACTCTACTTTCATAGTCGAAAGTGCTATGCAGTCTTGTTTCTTACTGCACCAAGATATTGCTCCCCCACCTAGGGTGAACACATATCCCAACATAGACCTAGATTCGTCCAGATTACCACCCCAATCAGCATCTATATATCCTCTCAACTTAAGATCTCCACCTTGGTAGCAAAGGACCAGGTCACTCGTACCAAGCAAATAACAAAAGATCCTTTTGATGGCTTGTCAATATACAGACCCTGGGTTGCTTTGGCAACGACTTACCAAACCAACCGCAAAGCATATGTCTGGCCGTATACACAACATGGCATACATTAGACTTCCTACTACACTAACAGAAGAAACATTTTTCAGCATCTCCTTCTCTTTGTCTGTCTTAGGACACTGATCGAGACTTAAGGTTAAACCCTTCTCAATTGGAGTGTCCACGGGCTTAGAGTAATGCATTCGAAAATGTTCTAAGATTTTTTTAATGTATGCTTCTTGGCTTAAACCAAGAAGCTTCTTTGAACGGTTCCGAGTTATTTCCACGCCTATGACATACCTGGCTTCACCCATGTTCTTCATCTCGAAGATGGGGGACAACCACTGCTTAGTGGTTTGGATCATCTCCATGTTGTTTCTAGCCAGTAGTATGTCATCAATATACAAAGTAAGAAACATAATCCCCTTTGTAGTTTTCTTGACATACACGGAGTGATCTTCAGATATCATGTTTAAGCCAAAAGAAATAATGGCTTCATGGAATTTAAAATACCACGCTCCGGAAGACTGCTTGAGACCATAAATGGATCTTTCAAGATGACAAACTTTGTCCTCTTGACCTTTCAATACGAAACCAATAGGTTGATCTATGTAAATCTCTTCTTCAAGGTTTCCATTAAGGAAAGCAGTCTTTACGTCCATTTGGAGTAATTCTAAATCTAAATGGGCAACCAAGGCTAGAAGAAGGCGAATAGAGGAAATTCTCACCATGGGAGAAAAAGTCTCTTCATAGTCTACCCCTTCAATTTGGGTAAACCCCTTCGCCACCAAACGGGCCTTAAACTTGTCGATTGATCCATCTGCCCGACGTTTTATCTTGAAAACCCACTTGTTTCCAATTAATTTACGTCCGGGAGGAAGATCAACAAGTTTCCAAACCTTGTTTCTCGCCATAGAGTCCATTTCATCCCTCATGGATTCCATCAACTCTTTGTGGTTTAGTGAATCAACGGCCTCCGGAAAAGAGGTAGGCTCTTCTATTTCTAAAGGAGTGCATAGGAATATCTCCTCTTCGATTCGAAAATATCATCGAGGTATTCTTCCATGATCACTCCTCCGAAGCACAGGACCTAGGCTGGTTTGACCCTCTGAGGTATTCCTCCCCCTATCTCTAAGAGGTACAGAATCCTCATATGAAAGAGAATCATTACCATTATCCTGAATAAGTGGACTGACATCGTGTTCATGTTCATATACTGGAGAAGGAGAACGAACCTCATTCTCAAGTTGATTCTCTTAGGCAACCAACAACTCATCATCTCTTCCAGACAACGGAAAAGTACTATCCTCGGTGACACGGTGAGTCTTTAAATCCCCCCCCCTCACCAAGAGATAGTTGATCATTGGGCGGTAACTCATACAACACTGTGTCCTATTTGATTTCACTAATGCTTGGGAACTCATCCTCAAGGAACTCAACATGATGTGAATCCATTTCTGTTATACCACCATTAGGGTGTTCATCATACATAACATATCCCTTAGAATGTTCGGGATATCAAATGAACACCATTTTAGTGGCCCTTGGACTAAGTTTTTCATGTTTGTGAGTTGGGTTATGTACATAACCAGCAGAACCCCATGGGCGTAAATGTTCCAAGGATGGCTTTCTACTATGTCATAACTTATATGGGGTAGCAGATACTCTCTTACTAGGCACACGGTTGAGGATGTAAGCCGCCGTAAGTAGCGCATCCCCCCAAAAACTAATTGGGAGATTCGTGTGTGCCATCATTGACCTGACCATGTCAAGTAATGTTCAATTCCTACGCTCTGCCATGCAGTTTTGTTGTGGAGTGCCAGGAATCATGAGTTGTCTTCGTATGCCCTTTTCCTCACAAAATTCTTTGAACATATGTGAGAGGTACTCACGACCACAATCAATTCGAAGAGTCTTAACTCTCCGATCTAATTGGTTCTCAACCTCAGCTACAAAGCGTTTGAACACATCAAGTGCTTCATAGCGATGTGATCATAGGTACACATACCCATATCTTGAATAATCATCTATGAAGGTGAAGAAATATAAAGCCCCATGACGTGCTTTCATATTCATGGGTCCAAAAATATAAGAGTGGATAAACTTTAAAGGGCTTGATGCCCTTGAAGCCTTACCAAAAGGCTTCGCGGTCACCTTGCCAGCTAGACACAACTCACATATAAGGAACTTAACCTTAGTGAGTGGGTCTAAAAGACCTTCTTTAGCTAGCCTACCCATCCTATCTTGGCCAATATAACCAAGCTTAGCATGCCATTTAATGGATTCAGAATCAGAATCAAAACTTGAGACAAAAGCAGAAAGAGAATTATTATAACAATTATCCAAATCTAATACAAGGAAATCGTTCTTTAAAGTTTAGTGGCCAAACACATTGCCATCATACATAATGTTTAAACCATCTGGACAAGAGCTAAACCCAAAACCTGATTTCCTTAAAGAAACTAAAGACAAAAGACAAACTCGCACCCCAGGTGCGAAGAGGGCACAAAAAAGGAGCAACTTATTTTCTCCTTACAAGATGAGCTGGTACGTTCCAACACCTAGAGTGTCTTCTTCACTGCCGTTACCCAGCACGACAGTTTGTAAACCCACCGGGTACCAGTGAAAATCCACAAACCCAGTCCTGTCCCGAACTATGTGCTTGCTTGCTCCCGTATCTACAATCTAATTAGGAAAAGAATTAGCAACTAATAAATAGGAGCATACATATAATTCAGGAGAACAAGTGGAACAAAGTACCTTCTTCGGTTGAGGACAATCCCGAGCGTAGTGACATTTCTTTCCACAATTATAGCACTTCACACGTGCTATATTGATCCCTCCATTGCCTTTGGCCTTTTGTTTCTTGGCAATCCCAGCCTTCGGCCTACCATTCTGAGGGGGGCGATAACCCTTCTTGGCCTATCGACCTCGATTATTCTTGTTGCCTTTGGGCCTATTTCCCTTGGCAACAAAAGCCACATGAAAAGTGCCTAACATTTTCAAGCGTTCTTCTTCCATTTTAATGCGGCTTTGGACCTCAGCAAAGGTCTTAATATATTCAGAATGTGTTAAGACAGTCTTAACGTAATTCCAATGCTGAGATTCCACAGGGAGAGCCTAAATCACATTCAAGACTTGCTCACCCTCAGAAATTTCCTTACCAGTAACCTTGAGATCACGAATTATGCCACTCATAATTCGTAAATGCTCAGTTATGGTACAACTGGAATCCATTTGAGTTGCAAGGTACGAAGCCTTGTCTTGGAAGTTTGACCAAAACGAATTTTGAGTTGGTCCCACATGGCCACATGTCCTCAGCTGTGGGATACAACTCAAATTCTCCAATAAGGTCGTCATGCATGAAATACAACATAGTAAATCGTGCCTTTCCATCCTTATTGGACCAGTCTTGGAGCTTTCTTGATACTGCACAGAAGAAGTATCAATGGGCTTGCCATCCTTATCCATGTCAGATGGCGGAAACTGGGCTACCGTCAAATATTCCAGCAGGTCCCTCTCATTTAAAAGATACTGAATCTTCCATTTTCACATGTCATAGTTAGACCCATCTAATTTCTGACTAGTGGAAAGCTCATTAATCATTGCGCTGTTAACTGCCATATCTACAAGTTCATATTAAAAGATGGACATAAGGCACAAGTTTTCTTAAGTAATTAAATTGTTAACGTTTCATCGTTCATGTCATATGATCAAAAATTTCGCTAATCTCATAATCATCTCATATAATCATGAACTAGAAAACTTAAATAACTTAATTACAACAATATTTCCATAAAAATATTCATATGGACCACAATTAAAATGTTAAACAAATTAACATTTATTTAAATATCACATAGATATTTATTAAAAACAATGTAAAACTAATTTGCATGTTCACATATAGAAAATGCTACAATTATACGAAACTAATTCATATTTTCATTATCATTAACTGTTTAACATAATAGTAAACTATTCGACATATAAAGAGAATTTATATATATAATGAGCATGGTGATAATAAACATTTTCACATTAAACATATTAATGTATAATGGCAATTTCATGCATTTAAAATCAAAACTAATTTGAAATTAATATTTAACACAAAAATGCATCAAATATGTACATATTAAACAACATGCCCAAAAATAAAAAATAAAATTGTAACCTATATTCGGTTTTTATTTAAATCAACAAAATATATGAAACCCAACTTCAACTTAACTTAAACACAAATTAATAACATAATAGAATAGAAAATGGGCTACTCAAACCCTAACTCATAACCCGTGACACCCCCCTCTTTTATTTTGGGCCTTTGAAGTGAGGCACACAACCTCTTATTCTCCCTCTAGCAACTTGGGCTTTCTAGCTCCCTCTGGTTCAAAGGCACTCTCTCTCTCTCCCTCTCTTCTTCTCCTCTCGATCTCGGCCTGGCTCCATCGAGATGTCATAGACCACAACTTCTCATTCTCCTTCTCAACCGTTGTTCCTCGGTTGCGGTCTCTCACCGAGACCTTGTTTCTCGGTTTCTCTGTCTCGGGTCTCAGCCCAGAACCGAGTATATTGCCCCTTTAACTGCCATTTTTTGGGGTGCTTTGACAGCCATGCCTGCTTTTGATCACCGTAAAACAACCCCAAATGATGAATCCGCCATCTTTCACCGCACAAAGTTGCCCCACGGGCTTGATCTGCCAGCGTCCAACAAAAAATTCCACCACCACCACCTAGATCGACCGACGATGAGTCGCCTGTTACCGACCACGTGCTCAATGCGCCACCTAGGCATCAGCACCTATGTCACACGCGCCGCCCTACTGGGCTTTTTTGGTGTTGTTTTCGACTGGAGGATGTAGATCGGCGAGTTTCTAGGTGAACTGGAGGAAGAAAATGACCAACCTCGCTTTCATTGGCGGCCCTCAAACGCGGATCTGATGGGTAACCTCTTTCCACCTTTCCCCTCTTCTTTTTTTTTTGGAGTTCATGGCGATCATGGAGAGGCTCGCCGATCTGACCACCGCCGAAACTACTTAGGCGTGGCAGTGGTCAGTTTTAGGGGAGAATTCTGGTTGCTTAACTTTAGATCTAAGGCTTGGTTAACAGGGTCTAAGATAACCGGGGGGAGGAGGGGCTAACCGAGGCTTGAGATATCAAACAGACCATATGACATGAATTTAACTAGTTTGAATATTCATTCTCAACATACTAATGTGACTTGCATTTTGGTGATTCTGAACTGAAAAAAGTCTAGTCTTATTATTACTTATGGAAACATATTGATATTTAAACAAGACATTTTCAGCAATCTGATTAAAGCATGCAATCTGGTTAGGCATGACCTATAATCTTAACTTGCATAATCAACGGATTCAACATGCTTATATAAATCATAATTAATACGATTTAACGAGGCTAGCATCAAACAGATTCGACTCTGATACCATTATTAGAAAACAAGGACTCACCTTGATGCGGAAATGAGATTGACAGGATCTTTGTTCTGCTTGATATCTACCCACGTTCAAGGCCCGAGAGTGGTTACTAGAGTCACTGGATGTGTCACGCTACCAAACCCAAACCCACTTTGATGGCTAGGCTGAGTGAGGAATAAAATAGAAAGATTATTTGAGAGCTAATAACTTTTCTGATGTGTTATTGCTTAGGATAATTCAATCCATGAATCACCCACCCTTTTATAGTGGCACATAGCAACAGAATATAATCTTGCAAATCAATGTGTCATAAAGGCTGATTAATTACATAATCAAACCTCTTATTGTAACAGCCAAATCAACCCATGATTATGGCCATTAAATTTGTGACCGTTACCGGTCAACAACCTGCACATTGTAAATGGTTGGATATAAATTAGATATTCAGACATGATATATAGATAAATTGAACGAAAAGGGATGAAAAGAGATGATGAATACAAATAATAATTCGCATGACCAAAACGGATCTATTACCACCCCTAAATTCACGATAGCATCTTTACAAGTTCCATTTTTGTTACCACTTGAAAAGTAAGTTTGTCTCCACTAAAATCTTAAAGCATCCGCAGCATGAGGGAGGGAAGTAGAACGCGGGTCCAATCTGGACAAGTGTTACAAAATGAAAGGAGAAGAAAAAAGGTGACATGCTGGGAAGTACGCCTGTGCGTGTCTTTCCGCGTGTAACTTTGGGTTTTTTTAAATTTTTTTTTTATTTTTTCTTTTTTTCTTAGAGTAAGTATGTAATTTTTAAGTTATTTAAAAAATAGATTATATGTTATAAAATGAATCTATGATAAATAATTTTATTGAATAATTTAAATTAAAATTCTATATGTTGAAGAAGTAATAAAATATAAATTTTAAAATTATAAAATTTTTATTGATGAGACATGTCAGAGCTGGCTGGAATGCTGTTACAAACATTACACAATTCCAACAAGATAAGACAACACTTACGCAAGCCGCCTGCTCTTTTTAAATGTCGAATTCCGTGACAGTTGACAGTCTCCTTCTGTTGTCCTCCCAAGACACCTCTCCAATGTTCCGAATAATTACCATATTGCATGGAGCGGGAAAAGCCAGATGTCTCCTTACAAACCCCTCGCACCTCCGGATGTAATCCTCCTCCTCATCCCTGGCTGCAATGCAATCACTCTCTCTCTCTCTCTCTCTCTCCATCCTAATACTCAGCTTTCACTTTCTCAGTGAGTCAGTGTCTTGACTCTTTCTGCCATAGCATTGACACCATTCTTCAACCTCCTTCTCCACGTGGCTTCGTCTTTCTCTCTCCGACCAAATTTGATCAAACCCCCCTCAATTCTCACCATTTCTTCTCATCGGTCACCCTCAGCTCCCCTAATTTTCAATGGGTTCAATCCCTAGACTTCGAAAATTTTGCACCCCACAACCCCTGAATTTCTCATTCTTTACTTTCCAACCCACAAATTTGAAGAGAAAAGAGGGCCAGATTGCATTCTTGAGGAGTTTGTTGCTGGAGAGAGAAACAAAGAGGAGGGAAAAAAATGAAGTTCCCAGGAAAAATGCGCGGAAAATATGGAGGTGTATGTGTATGAATGACTGTTTGTGGGCAATTGGGGTTTTGTGCACAGTTTGGTGGTTTATTGTGTTTGTGTATCACTGCTTGCCTTCCCACTTGGTGGGGTTGCACCTGCTCGAATCGCCCGGTCAGCGGCTCAGGAGAGAAGGGCTAAACGCACTTCACCCTGTCGTTTTGGTGCCTGGTATTGTTACTGGTGGACTTGAGCTTTGGGAGGGGAGGCCTTGCTCTCAGGGGCTTTTTCGTAAAAGACTATGGGGTGGTGGTAGTTTTGCTGAGATCTTCAAAAGGTTAGATGGTTATGGATGCTTTGTCGTTTACTAATGGTATATTTTTTTTGTTTTGATTTTAGCACTCATCCGTATTAATCAGTTTAATATTAATCAATATTGATCAACCTTATCTAAATTTATGAAAAGGTGAAAAAAAAAAGCTAGTATCCTTTTTGTCTCAAAGTCATTTTGACGCCAAGTGTACCCATTTAAGGAAGCCTGATTGTGAGCCGAACTTAAATTAATAAAAATTTGATCCCATTTTGACGGACCTAGAATTGACTTGGTAAACTTAACCAAATGACCCATTGCCAAAGATAGTAAGTAAGTTTGCAAGGATTAAGTTGGTATTGCCGTTAACTTATCCCAGTTGAGTTGGCTAACAAATTAGAGCAACCCATGGCAGCAAGTTTACAATGTAGAGTGCCAAATATCGCCAAGGTTTGTTGAACTGGGATACCAAATGAACCTGAATCTTCCCAGACCCGTGCAAGTGGGATCCACATTGGGTTGTTGTTGTTGTTGATACCATGGATGATTCTGTTGCTGGGGTGAATTTCAGGCCCATGTGTTGGTTAGAGCACTTGTCATTGGACAATGAGACCGGGCTTGACCCACCAGGGATCCGGGTCCGACCTGTGTCGGGCCTGGTTGCAGCTGACTATTTTGCGACTGGGTACTTTATTTGGGCCGTGTTGATAGAGAACTTGGCAAAGATTGGTTATGAGGAGAAGAATTTGCACATGGCAGCATATGATTGGAGGCTTTCTTTTCAGAATACGGAGGTATACATTCCTGCATTGCCCTGATTTGCTTTACACACCCAACCATATTGCATTTGCACATTTTGTAGCTTCAACTGAAATTGTAGTCTGGCCCAGTTGTGCATTGCACAATGACCCACATTTCATTTGTACATCTGCGTTCATCTTAACAAGTGCTCAAATTAATATTAAAAATTTGAGGACTCTAATACAACAGAGAACATGTTTTCTTCCTGTAAAAAAAAAGGGATCGAAAATGATAGCAATGCAATGGAACTTCACTAATGCGGCAGCATTCTTTGAATATCTGGGCCTAAGCAGGTACGAGATTATGCGCTCAGCAGATTGAAAAGCAAAATAGAGCTTATGTATGTGACCAATGGAAACAAGAAGGTGGTGGTGGTGCCTCATTCCATGGGGGGCATCTATTTCCTTCACTTCATTAAATGGGTGGAATCGCCGCCTCCTACAGGTGGTGGCGGTGGCCCGGGGTGGTGTGCCAAGTATATCAAGGCCATCATGAATATTGCTCCTGCTTTCCTTGGAGTTCCAAGGACACTTGCAAACATCTTGTCTGCAGAAGACAAAGGAATCTCTTTTTTGAGGTCAGTGCATATTTTTGTGCAGAATTCGAAGAGAATATATTCTTTGTTGCTTTGGCTCCTGCTAATTATTGATTCTGTGGGGAATAGAATTCCATACCTTTGTGAGCGGTATCACCATACAATAATAGTATATTTACAATGATTACTTATGTGGGTCGATTGTTTCACTCAGGAAATATGCTACTTAATACCAAAAATTTTCTTGAGACCCGCAAACGTCTGATTACTTGATCTGAATAACCTAAAACTGGGCCGCAAAGATGAAGTAATCCAATTTTGACATGGAACCAAGTTAACCTGTCTCGAGATTTTTCCGACCAATATAGTAATTGCATTTTCTTGACAAGGTTACTACCTCGACCTGAATTACCTGTTTACCTGCTTTGTATCTTCCCCTGCTATTCACTGGTTTATAAAAATTTAGTAGCATAAATGCTGCGGATACTTTGATAAGATGTCTTTGTACAATACCCTATCCCGATTGTGATGAGTAGATTATATGTTTTAATAATGATCCTGCTTCAGGGCAATGGCACCTGGTGTTTTCAATTCTGAAATTCTTAGACTTCAAACACTAGAGCATGCAATGCGGGTTTCTCGGACATGGGATTCCATCATTTCATTGTTTCCAAAGGGTGGAGAAACCATCTGGGGGGATTTGGACTGGTCGCCAGAAAAGGATCAAGACTGTGACTTCATCAAGAAACGAGTGTTCCACTCATCTCCAAGCGATGGTAGAACTGACAATACTACAAAGAACGGCATTCTATTGAAAGAAGATGTTAATTATGGACGGATAATCTCTTTTGGCAAGACAGCATCAGAATTGCATTCTTCACAGCTCCCTAGCCTTGGTTTTAAGGTCCTGGCCCTCAAACCCCCCCCCCCCCTCCCAAACAAAATGCTTACAAAATGATTGTCTCATGGTCATTCGAAGAGGAGAGTATAAAGGAAAATTGGGGCATCCTAGGACCAGAAACATGAAAACTAAAGAGAGCTTTTTTTTTGTTGGGGGGTGGGGGGAGCGGTGGAGGGCTGTCATTGGACACTCTGATGTAGATGTGAACACTTGGTAGCACGCTGCTTTCGTCCGAAACAGCAAACCCAAAAGGTGCAAATTTTGGCTATATAGTCAATTACATACACCCACGTCCAAGTAGCATAGCTTTTGTTTTGTTTTGTTTTTTTTGGGGGTGGCGGGGGGGAGGGTTGGCATAGATTGTTTTCCTGTGTGCTGCAAGACATGATTGCCTTACTTTCAGGTTACTTGTTGCATGTCAGGATTTTGTACCAAACAATACTCGTGCCAACTCCATCATGTGCAGAGATTTATTGACAGAGTACGATGAGCTGAGCAGAGAGATTATTGGCGAAGTAGCCAAGCACAAAGCTTATACGGCTGGTACTGTTCTTGACCTAATACGATTTGTGGCCCCAAAAATGATGCAACGAGCCGAAGCTCATTTCTCTCATGGGATTGCTGATGATTTGGATGATCCCAAATATACACATTACAAGTACTGGTCTAATCCTCTTGAAACCAGGCAAGTGCATCAATGTCAACTTCAATCGTCATATGCTCCACTGTACTCAGTCAAGTACCTTAGGCTAAACGATCTTTTTCATATGCTTTCTTTTCCGTTAATTACTTATCCTAAGCATATGTACAACATATATATGTGAATGAAGCTGTATAGAAAGGGAAAAAAGCATTTGTCTTGACTTTGTAGGCTGACCATAGAGCACCAAATTGACGACATAGCCATATTGGAATTCCTTAGTGAGGGGGATAAGCCAGTAGCCAATTCCTACAAGACTTTGCAGATAGGCTGGTTTAGTTGGCTGTAGATTGCCTTAATTTGATTCCGGACAATTGGTATCGAGATTTGGTTAGTCATCTCATTTCGGTTGAGGCCATATTTGGATCATTGAGTGGATTATCCAAATTGCCTAGGTGAATTTTGGGTCATCTGAATTTGGTGGGTCAATCCAGATCTAGGTAAAGGTCAGGCTGCATAATTTGCAAGTTTGAGTTTGGTTTGAGTCTCAGGTAATTCAATCCAGCTCTGTTTTTGCCAAGTCCATTGGCAACATCTTATAATGACATAGTGTCCTTAGTTTCTCCAATCTCCTATCTCTACAGTCTAGACAATGATCATTTTCATGTAGCTAGTAATACCCTCAACAAAGTGCTGATTTGATGCTGAAATAAGTGAAATCTCTGTTTCAGGCTCCCTAATGCATCAGACATGGAGATCTACTGCCTATATGGCATCGGAGTCCCCACCGAGAGAGCATACATATACAAGTTATCATCGCTAGACAGGTGTCGAAGTATACCCTATCGAATTGACAGCTCAGCAAATGCCGGGAGCCCGGGTGGGTGCTTGAAAGGAGGGATCTACTTCTCTGATGGCGATGAGAGCGTGCCTCTAATAAGTGCTGGGTTCATGTGCGCAAGGGGTTGGAAGGCGAAAACCCGGTTCAACCCCTCAGGGGCACCCACATATGTTAGGGAGTACCGGCACAAGCCGCCCTCAAGCTTGCTCGAGGGGCGGGGGTCAGAGAGCGGGGCCCATGTTGACATCATGGGCAATGTCGCGCTTATAGAGGATGTGTTGCAGGTGGCAGCGGGGGCCACCGGGGAAGAGCTCGGAGGGGACCAGATTTTCTCGGATATCATGAGCATGTCAAGAGCAATAAGACTTAGGGTCTAATGGTGATGGGAAATGCAAAAAAGAAGGGGCGGGGGGGGTTGATAAAAAAAACATGTGCATAGAGCGATAGGGAAAGGCGTGAACGAATGGCATAAAAGCCAATAAAACAGAGGAAGTATGAGAGAAATGAGAATATGTGTGGG
>JACYFF010031955.1:31240836-31265040 GCA_017589665.1 Selenicereus undatus
TTTTTTTGGTAGCTTTGTTTGAATCGAAAGTTTTGGATGTTGTTGGTAATGAAGGAGATGACGTCGTTTCTGGTGAGTGTGGTATGTTTTCAGTAAGGTTTCTTAAATCATATGCTACTTATGTGCAGATGTGAATTTGACATGTTTCACCATTTCCTTTGCATAAGTTCACTGCGGACTTGAGGGTTGTTCACTTTAAAATATGATGGGTATTTCTCAGCTATTGTTTACAGGAAATGTCACTTGGATGTGTGATTTATTCATTGAGTAAGGTTCATTGAGTTGCAGTTTTATTCGATTCACTAAGCATTTGAGGGAGGTTCATTGTGTATAGGTAAATCTCAGTGGCTTCACTAGTTACTGTGCATTAGTTCACTGAGGTTTTCAGGAAGGTTCACTTTAAAACCTTACTCAATAAAGACATTATGAAATATTGTGCTGTTTGGTATATCTGCATGTTGAGTATTTACCTTGCATTGGTTCACTATGGAGTTCAGGAAGGTTCACTGTATAACCTCCATGGTATTCAAAGTACATAGAGTATAGAAGTGCACTGTAAAACTTTTGCTATTCACTGCTTTTTTGGGCGAGTTCACTGAGTTTTTAAGGTAAGTTGATTAAGTAAGTAAGCTTATACCTCCACTTTAAATTGAATAATGTTCCATGGTTTTGATGAGGGTGTTCACTTTTTCGATTGCATTCATTCATTAAGGAATTGAGGAAGGTTCACTTTAATCCCTGATTGGTGTTAACACTAAATACAACATAGAAGTACACCGTACAATTACTGCTACTCAACGTTTTTGTGGTTATATTAGTTTGTAGTGGATGTATTACCATTTATTGTGCGTGTTGTAATTCCTTGATTGCCTTTAGTGCTATGCTATTTTTGTAAGTTGTGTTGTAGATGCTATTTACTACTGCATATGTAATTGTTCATTGTAGATGTAACTAATATTCACTGAATATGTTTAATATGTATTATAGGAGGTGGGTTTAGTAAACAGGACATTGTCGAAGCTAAACCTTGCAAGAAGTGTTGGTTGGGGCTATTGCTAGCTCAGCGTGTGAAGCATTTCACATTTACAATGACTATGCATACAAGGTTGGATTTAGTGTTCAGTATTCAAAGATACGGCATCGATGTAAATCCAAAGGAGGAGACTTAAGCATGCGCCAGTTTTGTTGTTGGAAGGCATGATTTAAGCAAGATAACGGTCAACATCACAAGGATCATACGAATGTAGATGTGAGGACAGGTTGCAAGGCGTTTATTCAGTTTCATGTTGATGAGGATGGGAGCGGTTTCATGGCAGCGGTTTCACATTGTTAATCTGTATTGAATTCTATTTTGAGATTGTAATGAACATTTTGAATTTGCATAGTGAACGATTCTATATTTGACAATTGTACACGTTATTATCTCAGTTTTTTTTTCCAGTGTTCTGTCATGTGTTTATTTCTAATTACATATTTATTCGACAGACCTTCTTATGTTTTCAATTGGTTGGGACTCTAAGTGCTCATCATTATGTTAACATGTTTCTTTATATTTGTACTAAATTTCCGTATTTTTGGGGTCGTCTCTTTGTAAGTGAGAGTCAATAATGAACTAAATTGTCTGAATAATGTTTACTTTCCGGAGTGTAAATGTAAGTAGTTCATCGAGTCTTTTCCTCTTGTTTAGTGCATGTTTTGCTAGAGTTCATAATTAGTAACCAATTATATTTTAGTTGATGTATAGGTAAGCATCCAAGTTAATAAGTTGTATATCATAATTTACAAATTTGACCATAGTAACGTGAGCTACGTGGAGTATCATTGTGAACAAACAATATCATCTTTATGAACTAGATGACGTTGTTCACTATGACTGTCGTGATTGTTTATTCTTTATGGTTGCTTCATATATTCTTCATAATTTAATCATATTCTGTTATTTTTTTTGCAATTGATGGACTAAGTGAACTATATGAAGTTGTACAATGAACTAGAGTGGTCAGTGTAGTGATTTGTATAGCTTTGTGTGGTATAGTTTAATCTTGAATTATGGAAGATGATTGTGCATCATATTGGATATCATCGATAATTAATGGACATCGTGGATGTTCGTGCAAGGTATTGTTGCTTTAGGTGTAACACGAATCAGTTGTATAGGTAACATTGCTCAATTCATTAGTGTACAAATACCAAGTAAGTAGTGAACTTACTCATAAAAACCAGATTTCTATATTTATTTCAGAGTGGAATTGTGAGTTTCAATACTGAGTGAGCTTTTCTTGATTAGTTAGTGAACTCACTTAGGTTTTTGGGTGCAATTCTATGGAGTACTCAGGTTTAACCCCAATCAATTTTAATAGTGAACCTTTCTCAATGCATTAGTGAACAAACACCAAGTAAGTAGTGAACATACAGTTAAAAACCAGAGATCAGTACTTATTTGAAAGTGGAATTGTGAGCTTGAACTCTGAGTGAACTTTTCTTAGTTACTCAGTGAACTCACACATAACATATTGTTGCTATAGGTGCACACATACTTGTATTGAATATAGAAAAGGAACTATTGCAGTTTCACATTATAAAAGCTAGAGTTTAGGAACACTGTGTGCACTATGAACGTAGGTTTTGAACTATATTTTACTACATAATATTGGAGTGGTTGTTCCCTTTGTCTTTGTTGGTAGTCTTTTTTGGCGGCCTCTTGGATTTGCACCTGCAGGCAGTTCACTTCACTTTGTAATATCATTGCTGCATACCTTGAACGTAGATGCTTGACAAATTCTTTCTGCGTTTTGGCCATGTTTATTGGAGATAATCAGTTTTTAATATGATGTGTTTTTTGAATGTTTCCATATAATACTCAATAATGTAGAGGTTGTAATTGGATTTTGGAATCTCTAAGTTACCTTGTTTTTCTCAAATCAATTTTTTGAACGTAGGTTGTAATTCATTGTTGGTTGTAGACTATCTCTATGGTGCTACTTCTTTTGTTTCTTGCTCGCAGGCTCAGGTTCGGGTGGAACAGTGTATTCAGTAGATTGACTCATCTGGTCATCAGTATTAGTTGGCTCTGATTCTTTGTTGTGTGCTTTCCCTTGTGTCTCACCTTCAGCTTCACTGACCAATGTTCTACAAGATATAGTTGTTGTCATATATATAGCTAGTTTTTTGCATAGCATACTATATCATAGCATAATTTACAATTGTTTAATAAGGAGTTCATCAAAGCCTGCCATTCATGCTTCATTTTATTATTGCTCACTTTCTTCTGTATAATTGTTCACTGTCACTAGTTTTATCCTTTGCTCCTCATTGACTTCACAGGTTCTTAGGGTTAGTTCACTATTTGTGTGTTTTTCGTTCACTTTGATTTTGAACAATTCATGTTTGCAATATCCCCGCCAAACCAAGCCACACAACATGCAAAGGTCTTTGTAATTTCAAAATTGAGTCTTGCCCTAATTCATTGAAGTTTTAACATGCTCTACTGGTTCGATAACATTAAACAATTCACATACTAATTCAAGACCGCACCACTCAAGCTCTTGAACGTCCAATGTGGTGTTTTCTATCAAACATTTCAACACAAATTAGATAAACAGGTACCTTGATTTTCTCTTATATGTAATGGTCACTATAGATTTTCTTCTACTCTTGTCATTCTCTTCATTTTCAGGTGCATTTGCATCTACTGCACGCATGGGTTCTTCTCCATTTTTCATGGTGGTTGGGTTCAGAATGGATGCACTTTTGTTGCTCTCCAAAGTGCAAATTTTTGCTTGAAATTAGGTGATTTGTTGCGTTGGTGGTGGAAGAAGATGAGCAGTAGTCGTCGAGTAGTAGAGGGAGTTTTGCTGGTGAACGAAATTAAGGGGGAGTGCAAATCATTTATGACGGTTACAGGAGAAGTTTCTCCAATTTCAAACTTTCTTGCCGTTGCCCATAATGGCGGGTCGTGGGTTATTTTAAAAAAAAAAAATAATTTTGTGTCTTACGTGACATTTTGGGTCCATGTCAGCATGGGAGTATATACTCAGGGCTTATTCTATTTCGCGTTTTTTAAGACTTAGCGAAGAGCTTACATCTCCTAACAACTTCTTACATCTCCTTACAGCTCCTTACATCTCCTGACATCTTCTTACATCCCCTTACATCTTGTTACATCTCCTTACATCTCTTTACATCCCATATAGATTTTCTATAACATTCAACAACTCCTTACATCTACCCTTACAGCTTCTTACATCTCCTTATATCTCCTTATATCTCCTTACATACATCTATCTATCTAAAACGCGAAATAGAACAACATCCTATATAGATTTTCTATAACATTCAACAACTCCTTACATCTACCCTTACAGCTTCTTACATCTCCTTACAGCTTCTTACATCTCGTTACATCTCGTTACAACTCCTTACATCTATCTATCTATCTAAAACGCAAAATAGAACAGACCCTCAGTCTACAATAAATGTATTGGCGCCCCGCGGCCCCCTTCCCCTAAGAAAAAAAGGAAAACAGAAAGAAGCTCATACAGTCTGAAGCATCAAGAAGTCTTATTTCGCTTGAAAACCCGAATTTGGCAAGGGAAAGAGAGAGACGCACATCACTGACACACGCGCGCGCACACAGATATGGATTACAGTCTAGCAGCGCTGAAGCTGATGTGCGGACAACTGAAGCAAGCGAAGCAGACACCTTCACCGTCATCCTTCACTCTGGGCGGCATCCTCTTCCAGCGCGCATGGCTCCAGGGCGTTCTCGTCTCCATCTCCGACGATCGCTCCTGCTTCATTCTCGACGATGGCTCCGGCGTAATCGAACTCCTTATTGCCGCCGATTTCCTCACCCAGGACCACTGGCAACTTGGTAATTTCAGTCTCTATTTTCGGCTTTTTTTCTAATTGACCGACTTTGCCACCACTTTTCACTCTCTCTCCTCTTTCAAATGTGCAGGGATGTATGTCATGGTGGTCGGAGCGTATTTCATACGTGACGATGGCACTCCGATGATCAAGGTTAGACAATTTCCCCCGGTTTTGAGAAATTACAAGTTGCACACCACCTGTTCGATCAAATTCCTCTCATGCTTCAAATGTGAATTAATAAGTTGAAGCCCTATTTTGGTTGTCTGTTTCCAAATTTGCGGTTGTACTCTATCCTTGTGTCTGATCTACCGCTTTTTGTTTGGAGATGTTATCAGGTTCACAAGATAGTTGATCTTTCAGCACATCCAGATCGGGAGGCAATGTGGTATCTTGAAGTCATAGAAGCGTACAGAATGTTCTACCAAGTTCTTTTTGAAGAGGAGTGACTGTACACCGCATGTTTAATCTTGTTGACTTTTTGGATGAGAAACTGTCAAAGCTGAGGAAACCCACCAGAGCAGATAGAAGTCAGAGAGTGGAGAAGGAAGAGGAGTTATGGGGAGACTGGTTTTGGAAAGGGCTTCCATAGTCTCACCTGTTCAAAACTTGCATTTTGTTGGCTTAAGCTGAGCACATTGTTCTGTTGGCTGAACAGTTGGCTTTTTCCTGCTCTAATTTCACCAAGCTTAACTTGCTATTAATTAGAAAAAAAAAAAGAGAGAGTATTATTCAAAATGGTATGAGCGCACAATTTTAAAAGATCAAAAGAAATCTGCTAATTCTATGCATGAAATGAAAGTAGTGCTGATTTTGAAGTGAGATCATTTCACGTCAAAGACATAATGAGATGGACGCATTGATAGGTAACGTTTACTCACTCTCAGTTATAGAGGAGGCATTAATTCATGATGCTGAATGCATATTTATCATGTCAATTTGCCATATCTAGCCTTTCTGTGCTGGTTTGAATCCTTTCATTAACACGTGAAAGGCGTATTTCAAGTTCAGGTAAAATACGGATGGGTATATTTCGATTTTATGGGTTTGGGGATAACCCAACCAATTAGGAGCGCATTTTTAGTGAGTTGTTTCTTTTTTTGTCAAAATCAAAATTTTGGCATATTTATTACTTAAAATTGTTTGTATTTAATGGAAAAACATTCTAATTATAATTTCTTTAAAAAATATATAAAATTTTTAAAATTTTTAATATAATATATGAACGTCATGTTCCAGTGGACACTAAGTCACATTTGAGTGGGTTTGTCCGTATATTAAATATTAATAATAGGTTGGGTCCTTCATGGATCAGCCCATCTAAAGCAGATAACAAGTTGGAGCGGCTCGACCCGTTAATAACCCCTTTAGTGATTCAATATTTTGTTAATTAATATATCATTACTTAATCATATATGCTTTATTAGTGGACTGATCTTAACATGAACATAAATTGTTCCATTACTCACACTGACATCAAGTTCGAGACCAATTATAAAAAGCCAAATGAAAAAATACTATAGATGCACAAGATATTACAATTATTTATTAATTATAACATCAAAATTTTAGATTATTATAAAGTAATGTTATTTAAAATGCAATGAGACGTATTCAATTTACTAATAATATAATGGTATGACTTGCGTATTTTTAATACTTGTGTTATTCTGAATTGATTTTCTTAAGACTAGATATTTCATGCCCATTTTTTTAAATCGTTCCATTCATAAGTTTTATGTGAGATTTTATGAGAATGGATTTGGAAAAGAATGGCTACCATCATCTAATTTGCAAATAAATGCGATAATTATAGAGCATCTCTCTAAACGACTCATTATAATGCAAAACTATTATTGTTAAGGGGGAAATGAAAGAAAAATAGAACATAAGGATACAATATTCGGATTGCGGGGGCAGTTTGAGTTCGGGTTCAGTTTATTTCGAGTTCGGATCAAAAAAATCGTGCTCAAAGCCCATAACTTTCAAGCGGGTTGCAGTCAACCCAATTTTTGCCTGGTATGCATACAAGCAACCAGCCAGAAAGTGAAAGCTAACCGCACAAAAACAAGTCATGAGATTTCTCCTGACATTATTGGCATTTTAGCATTCAGTAATCCTCAAGGTAACTACAATGCTATTACTGAAACAATCATGAGTTCACAGATTGGGTGAAATTGTAACTGTTTAGGGCGAATGCCACACTACTGATAACCTGAAGCTTTTATTCTCATACCATTTCAGATCCAAATTACATTTGCAACGATTTCCATCATCTTGTTCCCCCATTCCAAGTTTAAAAAACATAACTCTTTAACATGCTCCTCCCTGTAACGATGAAAGCAGTGATTTTGTCTTTTTAACCTGGAGCGCATATAGGAATCGGACTTAATGGTCAGTTAACCCGCTTGATGAACTTAACAGCGCAACAAGTGAAAATGTTAATAGAAGCGGGAAGCCAGAAATTTTCACAAGGTCATAGCTCCATGCAGCAGAACTTATCAACTTGATAATCCCAGCATTTGATCACGACAAATGTTGTATCACCAAACTGCATCGGACACAGCTAGCAAACATTTACAGGCCATTGCTACTACATTTTAGAAGAACTTATCAACTTGATAATCCCAGCATTTGATCACGACAAATGTTGTATCACCAAACTGCATCGGACACAGCTAGCAAACATTTACAGGCCATTGCTACTACATTTCAATCAGCCTGCACAGACCGTCCATGCTCCTGGCAGAAATTTCAATGGGCATTTTGATTCTCATAGACCTGAATTTTGGAGCCAGAAGAAAGTTGTACTTGAATGATGAGGTCCTGAATGGCAACAGAATTTGAATTGACTTGAAGGCAGAACTCTGCAACATATTAGGAACTCTATGATGCCGATGAATAGTTCATGTGAGCTTAACCATGCTCGATCAAACTCCAAAGAGATGATTCAATTAAAGAAACCTGTACTTGGAGAGGAACAAAGGCCATGCTGCTATTTACGAGCAACAATAAACAGTGCCAACAAAGAGACACACGACCCCATGAGAATTCCACAGAAAGCCCTGCGCTCTGTCCGAAATCCTAAGTGCCTACTTCCATGCCGGAGTATCAACTATGAGCCAGCAACACCAACCTATTTTATATAAGCAACAGCAAGTGGTCCGTTAGAAATCGTTGAACTCTATAGTCGATCTACAATGGAAGGCCAGTAAAAATATCATCATAATACAAAGAAATTAAGAATTTCATTGGTTGGGCTTTTGTGCGTTGCCCTTTGACATTTACACATCTGTCTTACACAGACATCCATCCATCTCAGACAGGCATACATCCGTCTTAGACAGGCCTAGTGGACCAATCAGCCAAGGCACCAACAAAGATATCGTGGCTTCACTACATTGAATTGGAAAGTCAAGGTAACTCAATCTGATGGCACACTGGATCACATTTATGTCGGGATCATACTGAATCAACCTGTTAAAAAGGGCACAAAGATAGATCTACTGTGCTTCAATAACTGCTCTCAGTAGAGGGAAAAGGAGCTGGTTTAGTTCTGCCTCTCCCACCTCATACACGCACTGACGCATACCAGGTCCGCAGCACTTGGGACCATGGATTCAAAATGTGGCCGCGACGAAACGGCCGTGTTGGAAAGGTTTTGGAGTTGGGCCATCAGCGTTTTCATGCCGCGATAGCCGCGATATGGAACGCGATTGCCGTATTAGAGCGATTTTGCCGTACAGCTACCGAAACCGAAATCGCAACTGAAACCGCATTTTGAATCCTTGCTTGGAACATTAATCCAATTTCTATGCTTAGATAGTGTTCTACAAAATGAACAAAGCCCAGGGAAGAACAATTTTTTTAAAAAAATTCGAGAGCTTTTTATCCCACAGATCTAGGAGATCTTTGGGCTGGAGCACTACAAGTCTACAACAGCTCTAATATTTTCTTCTCTTTTAGTTCAATACCTAACAAAGTCAACTATAAAAGAGTTGCTGTCAGGATCAGAATATGTCAACGTTACATGACATAGTATGGTTTGCTGATTGGGTTGCACAAGTAAACTCATTCACTCACCATTGATACAGAAAGTCAAGAATGTCTCTATTGGCATTTAATGAATCAAGAATTAGGTGTCAAAACAACAGGATGGTTCAGAAATAAGCAATGCGATATGTAGGGCATGTCATGCAGTGCTCATAGAAGCCAGCATTAATTAGGAATTAACAAAAAGACATCCATGCTACACAACTTCGTGGGCGCCCAGGAGAGTGGAATAAAAAAGAAAAAGTCCATTACCTAGCTTGCATGCTTGAGACAGCAATGGAGTAATTTCTGGATACCTCTGTCATCTGCATGATTGGTCTCTAAAGGGTTTCCATTTTGTTCTACAGACGAATCACTCCTTACCACATTCCACTGATTCAAAATACTGACGATCCGTTTAATCTGTCAAATGCATCAAGGAAACAAAAAGGAAACAGCAACATTTTCTCGGAAGCAACATTTTGTTCAGGAGTCTGCATATACAAATGCACCGAATGATGCCAAGAAATGCAACTGGAGAATTAAGGATACTGCAATAGTTCTTGAGTTCAATTTTGCTCCAGAAGTGGTAAGCATCTCATGTTTTTCAGAGAATGCACCCTCCTCACCATCTAGGAGAACGTCTTCTATCAAATCTGACCTGCTTGTTAGTGTTTGAACAACTTGGCTGAGACTTAAAGGGCTCATCTCGGTATCTGGAACTTGAAACAGAAGTCTTGCCAGTATGCTCCACAATGCATTTCTTGCCTCAAAATCATCTGATGTAAAAGGGAACAGATCGAGAAGAGACTGCAAGAAGACGATATCTGCATGCACGAATTATGAGCCAATTTGCGATAGAAGCCATACAATTGTTACCCCAAAGCCTAAGATATTGCTAAACCTTGCAGAGAACGATTTTAGGCAACACTGTTCTACTATCCCTTTATTTTATGAATATGCCAGCATATTTTCAGTATGGTTAGCTTGGAATGGACCTATGAACGGCTATTATTTTGAGGGAAATTGTAACCCCATTTTTCAAGAGAGCTCAATTTGTATCGAGAACAATAAAGAGCCTTGAAACAAGAAGAGAATATTCACCATCCGACATTTCCAAAGCCAGATCAGTGGCATCAGCAAGAAAATTTGCAATCAAAACTGCAGCAGTAACACAGGAACCAGAGATCTGAAAATAGATGGGAGCCCACCACTCATAAACAAGAAATGGCTTGACAACTTACATATATAAGAGAACAAGTTAGTTACAAAAAAATAATCAATCGTCACAAATGCTGACCAACAGATGAGCTACCAGCCACACTAATAAGTCCCGAATGGACTGGTCAAAATGTCTTTTACTTTACTATTTAAGAAAAATTAAATTATGAAAATGCTTAGCATACGACAAACTAAAAACCACCTATTTATACATATGACAGCCCTTCTTCTCTCCCCTCCCCCTTCTTTTTTTCTTTGGAAGGATTGCTTTTCCTTATTGATGACTTTATTCCTCACTTCAACAGACACATCAGCAGAAACCTAGTAACAGCAGGCTAACTCTCAACTGCCAAAAGATGTCAGGTCACTTCTTGACAGTTCTTAATTGGTCAGTCCCTCCAATTTATTTTGTTTTGTTTATAAACACCAGAAGTGATCAACCACTGTCTTTGAAACCTTTTCGGCTCAATGTAAATACCAAGTGCAAGCATGCAGAATAGAACACCGGCACTAATCAAGGAGTTTGGAAAGAAATGAAAGCAGAAGCAAAGAGCATAAATACATTGAAATGAAAAACATTTTTTTTTATAAAAAAAGGAACTCTAAGAGATAACGGAACTCTCAAGCTGCCATTGAATTAGACCAACAAGTTTATCATGCCCCAAGATTTTAAACAAAGGAAATTAGATTGACAAACCTCGATCTTTTCAGGGACTTTAACCAGATCAATAGCCATTAGAAACAGTTCCTTTTTTGAACAAATTTCTTTGGAATAATCATCAATTGCAGAAAGGGTTTCAATTGCACGAAGAATTGCATCAAGTGCAGAATACCTGCAAATTCGTCCGAAATTGACAACAAATCAGTCATCTTAGTAGGGTAGTAAAGAACTAAGGAGAACCTTAAGTTTGTAGCAGATACTACGTGAATAAATAGGAAATGAAGCAGGGTGTGCACGTGCTCTTAGACAAAAAAAAAAAAAAAATGCTCTATTATGCCATAATCTTTGCCCAACTGACATTTCAGGGAATCTTTATTGTAAAGCACGTGCAAAAGATTTTTGACTTAGTAAAATTTACTTAGGTCCTGCTCAGCAAAATTAGCTGTTTAAGTAGCGGATAGTAGTTCAGGTAGTGAGTAGCGGATAGCGGTTCAGATAGCGGATAATGTTTCTAATTTAGTTGTTAGCGGATAGCTGTTTAGATAAGCAGTTGAAACTAATATGATCAGTAAATTTAGTTGTTATGCTAGTTGATCAACGTAAATTGACATAAAAGGACATAAATAATTTCTAAAGATAAAATTTTTAAAGAATCCTTTTTGGCCAAAAAATATGAAACGCTACTTTTAAATGTCAAACGTTAATACAATCAGTTTTTCAAAAACGCTGCTTAAAACGATAGTCCCAAAAAGTCATTTCAACAAAAACAGGACAGCAATGAAGAATCTTCACATAATTCAAGATTATATGACGCTCCAACCTTGAAAACCAAGCTGTTCAAGAACCAATTCAACCAAAAGTTTAGGCTAATGGGTGAAGGCCCGGGAATAAGTTTATACTCTAACACGCCCCTTTAAGTGAATGCCCTTTAGGCTTGAAGCGTAAAAGCTGCAAAGGCTCCCCCTACATTGCGCAATAAATCAATATGGAGGCTGCTGAGATTGCTGAGATTCGAATTCGAGACCTCTCGCTCGGAAGGCTCTACTACCATGTTCAAGAACCAACTTCACCAAAAACTTAAGTTGATGGTTGAAGGCTCAGGAATAGATCTATTCTCTAACACGCCCCCTCACACGGATGCCCTTTGGGGTTGAAGCGTGAATGCTGCAAAGATCCACCTTATCTTTCACAATAAATCAATATGGGGATTGCTAAGATTTGAACTTGAGACCTCTAACTTAGAAAATCTCTGATATCATGCTCAAGAACCAATTCAACCAAAAGCTTAAGCTGATGGTTGAAGACCCAGGAATAAGTTTATACTCTAACATGCCCCCTCATACGAATGCCCTCTGGACTTGAAGCGTAAATGCTGCAAAGGCCCACCTTATCTTGTGCAATAAATCAATATGGGGCCTGCTAAGATTCGAACTTGAGATCTCTCGCTTAGAAAGGCTTTGATACCACGTTCAAGAACCAACCCAACCAAAAGCTTAAACTAATGAGTGAAGGCCCAAGAATAGGTTTGTATTCTAACACAAGCTTTGCATAAGAGCACAAGTCTATAAAACTAAGGTAACTCTCTTCGTCTTTCCATTAACACTTTTGATAGTAAGGAAAGAAATTTTTTCTACTCTTTGGGGTGAGGAGCCTTTTGCACGGGAAAGAGCAAGACCATCAGAAATAAAGCCAAGCCAAGGCTTGCAAATGAGAAAGAATAATTAAACAGTTTGCAATCTGCTTAAGAGAGAACGCTAGAGAATTTAGAGAAGCCAACTAGTGAATGTACTGAACAGAGGCAAAGGCATGGTTCCATTGTAGTAGGTCTATGAATAGGAATTACCCAATTACAATATCTGCAGATGAATAGTTTCATGGTAAACCACAACAAGGGCTTTTTGCTCTTAACATAAATAATAGGAAAGAAAATGCTGCGCCAAATGTATCTAAACCATGACATGTTTCTGAAACTGAGTAAAGTGTCCAGTTGATAAGCACCTCACTTATTAAGTACATATTAACTTGACAAGTAGTAGCACAGGAGAAGTTGGAGGAGAAGGAGCAGGAGGAGGAGGAGGAAGAAGAAGAAGAAGAAGAACTTGCCTTAGTGGGTAGCAACTAACAACAGTAGCAAGAACAGCAGCAGCACTAGTACAAAATAACCCAATGATGCATCAGATAGTAAAACATAAAATGTCAATGAACAGAGACAGCTCGAAACTTCTTACTTAGCATTCATATTACGTGATTACTATAGATCTAATTGTCATACAGAGGATTGACCAAGATGAGATAATGAGAAAGTCTAACCTTTCAGGCAACCTTTCACTAGTCAATTTGCCCATCTCAAAAGCCAAGAGACTGACTAAAAGACTTGCCATTCCTAACTTCACAAGTATTGGAAGAAGAATGGGAGCAACTTCCTGTTCTTTCTCCATAATTGCTAACAAAAATGCAGCACTCTGTCCAAAAAGAAGGGAAGCGAAGGAGAGAGAACGCTTATTGGTTAGTGCTCAGTCTAATAAATTTGCATATTTGAAAGCTGACATTAGATGTGACTCATGTGAGGAACCGCACCATGAACACTCTAATATCAATAGAGATTCATATCAACCACAGTTGGTGAAAAAACCTACACAAATAGGAACTCACCCTCACTAAATATATGCTATAAATTGATCCAGTAACTAGAATTATAAAAAAATTATAGAAAAATAAAGGAAATGAGATTGATTAGCCCTGTGGTTGGGTCATAGAAGTCCTACTCATGTTTGAGGCCATAGTTTGAATGCCCTTCCACCTTCCACATAGAATACTGATTATTAGATTATAAAAGGTCAAAAGAGAAAACTTGCATCTGCAGGATAAGTTTGTCCCTCCAAGTTCCATGGATGATCAAGGAAGCAGCATGAAGACTCACATGAGGAACAAGGCCCCAAAAAAAAAGAGAATAAAATCCACAAAGTCGAAAGAAAGAAAGGCGAGGAACAGATGGAACATGTCAGCCTTCAAGTTTCAATGCTTAACATTCTCGAAAACTCAAGTCAAATTGCTAGCACAACAACAGCATGACATTGGCAAATCTAGAGGTGCACACGGTTCATAATCAGCAAATAGCCAGTCAGCCTGCTCCCCCCCCCCCCCAAAACCCAAGAAAACGAAAGGGGAAAAAAGAGCTGAAGCATAAAGGCTCCATATTGGCTGTTGTAGCTCAATGGTTGAACCCTAGACACTTCAAAACAATTTGTTTTTTCTCACACCTCCCTCTCTTTTTATCCAAAAGATATCAGCTGGAATGCTGGACCTTAACTTTCAATGCCTCCGCAATTTCAAACCTTTATATGAATTATCACAGCTAACATGATGTTTAACCATTTATCGTACTCAAGAGTAGTAAACAGCCTTTCCAAAAAGAGACAAGGATTAGAAGAGAACACTGAGTACATGCTTGATTATGATCTGTAATTCTGTATACTGTACAAGTCTTGGTTTCATGATAGCATTAAGCATCCTGTCTTTTCTTCAGGAAATAATGTCGTATGTTATCAGGTTCATTGTGTAGTAGGCTTCAAAGGGCCTAGTCTGTATTCTGTGCTAGTAATCCTTTCTTCAGCAATGAGTAGTCTATTCTGAATTAAATGTATTTGCCCGTCCAACAAAGAATAGTTTGTATGCGATAGTTAGAGATGATGACATAGGATGCAATGGAAGTGGACAGTATGCTTGACTGGTGATCAAAAAAGCAAAGAGAGACCAATTTAAATTATTCCAAGAATCGGAAAATTCAGAATATAAAAGAGGATTAATAAATCAAGTTCTTTGCAATAATTATTTATCCTAGCTATATAATAGTATTCATCAGAACAAACAACAACAACAACAACAACAACAGCTTCCCGTGTGGATCCCGATTCCGAGGGGTATGGGGAGATCCAAATGTAGGCAGCTTTACCTCTACAGACATTTCTGCCCATAGAGAGGTTAATTTCAAGAAACCCACAAAAAAAGGATTCATCAGAACAAACCAAGTATAAATTGGTAACCAGTCAGTTTTGGCATGAAACCATTACTCTCTCTTCACCCACAAGGTTGTCCGATCCAACGGATCAAACCCCCAGTCTTCCCCCTGCCCCCAGAAAAGGTGGGTTCTCCCTGTTGTGGGTTTTTCTCCACACAACAAAAACAAAGGCTAAAAAAATTTTAAAAAAAAAGAAAGCAGCATTGGTTGGATATTTTAGAACTAGAGATCCTTTTTGCTGGCTCTAAATCAGCCACACCTAATCTCATGCCCCCCTACAGTATGATAAATACCCATGATGGGCTCCGTGTTGTGGGTTTTTCTCGACACAACAAAAACAAAGGCTAAAAAATTTTTTTAAAAAAAAAGCAGTAGTGGTTGGATATTTTAGAATTAGAGATCCTTTTTGCTGGCTTCAAATCAGCCACACCTGATGTCATACCTCCTGGCAGGATGATAAATACCCATGATGGGTCTGTTCTTTTTGTGGGTGATGGAGTCCCCACCAACCAAGACATGGAAGAAGGTCCTAAAAGTCCAACAAGGTCCAATGCAAGCTCCAAAGTCCAAACTATGGCTCACATTGTGGAGAAGAGCCAAATGGGAGTAACCGGGTTAAGCAACCAGAAAGTGCCTGTTTTTGTTCATCTAATTACTTAAGCTACATTGTGGCTAAAGTTTGATATTTTGCATTTTGGCTTTCCTTAAGATGTCAACTTTCAGGTCCAAACATTAAATTCCAACCATGCACTGTCGAAGTCAAGAGATCAAGGCCTTTTGTCCAACCTGCCAGTTTTGGTTCAAAACTGCACAGTAAAATGTTTTAGTGGAAATCTTCTACTTAAACATGATTTAACCTTGATTTCTTTGCAGGGGGGTTTGTACACACCTTAGTTTGAAAAAGCGCGAGGCGCACTAAGGCGCAAAGGGTCCCGAAGCGCGAGCCTCAAGGACGCGAACCTTTTTTTAGCTAAAAAAAGGTTTGAAGGCAGTTTTCATGACTTATTTATGATAATTAAGTAAAATAGTGGCATCAAAGAAGAATTAGACATCAATATAACTACCAAAGTATCACAAATAGTTAGTGAGGCACTAATCACTAATTGCATTTTACCAAAAAAAAAACAAAAAAAACAAGACAATAGCACACCCACATACAAACTGCCTGGCAGTGGGCTGACCACAATCAAATTAGGTTGTTGCTAATTTTTTTTTAAAAAAAAACCTAACATTTCTAGCACTAAACTCCCAAAGCCCAGTGCCTGCCCAGCAAATTTTTTTTAAAAAAAAAAAAGCCCTAACATTTCCCAGCAAGTCAGAAGGCCGAAAAACAGAACAGAGGAGGAGCAGGAAAGCTACAACGCGAAACAGAGCAAGAAAGCAGACGAAAATGGCTTCAATAGTGACAGACAAAGCCGAAAGAGAGGATGAGAGCTTAAGGGAGAGAGAGAAACGAAAAAAAAGAGAAAAAGACGACACACAGCCACGGCTGGGCAATGACTGTAGCAGAGAAGAAGAAGAAGAAGACGAAGAAGAGCATGATGAAGAAGAGAAGAAGAGAAGTGAAGAAGAACACAGACATACCTGATGGGAGCAGATGAGGGCTTCGACTGAGAAGAAGAGAAGAAGAAGAACAGCAGGTTTCGAAGGCTTCGGGCCTTCGACTAAGAGAAGAAGTCAATTGAAGATACCAGCCACAGCTAAGTTTCCATTATTCTTTTTCAGTTCTCTTTTTTGTTTTTTGAAGGAAACTTTAAGTTCCTCTGGGCGCGCGAGGCGCTTACTTTGCGCCTCGGCGTGAGGCGCCATGAGGCGCACGCCTCACGTGGCATCCGGAATGGGCTTCACCTGGGTGTGGGTGAGGCGACAGCCTGTGCGCCTCTCGCCTAGGTGCGCCTCACCTGCGCTTTTTTAAACTAAGGTACACACCCTAAGGTTTCCCCCCATAGCCTGAAATCAGAATCATGCTCACTTTCGCTTGGATAAAACAAGGCCAGAAAACCGGGTTAATTCTACTACTAGAACCCGGATATAGCAGTTGCCTGTCTTTCCTTCTCCAAAGGGTTTCTTCAGCTGTGTTCTTGCTTGCTAGCTTCACACACGGTTCAAGAAGTCCAGAAACATCATCATAAGCTGCAAAACAAGATTTTGGAAAGAGCAACCAATGAGCATGCAAAGGAAAAAATCAAGCTTCTTCATCCGGATTGGCCAGCCGAAAAGTGACTCTTCTTCACGGCTGCTTTTCTCCCCTTCCCCTTAGTAAACTGATGTATTGGGCTTGATTACATGTGTTAGGATTAAGCTTAATCATTTTTGTCTTGCTTTCCTTTGTATTTTGGTTGTAATTAGTTTAAGTTAAGCAAGCTAGTAATCTGATTTGGTACTAAGCGTGGGAATTAGCTAGCTAACACGTTTCCTCCCTAAGAAGGAAACCTTCACCGGCTAGGTTGCTTGCTAGGCTTGTGCTAAAGAATACTCACGGCCATTTTGTAATTCATAACTTACTTTGAATGAAAATCAGTTTGAGAGCATTCTTGCTTTCGTACACTTAAACACTTCCCTTGCTTATCCTTAATTTGGTCGATTAAGGTGGTGATCAAGTAAGTCCTAATCCTTGATTAATTGGTGTTTTTGTATCTTAATCAAAGTTTAGGGACCCTAAACTTCAGTTTGATGGTGTTTCTGTATCCAAACAGAGGTTTAGTCTATCCTTCTTTCGTTGATTATCCCACGGGTTTCACCTAAACTTAGCTTGAATTCAGCTTGCTTAACTTTAGCTTTTGAATTCTAGCTTGAGTATTCGTGTTATCCCTTCAAGATACATCAGTGGGTCTGTTCTTTTTGTTGGAAAATAGGGGTTGGTAAATGGGTGAAGTTGACAAAGAATGGCAGAAGTTCGTGAAAGTTGGTATTTTTTGAGAATGACTTATAGAAATTGGTTAAGTTTAGAAAAGATTAAGTAAAGTTGGTAGAACTGTAGTAGTTGAAGAATGTTGGTAAGAAATGTACATGAGTGGAGATTTCTTTGTAAGAAATTTTGAAAGAGATTGCTAAGAGTTGGTTGAAGTTGGAAAGAATTGAAATTTTTTGTCAAAGTTAGTAGAAATTGGTAGAAGTTGGTAAAAGTTAAATGAAGTTGGTTAAAGTTGGCAAAAGCGGATTTACCAACGAAACGTTCAGGCCCGATGCCTATCAACTCCTATTTTTTTTATTTTTTTTTCAGGCTAGGTAAATTGTTAGGCATGTACACAACTTAGACAAAATCGAACCCTGGTCTTCTTGAAGGAAGCCAAGCATCCTACAATGAGACTACCCCCAAGGGAACAAGTTCCTATGTTTCTCAAAAGCTTAGAACATAAATTTTGATGCACCGGCTTCTTTTTATTTTCTTGCTTGTTGCTTTCTGTCACATAAAGACAATTGGTTAGTTCTATATATTTCCTTTACTATGATTCATGTTACTAATCTAATCATAAAGATAAATATACAGTTGCTTACCCTTTCAATGAGAATTGGATTCAAGGTATTCTCAGCAATCCAAAGGACACGGCTCAAGATTTGCTCTGACTGCAATGCCTTTGCCCACACAACACATTCACAACCTTGAAGACCCAAAGTCAGCAGCCTGCATAGAAAGAATAACCGTGAAGGAACGTTACCAGGGTATACCAATATAGGAGCTCCTCCCTGTTTTGTTTTTTTTTCCTTTACCCTTTTTCCCACCGGGGGGGGGAGGTACACAGAAACGTAGTTTTCATATCCGACCATGAAGGCTCACATTCATTATTCATTATATCCATGTTGACATATCCTAGCCCCAAAATTATAGCAAACCTGTCACATTGTTTCGCTCCAGAGAGGGTTTGTGCTTTGGTCAAGCTGATATCAACAAATACAGTTAACGTAATAGAGTACATCAGATTCTAGAACAAGATCAAGCTGGGGGTTTTATTGGACCATGAAATCTGTTGGGATATAATTCTTCAATCTACCTCTCAATTCTAGATAATTTGTTGTTGTTGTTTTTGATAAAATTATTTGTTAAATAATTAAAATCATACATACAATACATACATGCGTAGGTGGGTGCTGTGCAAAATAATCGGTGATATTATGTTTGACATTGGCAAATAAAGATTACAATAGCTTATTGTTTTTGAGATACTGCAGTAACTTCACTCTTTTTTACATATGATAATCTGCGTATTCGATCATGCCAAATTAGCTATACAAAAGTATCAAAGGTTAATTTCAAGTTTTCATCATGCATTAGAAAACTTCAACCTTTTAGACTGACGAAAGGAAGAAATTTGCACCTTACTATATAACTTAGAAGCTCTTGGATGTGAGACATCAAACAGAAAAGGAAAGAACTGAACTTCTCAAGATACCTAGGAAGTGTTTCTCAGAACTATGATTTCAATAGGTTCCTATTTTCTTTCACATAGCCTCAGGTTGGAATTTTTATTCCAAGTAATGGTATTGTTAGAATCCCTACCTTGGGTTTCAAATTTTGCATTGGACTCAAATAAAATCATTGCATAATCCACCCAGTACAATTAGCCCTATGTTAATTTTTCCGTAATTTACGCTATTAATAGCTTTGTAGATCCCATGATTTCAATTGTTGACTTGTGGATCAGTGATTCCAAATCCTGGAAATTTCAGTTCAAGCTTTACTTACATAAACGCAATTGAAACTATTCACTCACTTGAGCAAGTTGCTAAAGAGGCCCCCCAACCGCCACCCACGCTTTTTTTGGCGGACAGGGGGGTGTTGGGTCACAAAGGGACGGTGAATGAAATGAACTTGTACCAGAAAGAAGGATTTCATAAAGGACACTGACCGAAAAAGTTCACATAAGCAAGGAGCGTCATCTGAATACAGTTGATCTGCTATTGCTTCCAACAATCCATCAGTGGTGGTTATCTGGTCCATAAGAACTCCATGGCAGGCAAGATTGCCAATAATTCCAAGGCCAATCTCCTGCAGAGCAAAGTGTAGACGATCAAAATTATGTATCCCATACAAGCAAATCGCAATTCTAGTAATTGCAAAGTCAATCGAATAGTGCAACTTACCTTTATACGGACAGAATCAGAAGTCACAAGATTTGCCAAAAGGACTTCAAGAACAAGATTTTGTACCTGAATAACTCAGATGGTTAGCTTTTCTGCCTTCATGGCTTCTACAATTTTAACTTCAATAACTCTAATCGGCGTTTGGTTGCTACCCATTAAGTACCACACTAGACTATAGTGGTTCACCTTTTACCATCAAACAAGGGAACCTGGTTTTCCCTTGGAAAATTTGGTCGTATTATGCACTAGGACCCAATAGATTTCCCAGCTCATAGAAAGATACCTTAAGTGAAGGAGGACAATGACTGGTGGAAGTCATTTACGAAGGGTACAGCAGCCCAATATTTTGCCTTGCTCATCCATTAAATGTGCATAAATGATCAAGGAGAGATATATTTGTTCTTTTCTTTATTTTCTTTTTGCTAATAACATTCTTTTCTCTATATATCAGTCAATGGATAAGGCTTGACTTGCAATTGATATGTGACAGTAGTTTCTCTTTTCTGCTCCCTCCTCTCCTCTTATTCATCATTATCTCTTATCCAACCTACATGAATTCAGCTTATATGATAAAAAGAAATTGGAAGAATAATATGTATTATCTAGACAAAATAGAAGACAAAAACCAAATACCATAAATTCTGCATGCTCCTTATTAGCGGCAAGGTCCCATAAAATGCAACCGCTTTCTTCCCAAGCCTCCTCTAGAGCAGACTTCTTGCAATTATTAGGAGATGCCTGCCCATCAATGCCTGCTGAACTTGGAGATGGCTCGATATCACAATGTTGAGTTTCCATTGCCTCTATGTTACCATTCGAGTTGTCCAGAACTGGAGAGCATGTGGTATCTTCCATTTTAGTGGGCTGTGACCTTTGAGAAGAATCATTTGACGTAGGGAGACCTGGAAACTCACCACTTGCACCACCATCAAGAGGTACAAGTTTGCGTATCAAGGAGATTATATAGCTGGGATCCACTGTAGTTGACATGTCAAATAGCTGATTCACAAGTGCAAAATCTCCTTAAGTAAGAAGATCATAAGTCCTGCGAATAGCTTATATACATAGAACAAAGTGAAACCTGGAAGCCATAATCTCACAACAAAGAATCACACAAACTCAAACATCCTATCCACACATGTTACTCGGGCTTTGATCCAAGCACTCAACATTGATACTTGTTCTAGCATAAGAAATAATTTTTGAAAGTTTAGTATGTGTTGGAGATGATAGCTGTTGATAGTCAGAAGCTGATGCATCTTGCATAAGCTACGCACTAGATATTTCTATCAGATATTTTTCTTATTTTTGTTATTCTGTTGTAACCAACTTTTGGCAGTAAAAGCTTTTAGATTCTTGTATAAACACTGAAGCTTTGTTTGAGCTGTAATAACATGTACAGAATAATCAGAATCATACAGCTCTTTCCCCATCATCTTTAATTCTCTGCACTTGCTCAACCCCCCCCCCCTCTCTAGAATCCTTCAATATTTATTTATTTTTTGAGAAATAAGATGCCCAAATGCCCATGCCTTTGTCTGAGCGTCGAGTGTTTCACGCAAGTAGTTGGCTTGAAATCAAGAGTTGAAGAGATATAACCACGCACAATGGCTTCATATGTAGAAGTGCCAATAAACACCAAGTTTTCTATTACATGGGACTCCAGGGTAAGGCTTCAATTTAGTGCCAAGACTCCTACATGCCCATGCCCTCTACACCCACACACTTACCTCAATCGGAATCGGGATATGGATTGGAGTTCGTATTACATGAAATTTTTTGGCTGTATAATACTCAAGACTTTTGGGGGGGGGGGGTCAAATGCTGATATGTGCTTCTAAATAGACTTGGGGATGAAATGACTCTCAACAACCATCTACTTAGCCAAAGACAACTACACTTCTTTTTTTTTGCCCAGGAAAGCAATTCCCCTGTAGTAATTCCTCAAGTATCAACAAAGAACTACGCTAGGTTTCTCCGGGAAAGCAATTCAAAGCGTTTTCCCAAATTTAGTTAGGCACCAATCCCAGAGGCATAGAACCCTAGTCTCTTATGGGACCCAAATACTGCAACAAACTGACCGAATTTTACATGCATGAACAAGGCCAGACTAAAGTTTCCTCTCTTTTCTGTTTTTTTTTTTTTTTTGGGCCCGGTGAACCCAATGGGCTACATAAATTCCACTGAACTATTAACATTCCAATTGAATCACAGATTCAACAATAAGAAGTAAACAAAATATGAAAGCCAAGCATAGCAATCGTACTTGAGCAGCACCAGAGCGAAGCTCATAAAACGAAAGCTACGAAACGCAGTCCAAATGAAGTTGAACTACAATGACATTTGCAATCAAAAACACACCCAAAAAAAGGAAAGCATGAAAGTAGACTATAGCAGGGAGAAATTAAGGCTTCCAATGTAACGAGTGAGCCTAGCAAGCAGTAGCAATCAGATTAGGATTTAGGGAAGTAAAACCCTAGCCCAATCTTTTCGGAATCTAACAGAGTAAAACCCTAACCTCGTGAGGAGGAGCAGTAGGGTGATGTGTAGGGCCATCACCATCGACGCTAAGCTCTTCCTCTGCTGGTTCGTGTTTTGAAGCGTCAATTGCAGCTTCATCTTCTGGCCGGTCTTCCGGAAATTGCCCTGAATCCGGCACCGGAGATGCTTCCGGTGTCATTTTCTCTCTCCTGGCCCCCCAAGCGATGGAATTTTTTTTGGGTCGTGTCACCAGTGAAGTGAGAGTCGAAGATTCGAAGTTCGGACTCACCAGGATGGAGGGAAGCGATACGACCTGCAAAGCAGAAGTGGGCGTGGGGCGGGTGGAGCATATTTGATTATTTGCCTTAACACTCATATCTACCGAATTTTCAAAATCTATTGCCGTATCTGTCGAATATTTCGAGTATTTTGCATTTCATTCCAGTATCTATAAATATTAAAATATAATATTGATCGGATATGATTATTTCTTTTATCTAAAAAAATTTATGAAACTAAACTCAACTAGATGTAATATTCTAAGGAAATATAATACACATTGGATTAACTGCAAGTGTTCATACTTAGCATGTGATCAAAAGTTGCATTCTAAAATGAGGGAGTGAGGGACACAGTAAATAAGAAAGTGAATGACACAACAATTATAAGTTGTGAGTCGTACTTCATGTATCAACATAGTAAATGAGCGATACAAATAGATGTATTAGATAATTGTGGATGGGTTGGTGATGGAGTCCCCACCGACCAAGACAAGGAAGAAGGTCCTACAAGCCCAACAAGGTCCTATGCAAGCTCCAAAGTCCAAGTAATGGCTCACATTGTGGAGAAGAGCCAAATAGAAGCATCCGGGTTACACGGTCAAAATGTGCCCGGTTTTGTTCACCTCATTTCTTAAGCTACATTGTGGCTTAAGATTGTTATTTTTACATTTTTGGATTCCTCATGATCTTAACTTTCAGGTCCAAGCATTAAATTTCAATCATACACAATCGAAGTCAAGAGATCAAGGCATTTTGTCCACCCTGTCAGTTTTGGTTCAAATTGCATGGTAAAATGTTTTAGTGGAAATCTTCTCCTTAAACATGATTTAACCTTGATTTCTTTGCAAGGGGGTTTGTACACACCCTAAGGTTTCCCCCCATTGCTTGAAATCAGAATCATGAACACTTTTGCTTGGTTTGAACGAAGTCAAAAAACCAGCTTAATTTTGCTCCTAGAACCCGGTTTATAGCAGCTACTTGTTTTTCCTTCTTCCATGGGTTTCTTCAGCTGTGTTCCTGCTTGCTAGCTTCACACATGCTTCAAGAACTCTAGAAACACAATCATGGACTGCAAATTCAGTATTTTGGGAAGAGAAGCCAATAGGAAAGAAAAGGAAGAAAGCGTGCTCTTCACCCAGATTGGCTGGCGGAAAAAATGCTTTACTTTACGGCTGCTTTTCTCCCCTTCCCTTTAGTAATCCGGTGTCTTAGGGTTAATTACATGTATTAAAGTTTGTAATTATCATTTGTCTTGCTTTGCTTTGTATTTTGATTGTAATTATTTTAAGTTAAGCAAGCTAGTATTATGTTTTGTACCAACCGTGAGGATTAGCTAAGTTAATACGTTTCCTCCCTAGGAAGGAAACCTCCACCAGCTAGCTAGGTTGGCTGGCTACTTGCTAGGCATGTACTAATGCATACTCACGGCCAAAATGCATTTCATTACTTAGTTTGAATGAAAATCAGTTTGAGAGCAACTTAGCTTTCGTACACTTAAATACTTCACTTGCTTATCCTTAATTTGGTCTATTCAAGGTGGTGATCAAGTAAGTCCTAAT
>JACYFF010031955.1:31270040-31291257 GCA_017589665.1 Selenicereus undatus
TGTTGCGGTCGTGACTCGTATTGTGTTAAGCATTTATGAAGATTTTAGTCAAAAATAAAAATTTAAACAATTTTTATCTAAAGACATCGTAATGAATAGTGTCTTTTGAACTACTTTAATGAAGAAAAAATAAAATAAATTATAGACATATTAATATTATTATTTCTAAAAATTTTAAAAATACTTCCAAAAATAGTTTCGGCAAAGTTATAAAACAAACCGTGCATAGCACGGTGTTGAAGGCTAGTTAGGTGCCAAGATGGTGCGAACGCACTATCTAGGGCAAAATTCCCTTTAATGATTGCCTTATGGTTTGTTCTTTTTGATGGTAAATTAATGTTTACCAATCATTCTCAATCTTTTCCAATTCTTTCTAATCTTTACCATTCATTACCGGTTATTCCAAAAATCTTCCGACTCTTTCTAATTGTTACCAATCTAAACCGTGCGTAGCACGAGTTTAAAGGCTAGTTAAGTGTAAGGATGGTGCAAACACACTATCTGGAGCAAAATTCCCCTTTAAACACTGTCTTAGGGTTTGTTCTTTTCGTTAGTAAATAAATATTTACCAATCATTCTCAATCTTTTCCTATTCTTTCTAATCTTTACCAATCATTAGCAATTATCCCAAAATTCTTTCGACGCATCCTAATTATTACCAATCTTTTTATGACAAACCGATCCAAAATCACACAACACAACTCACTAGGGTGGGAAGTCTAACAACTGAGCCCACAAATCAAACCACCAAACCCATAAGTGGAAGGCATTGTTGAGATTTTTTGTAGGAATGGAACTTATAAATCTAATATTCTTCTTTCAAACCGACGATGTGGGACAAGGTCCCCTTATATACACATTCATACATTAAGATGGCGGGGACATTACACTTTTCCAATTCTTCTTATTTTCCCCATTCATCCTCGCTCCTAAAAAAAAAAACCCAACTCTTCTCAGTCTTTAGAAATCTTTTCCAATTATTACCAATCCTCACCAATCCTCCTCAAAAACCCTGAACTCTTACCGATCCTTCCCTTTTTCAACTTTTGTTTACTAACGAAAGGAACAAACCCTTCAACTTCAATATTTACAGGCTACCTACCCTAATCTCTTGCAAATATAAACTTCTTTGGATGTTGATTCAAGCATCCCCATTGAATTAAGTTTTGGGTGCACAAAATTAGTTGTACCATGTCAATCTTGGAGAACAACGCCAAGCCTAACTTCAACAAAATCGTCCCTAGGATAGCAATTATGCCACAACAAGTTCGATTTTTCATTTCAGCTTTGTCGTATCTTAAAATGTTAGCGACCTATTTGCTTGATGTTTTTAGGTAGTAGAATTAAGTCGATCAATTTATTTTCAAACTAATAATTTCAATTTTTTGAGTAAAATGTATTTATTGTAAATGTAACATGTAACAGACTACAATTTTCTAACAGTGCCGTATTTAACGTCATCAAGAAAAACTGGTCAATTGTTAATTAGCATCTTTTGTCTTTGAATAGTTGAGATCCTGACATGCAAATTTCTCATCCCAATCGCAAGCTTTTAATGTCTTTGTCATTGGTCTGTTAATATATAATTTATTTATTATGGTTCACCTATATATAATCACAAAGTCAGCAATGTTACCAACACAAGTTGGTTCAAGTGCTTTGACGCTTGTTCCATTTACGCAGGGTCTCGAGTTTGAGTCCGGTTAATGGAGAAAATCTATGATGGGAAAACTCCATCCCTTACTGGTCCAACAGTAGTTTGACTCTATTAACATAGAGCATCCAAGACCAAAAAAACAGAGTTAGGGTCTGTTCTTTTCATGGATCAACTCCAAAATACCAACCTCAACCCACTTTAACCTATTTTAACTTTATTCAACCCACTTCAACCCATTTTTATTATTTTAACCAAGTTCAATTTATCACATAAAAAAAAATTCAACCCGCTTCAACCTACCTCAATCCACTTCATCCTTTTACCCACCCCAATTTACCAATGAAAAGAATAGACTCTCAGTAATGTTTTTATCAAGTTTGTTTACTTATTATTGTCTGCGCATTGGTCAAACTAGTTATTACGAAAAAAAGAAAAACTCTATTAGTAAAGCTTGAACCCCTAATAGCTAACCATATTTTATATTTTTGTAATGAATTATCAACACCCAAAAAAAAATAAATTGTTTTTTATATTCTTTTAGCATAATGTAAACTACAGCTAACTTATTCATATCATCCACAATGAGTTAATTTAAAATTATAGAAGACTCTATAACTGGCGAATAATAATTTGATTCTGATAAAACATAGACAGAAGGATCAAAACAATAATCGTAACAAAGATTGTTCCATCTTCCATGAAGAAACGTTTTGTAACAAAATTAAATTAGATAAGCAGATGAGGTATCATATTTGCTAGCCTCTTATAATTCTATAGTTTCAAAGAAAATAAAAGTACTAGAAGAGTTCCAATTTTCCAAAAGAAAAGCCAAGTTATTTACTCTACATTGATTAAGGACGACTATAATTTAGAGTTATTACTTCTTGCTTTTATACATTTTATATTTATATTTCCTCCCCCGCCTGATCCTTTTAAGTATTTTATCCTTTTCTCCTTCTTTCTTTGAGCTTTTTGGTTGGCGGTAACAACAATAGCAAGCACGAAGCTATTCGAAATGAGACCCCAAATTAGATCGCCCCAACCCCGCATGAGAGCCCATGGATTCCTTTGTGTGACACCATTTGTTCATTTGCTTTTGTTAGAAAAATATAGTTTAGAGCTATGTAGAATCACAACTACTAATATATTTTAGTAAAAATTATGGTAGGACCACTAAATAGAAAGTAAATTGATCTACTTGAATTTACTATATGAAAATACCGAGTAACACAAATCAATTATATTTAATTACAAGAATAGAAAGAAAGACGAAAACTTAATTGGGTTGAAAACACGAACCGCATACGAAATTAGGCGGGTTTTGGTCGAGATTTTCAACCCCTTAACTTAATTGGGTCGACACGCCTAACTCGTTTAATTAAATGGGTTAGGTTAAGGTCGAAACTTTCGACATGAAAAATACCTACTTTAATCCGTTTAATTAATTGGGTTAGATGGGTTGACTAGTTTACCCACTAACCCGTTTATTTTTTAATATTAAAAAAAATTGTTGAAATTAAAAATTCAGCCATTTTTGAGGGGCAATGAAAATTTAAATGAAGGGGGGAAAATAGGCGGGACTTGGGAGCAATGACAGATTGGACACTTACGGTTTAGTGACTAACCCTAATTTGTCCTCATATATAAGCCTCCATTACCAACCCTGTACTTCACAAATATTCTCACTCCCAGTCTCCCTTAGACCTCTCTGCATCTCCTCTCGATTCACCCTCTCCATTTCCCACTCACAGTCTCACACCATCTCACGTTCTCTGTCTCTCACTCTAGTCTCTTCATTTACTCTCGGCTCTCGCATCTCTCTCTGCATCTCTTTCACAGTTTACCCGTTTCAGATCTCGATTCACTTTGCGGCTCCTTCATCTTAATGATTTCAGATCCCCATTTACTGATGCCAAAGGTATGTTGCTTGTTTCGTTGCGTTTGCTCAAGGTTTTTGCTTGTTTCGTTATATTTCATCTCTAATACTCTCAATCTCTCTCTGTCTCCCTTTTCCAATTTCATATCTAGGCTTTCTCCCTTTTGGATTTCAGATATAGGCACCTCCGTGAGGTATGAATTGTTGCTGAAAGTTTCTAGTTTTCGATTGCATGCTTTTTTTTCACTGATTTTTGGTTGCTTTCTTTCCTTTCTCGATTTCAAATCTATGCTGTGAATTCGATTTCCATTCTCTCCTCCTACAAGTTGAGTTTGTGTGAAAGGTATGAAAATTGATTTCTTTTTTTCTGATCTAAATTTTCTTGTTCTGTTTTGAATTTGTTGCTAAAGGAGTGAAAGTTGTTGCTTTTTTACTCCTTCATTTTAATGATTAATTCTCTCCATTCTCTGATCTGAATTTTCTTGCTCTGATATGAATTTTTGATCGCATGGTTTCTGCTTTTCGATTGCATATGTTTTTTTTTTCCTGATATGAATTTTCTTGTTTTGCTTTTCGATTGCATGTTCTTGTACTGTCAGCTGTTGAAGAACTGGATAGCAGGGATGCCAAAAAAACCACTACTTTGAGAATTGGGGCATATAAGTTGGTTATGTTTGGTTATGGCATGTATGATCTATGAACTTTATTAACTACGTTCCTGGTTTGCAAACATTTAAATAGCTTATTTTGTTGGTTGTTGTTGGCTTGTTGGGTTTGAAATGCATTGGTTGTATTGACTTTGTGAACTTCAGCTCCTGGAGTCATCCTACTTATTAGCTTTTCTATGAAATTACATGTTGGTTCACTTGGTTGTTGCCAGTTTCATAAACAGGTTAACAGGTTAGATTCTGACCCGTTTACTTTAGGCGGGTAAATGGGTTGAAATCAGGTTAACCCGTTTATTTTTTAGTCAGGTTCAGGTTGGCATACTTCAACCCATTTATTAAATAGGTCGGGTTCAGGTCAGGGGTATTTAAATCCGTTTAATTTCAACACGAATACGAACACGACCCGCCCTGACTTAATTACCAGCCCTAGTGGCATTCTTCTTGGCTCAATATCAACCACCCAATCTCTCCCTATCCTATTCTATTCTCCATTCCTCTCTTTCACTAGCTTAGGCCCTATTCTTTTCGTTGGGAAATTGCAGGTGTGAGATGGATGGGAGTGCGAAAGACGGGGAAGGAGTAGAAAGAAGTGGGAATGATTGAAAAGGAGTTGAATGAAGTAGTAACATTGATATAAGTTACGTATTTTGGTTTTTAATGTAATCTTTTATTTGTGATAATAATTACTGATAATAAAAAAAATTTAGAGTGAAAAAAATATTTTTCTGTGTTGACTCAGGTATGAAATATTGTGTCGTGGCTGTTGTTACCTCAAAAAAATTATAATTTCCATAATTCGTAAAACAAATTATAGATGTATTTTTTCATATGTTAATCAAATATGTACAACGAAAAAATATACATATGTTTAGGCCTCGTTTTTTTCTTGGTAAATCCAAATTTACTAATCTCATCTAACTTCAACCCACTTCACGAACTTTAATAAAAAAATACCAATTTCAACAAACTTCAACCCACTTCAACTCACTTCAACCAATTTCAACACACTTCAGTCCATTTCAACCAACCTCAACCCGTTTCTCACTATTTTGACCAACTTCTATCCATCATACAAAAACAAATTCAACCTACTTCAACTAATTTCAACCCAGTTCAACAAAAAAATACCTATTTTAACCCACTTCAATAAAAAAAAATACTAATTTCAACCCGCTTTAACTTATTTCTACCAAACTCAACCAACTTTACTCATTTACCAACCCATATTTCCCAACGAAAAGACAGACCCTCAGTACACGGAAAACAATCATATGCAATTAGTGTGAAGAACTTCTAATATTTTGTTACTAACACACATGGAAAAAAATATATGCTCAAAATACACGTACAATACATCTGTACTTTCCGTCACAAAGTACAAACAATGCTAAAAAAATTTACACGTTTCTTCATTATGCTGGAAAAAACATCTACAAATTTGGCCATAAATTACGATGAACGAAAAATAAATATGTTACACATACAGCAACAACCATCTACGCTTTGATGACTTATAACAAATATTTTGTAACCAACGCACAAAAAAAAAAACCCACCTCTTCCATGTACAAAATCAAATCCAAAATATCTACCAGTCACAAAAAGCTAATATTTGCTTAACAAAACAGAAAAAATTATTATTTCTTCAATATATATGACAAAAATTTCATCATCTACAATTTCGGACGCGACTAACAAATATTTCCATAACATCCGAGAAATAAATAAAACTTTTCATAATTGTTATCAGACTATTCGTACACACAATTATATAAATTATAAAAAACTTTCAAAATATGAAAAATAATAGTTATATATAGGAGTGAGAAAGAGTTGGTGAAAGTGGATGAGAGTGGAAAGGAGTGGGAAAAAGTGTTTTTTTTTTTTTAAATTGTGGAAAGACGTGGGAAATGGGGGAAGGAGTGGGAAAGAGTATGTTGGATCAATTAAACTACGAAAAGAACAAGACCTTATTCACTCAAGAGCGGTTATTTTATGGTAGAATAAAACCATTCACCATCCTTCGTCACCTGCTAGAATTATTGTTGGGTGCCAAAATCCTGCACAACAAGTCTAATTTCTTTTTCTCTCTCTAGTCATGTAAAAACTGGCCGGGCATATCTTTGATAATTACTCAAGAAATTTGATTGAGTTTCCATCATTGAATTAATTGTTTAAATACTGGATACTCTTGATTTTATTGATGAGTATGATTGGAATCTGATGAGTTGAGTTTGATTTGTAAAGCCCCTTAGTTTCCACCCACTTTAGGGAAAAAATTACATTTGGCCATGATTAACTAACGTGCAAATGACAGTAAGTGGTATTTTGAAATGGCTTTTAGTTTTATTTTTATGGATGACTTGAAATGCATGTTATGATTTATTGCTTTGTGTTCTGCCCCTTTATTTAATTTGACATTCAGAGAAATAAACTAATTCGGTCTTATTCAGTCCAGTCTTGGATTGGTCCGGCTTCGATCCAAACTGAATTTTATTCGATCTAGTCCTCGGTTTGCATTCTTCCTCTTAATCGGTCTTCCCTCCAACCCGGTCCGATTCAGGTTTGAACCGATAAACACCTCTACCCATAATGTAAGAAAAATTGGACCTTAATCTTCTTTATGAAAGTTGTTAACTCTATGACCTAAATAGTTGAAAAAGATAAGTTTGGATTATTTTTTTTCCTTCTACTTGAACTATAGTAGACTAAATACAAAATGTCTTTTTCCTTTTTATGCAATAATAGGGGGCCAATGCTTTGAAATTTAGGATCTACTAACCCTATAAATTTGCAAGCCAAGGATATAGTGACTGCATTAACCCCTACCCCAATTAGAGTTGACATAGCCTGATTCGACATGCTAACACGGCTCGAACTCGATCTAAAATTACTAAGAGAAACACGAACCTAACACGAACCAAATTGATATCGACTCAAAGTCAACAAGATTTGACTGTTTACCGTGAAAATATATTATTTTCAATTTTGAATAAATTTAAATTATTTTTAAGGCTGACATGAGGTTGACCATTTATTAAATGGGTCAATCCGAATCGACCTGTTACCCAACTCTAACCTCAACACACACACTCCACCTAGCACGAGACTTTTGGGATATGGATTTGGATTTGGATTCTCCAAATAGGCATGGACGTTGCATAAGAAACATTTGTGAGGATCTTTTTTTCGTTGCGGGGGGGGGGTATCCACTTAAGCTGTGACTTTTCTTTAAAAAAATATACAATTTTGGAGAGTTCACAATTTTAGTATAGTTGAACTTCTTATGGAAATTAGACATCTCTACTGTAGACTAACAAATTACATGTCCATTTTACAATTAGGATTAAACCCGATTTAGTATCACTTGTTGGGATGATAAGCGTAATAGAAAATTTAACACCACATACACAAACGCCACAAGAGAAAGAATGCCACAAATATAACGTGGAATACCCCTCCACATTGAGGAGAAAAGAAAAATTAACAGCCAGCAACAAGTTGCGCATCATCTACTATAATAAGAAAAGATAGATAACAATCAGGTACACTCATAATACTGTGCATTCTCAGACTCCTCTAGCTAGTATTTGAGTCATCCCTCACATTCACAAATCTATCTATCTTTACAACAATTCTCGCCCAACTCGGGGCTTGGAGTGCCCAAAATACACTACACAAATACCCAGTCCCACACACTCAAGACCACACATTTAGTTAGGAGAATCCCTCTTTCACTTTCTGAGATAATTCTTCAACTAAGGTCTAAGCCTTTTTCATATTGTTAAGACTTTTAAAATCTTGCACACACATTGACCTTCAGGATTTTCCACTTTTCATAAAAACTTCATAGCTTACCGTACAAGTCTGATTAACTACACTAATACACTAATACACCGATTAAATTAATCAACTTTTGCAACGAGTATGTGTTTTAAGAGATTACCTCGGAATTTGCTAAAGACAATCTTCGGCATTATCATACCAAGGCCAATGTCATTAGCTTCCTTTTTCCTTTTTTTCTTTTTTTCTTTCTTTTTTTCTTGTTTTCTTTTCATTCTTTTTTTCCCCCTTTTGTTTTCTCACAAATCAACAAAAAAACAATTCATATATTTTTAGGTTGGACCAAATCTTACAAATCTCTACCTCAAACCCAAAAATTATATTCACTACATACTTATAGGAGCAATTGTAACTCAATGAAAAGACGACCAACTTTAACTCTTCAATCTCTTTACTGACATCGACATCTGCACAAGTTCAATTGTTCTTGATGAATAAACCACTCCAATAGCAACATCTCTTCTTATCTGACGTGTCTATTCCATAAATCTTCTCCATCTATAGTTTACCTTGATAAACTCTGATACCACTTGTTGAGATTAAAATCGATGTAGGACCAATTGTTGGCAACATAACCATGGCATCAAAATTTAACACCACCTACATGAACACAATAAGAGAAAGAACGCCACAAATTTAATGTGGAAAACCCCTCAACATTAAGAAGAAAAAACCATGGCCCAGCAAGAAATTGCGCATCGTCCAGTATAATAATAAAAGTTAGATAACATTCAGGTACACTTATATTAGGAATAAAATATTGTCATTATCTTTTGTGAGAAATTTGTAATTAATTTGTTTCCTAATCCCATGTAACTTCCTTCCCAAGTAGGACTCTTGTTTTGTATTTAGGCAAATTGTATGCGGCTGCCAACGAAAGAACAAACAGAGAAAAGGGTGAGAGACCCACGACCAGATTGAGGCCACTTTTATTCCTTGAGTATATGGTTCTTATTTTCATCTAGATTTTTCATGGTATCATAGGCATGACTGGGGGAAGGAAATTTGTGATTGTAAATCAATCTCCTCATTTTTTATATCTGTCTGAAGGGCCAGGAGATGCTATTACTTCGGTCATATTCATTGAAAAAAATTATGATTTATGAAGGAATGCGGTGAGAATTGCATTAAAATCAAAAAACAAACTAGGGTTCATAGATGGGACTCTAGCCAAGCCAACACCAAAAATAGGAGAAGATCAAAGCGAGTTAGAGGCTTAGGAGATGGTTAATTCCATGATTTGTTCATGGATTATTAACGTAATCGACCCGAAGCTACATACAAGCGTGGCCTATGCTGAAATGGCCCAAGCTATGTGGGAAAACTTGGCCAAATGATAAGCTATTGCAAACACCCCAAAAATTCATCAATTAAAAACTGACCTTGCATCTTGTAAACAAGGAGGTTGGAAGTTGTTGAATTTTACTCCAAATTGATGGGTTATGGAGTGAATTAGAAAAATACGCTAAGGTCCCTCATTGCAAATGTGGAAAGTGTGAATGCAGAGTTGGAGAAAAGATCATGAAGATGGTCAATGAAGAAAGAACCCATCAATTTTTAATGGGTTTGAATGACGAGTCTTTCTCGGGTGTGCGTAGCCAAATTCTAGCACAAGATCCTTATCCATCTCTTGATACAATTTTTAACGTAATGCAACAAGAGGAGAATCATAAGCGTATCATGATGGAAAGGGATCATCAGGCTGAAAATGATGTGGCTTTTGCGGTAAAAGAGTGGTCTAGCAACCAAGAAAGACCCACTTGCAAGCATTGCGGTAAGTATGGCCATGACGAGACCATGTGTTACAAGCCAGTTGGGTACCATTCAAACTGGAGCCCGCAGCGATGAAGAGGCCATGGAGGCCGGGGTGATCAACCATCGCGTGCAGGTAGAACGTCTGTTGGTATTGGACGTGGCCGTGGGCTTGGACACGAGGTAGCTCATGCTGCGCTGGCCCAGCCCGAAACAGCAGGAGGTAGCGGCACTACTGGCTCAGAATAGCAGCAAGTTAAAGTTCCTGGTCTGAATTCAGAGCAAGTGCAAAGACTCCTCAGTCTTTTAGAAGTCCCTAAAGGTGGTAGTGATCGACTCTCAGGTGACATTTCATGGATGTTTGATAGCGGCGCATCTTGTCACATAACGGGAAATTCACAAGTATTGCAAGAAGCCGAGAAAACTCCCCCTGTATCTATTGGGTTACCTAATGGAACCAACACAATTGCGAATCACCAAGGCTCGATGAATTTGGGAGGAAAATTAAAATCGAATAATGTTCTTTATGTTCCCTCCTTACAACAACACCACCACCACCACCACCTCCTAGTTTGGGTCTCGCTATCGCGGAGTCTGGAGAGATCCAACTGTAGGCAACCTTACCCCTATCGGTATTCCTACCCGTAGAGAGACCGTTTCCAAGAGACCCACAAAAAAAGGATTTTGAAAAAATTTTAAAGAAGAAAGACTTTGTAAAAACATTTAATGAGAATTTTTTTTTTGGGCACAACGCAAGGAAAGGCTACTATAAAATAAAAATGCAAGATGCTGGAGCTATGTAACAAAAGAAGGATAAATCCGATGGAGGTTATGTACCTCAACTTCTATAGGTAAGTGAACCCTGCCTCTTCCCAGAAGAAATTGCTACCTTTAAACAAACACAACTGCTACTACAACCAAAAGATAACTACGGGAACAACTCTCTGTGGTCTAGGCTCTTAATCCAATCCCGCCACAGCCTCTTATCCTGAGCCAGGTCATCCATCAAATCGACATCTTTTAGGTCCTCTCTAATCACTTCGTCCAAACTCTTCTTTGGTCAGCCCCTCCCTCTTTTGCTTTCGGGGATGTTGATCCTCTCACACCTCATCACTGGAGCGTCCACGCTCCTCCTTTTCATATGGCTAACCCATCGGAGTCTTGATTCTCTCATCTTATCTTCGATGGAGGCTACTTTAACTAAGTATCTGATAACACCATTTCTAATTCTGCTATTCTCGAATAACCACACATCTACCTGATCATCCGCATCTCTGCCACCATCAACCTCTGAACCTGCGTCTTCTTTAGGGGTCAGCATTTTGATCCATAAAGAACCGCTGGTCTAACTACCATACGATAGACTCTGCCTTTCAAACCCAAGGACACCTTTTTACCATACCGCACACCAGAGGTAAACTTCCATTTTTTCTAGCCCACCTTTATTCGCTGGTTAATATCTTCGTCAATATCCCTATTCTGCTGAATGATCGAGCATAGATACTTAAAATTATCGACCTTAGGTATCAGCCTCCCATCCATGGTGACTTCTCCCCCCACATCCACCATTCCACTGAAACAACAATGAAGGTACTCTGTTTTCGATCTACTAACTCTGTTCCCTTCTTACAGTGCAATTTAATTTCAATTGCTAAGTTGTGTAAAGACTTAAGATGTCTTGTAACTTTTTCTGATGATGCTTATGTGTTACAGGACCGTACTTCGAGGACTCTGATTGGTGCGGGTGAGCAACAAAGAGGAGTCTATTGCTACAGAGAAGAGTCATTGGAGAAGAAACAAGTGAATGCAGTCAACAATAGCAACCTGTGGCACAACCATTTAGGACATCCATCAAGTGAAGTGTTCTATTTCCTTCCTAGGAGTTTAGGGGTCAATTTTAGTAGAAATAATCATGAAGTGTGTGAAATTTGTTTTAGAGCAAAGCAAACCCGTAGCAAATTTTTGGTGAGTAATTGTAACACCTCGAGTGTGGATTAAAAAGATCGAAGTGACTACTTATATCACCAAAGGTGCACCTTTCTTTTCGGGAAGCCCACTCTTAAGAACTCCATAGTTAAGTTTGTTTGCTGGGGAGCAATCTTGGGATGGGTGGCCTCATGGGAAGTTTTCCAGACAGCATGTGAGCGAGGATGAAATACGCCGGAAAGAACTGTGGTGATTTGTGGGGCCAATCGACAATCCTTGAAGCCATTATTGGTAAAACCCGTGACCGAGAGGGGTCGGGGCATTACAGTAATAATAAAGCAGGAGATGTTTTTGAACTCATTCACTGTGACATATGGGGTCCATATACAATTCCATCCTCTAGTGGCACACATGATTTGTTAACAATTGTGGATGATGCCACCTGGGTTTATCTTATGCGTGAAAAGGGGGAAACGAGTCAACTACTCAAAAATTTCATCCTTATGACCCACAACCAATTCAGGAAAAAGATTAAGGTAGTTAGCAGTAATAACGGATCTGAGTTCACCTCAACACCAATGCAAGGGTTCTATCAAGAAAGAGGAATTTTGTGTCAGAGTAGTTACGTTGATACACCCCAACAAAATGTGAGGGTAGAACGAAAACATCGCCATGTTTTGCATGTCTCGAGCCCTCTTATTTCAAGCAAATTTGCCTATAAAGTTTTGGGGAGAATGTGTACTTGTAGTGGCTCACTTGATAAATAGAACGCCTAGCAAGTTGTTATTGGGAAAGGCTCCTTATTGATAAACCTCTATTTTACACACTTTTAGGCATGATTTTTACCTCTCATCTTGGCATTTTCTAGTAAAATTCCTAGAGTTTAGAGGTTGATTAGTCATTCTTCACCTAAAATCTACTTAAAAGTGTGTTTTTATGTTTTCAGGGGTTACACTGGAAGAAATGAGGAAAACAAGCCAATGCCGCGCCAAACAGGAGCTAAAAGGGAGGACTTCAGGCCAAAAGAGGGTGGCACGGTGTCACCATGCCGCACAGGCTGACCGTGCCACATAAAAGAAACTGGAGCTCGCGGGACAGCAAAGTGGCACGACCGTGCCAACAATTTGATCTCCACAGCCCCATGTCGTAGCGTGGCACGGTCACATCGTGCCATGTGGCACGACCGTGCCACTTTAGTCGCCTTCGCTAAGTTGTGTTTTCGCGTTGTAATTAGGACAGTTTTTTAGTTTTTCAACTTTTCTCTACTTTTTCTCTCTCGAAAGACGCGAGTAGGGTTTAGGGAATTAAGATTGATTGTGATTGTATTCAAGGCATTGGATTGATAGCATTCAAGGTTTTTCAGCAGATTGCTGACGCTAATTGCACAGAGTACAACTCTTTACCTTTACCTTTGCACTTTCAATTCAAAGTTGTTACTTTTGAGCATGTTCGTTTCCTTGATTGAAATTGTGATTAGAATGATGTTTAGTGGCTAAAATTCTTAATCTTGGATTGGGTGTAGCCCCTATGATGTGAATTGGATTATTGTTCTAGGTTTTTGTGAATTTTTGCCAGAGTATAATTGAATTCTCACTTAGCATGCCAGGTGTTCGATGAATTGCCTGAGAGGGTTTTATTCATGTTCTTAATTTGGGTTTAGGAGACTAACGAAAGTTAGGTCCTTTACTTAGAGTAGCTTTGTGAGCAATCGAATTACCTGACACGAAAGTAGTCAGGGGTGCAATTGGGAATCGAAATTACATGATCTTGTGGTTTTGTTATTCTAGTTTCACGAAAGTAAACAACTAGGTTAGCTTGATCAGTCTAATGACCTTCGAAAGTAGGCGTAGATGCTTTAAACCGGTAATAATTCCATTTCAATTATCTTACAGGCAGATTCACACGACCTAGTTTATTCTACAATGAATGTCACAGTGCGGTGAACCCCAATCCAGGATTCCCTTCTCATTATTGACTTAGACCAAATAGAGTTAGAATCAGTTAAACCAATTTCACTCGACATTCGCCTAGATTAAGTGTTAGAAATCGATTCGGTGGTTGAAACTAAGTTCTCTGTGGACACGACCCGTACTTGCCTTTGTTAGCTACAACTGGCACCGTGCACTTGCGGTACATTTTCAACTCAACACTTATGAGGTGTATATCATCAAAAACCGTCATATGAACTTATTCGAGTTTTTGGAACCCTATGCTTTGCTAAAAACAAACTAAGGATCAAAGACAAGTTCGCACCTCGGAGTAGGAAGTGTTTATTTGTGGGATATCCTTTTGGACACAAGGGTTGGAAACTCTGTGATTTGGAGATCCATGAATTTTTTGTAAGTCGAGATGTCGTATTTCATGAGCATATTTTTCCATTTATGAAAATTAAGGAAGAAGAGCATGAGGATTTGAGCATATTTTTGAGCAGAAAACATATTGTGGACACTGATTTTGGAGGGTCCAGCGAGAGGGGGAGCGTTCCAAGCCCAGCAGAGGGGTATGCTTCATAGGCCCAATTGAAACCTCATACACATCCAGCCCAGGCGGAAAGTCAAGCTGAGCTGGCCCAGGACCAAACCCAGGTGGATCAGCCTAGCGCTGGACTGGACTGTGTCTCGGCCCAACAGTTGGGCAAAGACAGCAACTAGGCGGCCCAGTCTACTACAGACAGATCAACCCGCATAAGACACGAACCAGGCCTAGAATGACTGAGTAGGCTCAGAGCTGACTTCGCGACCAGCCCGGACCTGCAAGTGTCCGATCTGTTTTGATGATTATTTAAGCTACAGTGCTCGACCCAATGACCCATACAATCACTCCTCCATTGCCACCTCGTCCAAAACTAGATCCTCAGGTACGCGATATCCTTTAGCAAACTATGCATCATTTGAACATGTTACTACATCTCATGTAAACTTCCTAGCTACCTTGAAAGGTTGTAGAGCCCAACTATTTTTAGGAAGTGGTTAAAGACCCACTATGGTGAAAGGCTATAGGTGAAGAAATTTGCGCACTGGAAGAGAATGAGACTTGGGTCATGGAAAATCTACCTCCAGGCAAGAGACCCATTAATTGTAAATGGGTATACCGAGGGAAGTACAATTCTGATGGCAGCATTCAGCGATACAAGAAACAATTGGTGATTCGTAGAAATTACCAAATTGAAGGATTTGATTACAACGAAACCTTCGCGCCAGTTGCCAAAATGACTAGTGTATGGTGTTTCCTGTCAGTTGCAGTTGCAGTTGCAAAAGAATGGGAACTACACCAAATGGATGTTAACAATGCCTTTCTGCATGGAGACCTGGAAGAAGAAGTGTTCATGAAAATGCCACTAGGTTTCTCATTCTCTGATTCAAACAAGGTATGTTGTCTCAAAAAGTCTCTCCATGGACACCGTCAAGCCCCCAGACAACGGTTTGCAAAACTGTCCTCAAAGCTATGTGAGTATGGGTTCGTACGGTCTTATGCGGACTACTCTTTGTTTGTTTATCGTAAAGAGGAGACATTCATGGCGTTGTTAGTATATTTGGATGACATTGTCCTTGCAAGCAACAATGCACAAGCCTCTAAAACGTTTAAGACTTATCCGCATGCCTGCTTCAGTATAAAAGATCTAGGACCCTTGAAGTATTTTCTTGGCATTGAAGTTGCTAGAGGACCCGAAGGGATGTTTTTTGTCTCAATGAAAGTATGCATTGGAGATTATAGATGAGTGTGGATTGTTGGGGGCAAAACCAGAGGATTTTCCTGTTGAAGAAAATCATAAGTTAGCATTAGCTACGGGGAGATTATTAAATGACGCTACTAGGTACCAAGGGTTGGTAGGAAGACTTATTTAGCTTACTATCACAAGACTATAATTAATCTATGCAGTCCACATCTTATCCCAATTTATGCAATCACCTAAGGAAGAGCACATGGAGGCAGTCGGTCGTGTTCTTCGCTACCTTAAAGGTAGTGCAGGCAAAGGAATATTCCTTTCTGCCAGGAATAATCTCCAATTTTATGGTTTTTGTGACTCTAATTGGGGAACTTGTCCCCTTTCCCGATGTTCGTTGACGGGATACTTTATTACTCTTGGAGGGTGCCCTATTTCCTGGAGAACCAAAAAGCGGGCAACAGTATCCAGGTCTTCAGCAGAAGCTGAATACAGAGCTATGACTATGGCTACTAGTGAATCGATATGGATTCGAAGCTTCCTAGCCTCTTTTGGAATTTTCTTGACAAGCCCATGAAAATTTTCTGTGATAGTCAAGTCGCTCTACACATAGCCAAGAATCCAGTATTTCATGAAAAGACCAAACATATTGAGCTAGATTGCTATTTTGTTCAGGAGAAACTTGTTACAGGGCTACTTACACTTATGTATGTCACTTCTTAGTACTAACCTGTGGACATCTTTACAAAAGCACTTGGGAAGAAACAGTTTCAGTACCTTAAGAGTGAGTTGGGCATGATGAATATGCATGCTCCAATTTGAGGGGGAGTGTTAGGAATAAAATATTGTCATTATCTTTTGTGAGAAATTTGTAATTAATTTGTTTCCTAATCCCATGTAACTTTCTTCCCAAATAGGACTCTTGTTTTGTATTTAGGCAAATTATATGTGGCTACCAACGAATGAACAAACAAAGAAAAGGGCGAGAGACCCACGACCAGGTTGAGGCCACTTTCATTCCTTGAGTATATGGTTCTTATTTTCATCTAGATTTTTCAACTTACAATAATGCACACTCTCAGTCTCCTCTAGTTAGTGTTTCAATCACCTCTCAGGCTCATAAATCTATCTCTCTTCATAATACATTCTCCCCCTACTCGAGACTTGGGTTCTAGAAATACACTCAACAAATGTGTGGCTTTACAATTAGACTTAAGGTCCCTCATTGGGTTAAGAGGATCACTCATTCAGTTTCAGTGATGATTCTTCAACCGAGGCCTATGCCCTATTTATATTGTTAAAACTTTTCAAATCTTGCACACACTTTAACCGTAAGAATTTCCACTTTTCATAAAACTTTACAGCTTGTTGCACAAATCAAATTAACTACATCGATTCAATTAATCCACTTTTGCACCAGTTATGGGTTTTAAGAGATTACCCCCAAAATTTTACTATAAACAATCATGGGCATTACCATACAAAGGCCAACGTTATTAGCTTCCTTTTTCCTTTTCTTTCTTTCTTTTTTTCTTTTTTCTTTTCTTTCCTCTTTTCTTTGCTTTTCTTCTTTTCTCACCAATAAACAAAACAATAACCTAATTTTTGGTTGGACCAAATCTTCCCCTCCAACCCAAATATTATACGTGCCACATACTCATAGCAACATTTGTAACTCGATGAAAACACGAGCAACTTCAACTCTTCAATCTCTTCAGCGACATCAACATCTACTCAACTTCAATTGTTCTCGATAAATCAACCACTCAAACTAGGAATATCTCATCTTCTCTTATGTGTGCCTTCTACAAATTTCATCATTTCCTGATCAACCACAAGCAACTCTGATACTACTTCTTGTGTATTAAAATCGATCTAGTACTACATGTTAGGAATAAAAGTGTAACATAAAATTTAACACCACATACACGAACACCACAAAAGAAAGAACATCAATATTTTAACGTGGAAAACCCATCTACATTAAGGAGAAAAGGCCACGATCCAACAACAAATTGTGCATCATCCACTATAATAAGAAAAAGTAGATTGCAACCCCACACACCCACAATCCTACGCACTCTTAGTCTCCTATAGATAGTGCTTAAGTCACCTCTCGCACTTACAAATCTATCTCCTTTCACAATACATTTTCCCCTTACTCGGAAATTTGGGTGTGGGATACACCCCACAAATAACTAGCCTCCCTCGATTACTCAAGACCTTGCGATGGTCAAGAGCACACTATTCACATTAAGATCCTACTTTGGATCAATAGAATCCCTTTCTCACATTGAGGGATGATTCTTCAACAAAGGTTCTAAGTCTTATTTATATTGTTAAGGCTTTCCAAATCTTGCTTACACCTTGACCTTCAAAATCTTCCACTTTCCATAAACCTTTACAGCTTGCCACTTAGGTCAGATTAACAGTACCGATTCGACTAATCAACTTTTGCACGAAATATGGGTTTTAAGACATTATCCCCCAAAATTTACGAAAAACAAACTTGGGCATACCAAGGCCAACATCATTAGCTTCCTTTTCCCTTTTTTCCTTTTTTCACTTTTTCTTTTCTCTACTTTTCTTTCCCTCTTTTCTTTTTGCATAAGTCAACAAAAACTAATTAATATAAATTTGATTTGGATCCAATCTTGCACTTATGATAAGATATGATTTTCTTTGGATATGAAATTATGCCAAATCTTTAGTGAGGTTATTTCCACCTTACATAAGAAATGATATATTTAATTACACACAAGCCCTACTGAAATGCTATATTCAATCACATAAATCTAGTTAAGGTTTTATTTTAAAACCAATTGTTGCTGTTGAGGTATCAACATGAGTTTGACTCCCACCTCGATAGTTTAAAGGGAAGAACCATCATATATAAGTCTAGTAAGCTACTTCTCCTACTACCAATTGATTTTAGGATATAACCTTAGTCGAATTTGTTGTCACCAACTCCAGTTAAAATGAACTCCTTCCTTAATTCTCCCCAACAAATACTATTTAGGTCCTGTTCTCTTTGGCTTATTTTTTGAAGAATAAGTTCATATAAGTTCAAAATAAAATTTAGCAAATAAGTTCAGAATAAGTTTAGCAAATAGGTTCATAAATTCGTTCTATAATAAGTTCAGTAAATAAGTTTCAGAAAACGTTTAGAATAAGTTCAACAAATAAATTCAGAATAAGTTCATATAAGTTCAGTTTAGAATAAGTTCAAATAAAATAAGGTGAAGAGAACAGGCCGTTAGACTTGCTAATTTGATACGTTAATATCTTCTTTCTTTCTTTTGCTAACTTGGAATTGCTTAGATGTAGGCTCTCTCTTAAAATGGATCAATGAAAGATTTATGGTTTGACTTGTTTGTTAAAAAAAAAAATCCAAAAATGATCAATCATGGTGCTAATAATCAATGAAATAATCTCAATTCATGTAAAATTTTTTAAAATAATCAATCTATCAATCTTTTCCCCTATAATCAACTCTTTTACAAATCATTTGAAGCATCTTCTTTTTAATATTTAGGTACCAAAATAAAATCATCAATTCATACACTTGATATTTGGTTCATTTGTCTAAGGACCATTTGGTTCAAAAATTTGGAATGGAATGAAATTAAAAATGAAACTAACATGTATTGTGTTTATATAAACCAAGAGAAAGATACTGAAGACCCTGTTCTCTTCAACTTATTTTATCTGAACTTATTTTGAACTGAACTTATCTGAGCTTATTCTGAACTTGTTGGCTGAACTTATTCTAAATTTCTTTGGTGAACTTATTCTGAACTTATTTGTTGAGCTTATTCTGAACTTAACTTATTCTAAAATTATTAAAAATAAATTTCTGAACTTATTCTAAACTTAACTTATTCTGAACTAAACTTATCTTAATTTAGTCCTTACTTGCTTCGACTTATTTTTTGAAGAATAAGTTTAGATAACTTCAGTTCTGAATAAGTTCAGAATAATTTTAGTAAATAATTTCAGAATAAATTTAGCAAATAAGTTCAAAATAAGTTTAGTTTAGAATAAGTTCTGAAACTTGCTCTTAACAAAGTTCAATTAAGAATAAGTTCAACAAATAAGTTCAGAATAAGTTTATTACAAGTTCAATAAATAAGTTGATAATAAGTTCCAAACAAAAGTTTAGATAAGATTAGCTTAGAACAAATTTAGATAAAATAAGTCAAGGAGAATAGAGCCTTATTCTTCAAAAATAAGTCGAAAAAATAGGGTTTTACTAAACTTATTATGAACTAAATTGATATGAACTTATTCTTCACAAAATACGTCAAAGATAATAGGGCCTTACTCAAGTCCATAATTAAAGTCCAAATGATAATTAGTATGTAATTGTATTAAAAAAATCATGAATCAAAAATTAAGTACGCAAGATTTTATTATCATACGTAGGCATTGTACTTTTTTGTGATAGTGAGCATTTCAGCGATAACTTATATCTCATAGTTCATCGCAACTCATGACATCTTCTTACATCTCTTTAAATCTTCTTACATCCCCATATCATATTTATAGAAATTTGTATTATTTTTTCTATACACTATCAATATGAAAAATTTATATATATTTTTATGAACATAATATTTCTATAAACAAAAAATTTTTAACGATGTAAATTATATGTGAGTTTCAACGTGAATCATATACACCATTATAGAGAAAATAAGTTAATATGCCTTGAAAATTATAATACAAAAATTGCATTCATGTTTAAGTTTCGACGTGAATCATATATTAAAAAATGGTCAAACTGTAGGTGACGAAAGCATTTTGGCTGTTTCACCCCTAAGTTTATCCATGACAATTTGGTTACTATCATCGCACAGTTGAACATTGGATGACCTATCCACATGTGGGTTCCTTGTTGAGATTGATATGCTCTTTTTATACAAAATATTCAATTGTCGATGGTATAATAAGAAACACTTATCTCAAGTTGTTGCTCCAGTCTCATCTAAGGTATTATGTTAAAAGTGTTGATTTAAAGTTGTTTAATTTAAATAGATTTCATTTTAAGGTATCTATTCAATTTTGTTGAGAAAAATTATTATTTTTAAATTTGTTTCCAGGGAGGTGAAACCAATGGTAATAACAAAAAAAACCCTCAAGTGTAGAACATATATGGCCCCATAAATTTGTAATTTGAATTTATTTTATTATTATTTAATTGACTTATTTAAAATTTATTTTCATTAATTATGTTATATCAATATTATTTCTTCTCATCCAAAACAATAATTTTAAAAATTTTTTTTGTTTGTATAAGGTTAAAAAATAATTTATTTAATGATGGTATAAAATTCATTTTATAAATACTAGTTTGTGCCCGTGTGTTTGGACGGGGCATCTAAATCGTAGAAACTTAACATAAATATATATTAATATTATAAATAAAGTGGATAATGTTGAACAAAAGTAAAAATAAAAATAAAAATTTTCTACAAACAAGACTCGAATATGCCATTCGATATATGTAAGAAAACTAAGAATTTTTTGATTGAACAGGAAAACTAACGAGTTGAATTTATATAATATATAATCTTAACGTAAGTAAGATAAGTTTTTTAATTAATCACCTAATTAAACTTCTCAGTTTTGTAGTATTGACTTCTGTATTTTTTTGGAGGGGGGGAAGAGTTGGTAAATTTACATACACACTGAAGGACAAATTGATTCTTAATTAAATAGAGGTAAAACATGTATGTACCTTACTGCAAAACCATTTTCAAAGGTTGATGTGTTTTATTTACATATCGCCCCCTCGATTTCTTGGGCCTTGCAAAATAAAAGTCGAGCAT
>JACYFF010031955.1:31291657-31322468 GCA_017589665.1 Selenicereus undatus
TATATATATATATATATATATATATAGATGGGTGTGAACAAAATTAAGTAAAGGAACTTAAATATCATTAGGAAAAAGTTATAGCTAATAGACAGAAGAAAAATATATACAAAATATAAATAATTTACAATAATTGTATTAATTAAACTAAAGAGGAAAACCATCAACAACCTAAAGTTTAGAGTTGCATGAGATTAAAATAACCATATATTGGAGGAGGAAATAATAGACAAACACATATATTGTTATTTTTTTATAATATGAAGATAAATGTAAAGTTTAGTGTAATTAGTAAAATTGCCTAATATTTTTCGTCATATTAATAGGTTATTATTAAATTTCATTTAGTATAGTCATTAGTTACTATGATGAAAATCTTACAAAAAGAATCAGATCATTTTTTGAAACATTAAAAAAATAATTCTATGAGGGAGAGATAGAGAGAGTGAGAGAGAGAGAGGGGGGGATCACATGTAAAAAATAATTTTAGATAAATATTAAAAACCAATAATTGGGTAGTTTTCACATCAAGGAGAGAGAAAATATGTAGTTTTTATATTAAACTCCTTATTCATTCTCATGCAAGTATTGAGGAAAGGAAGCATTTTTAAGCCGTTACACATTTTGGCATTTATAATATAAAGATTAGTGACATACTACAATTTACTTTCACGAAATATTTAGTTAGCATATCATACATAAAGATCAATAATTATGCATACATATCTAAAAATTATACTTATACAGCTTTTTAATAATTCAACAACTACTTACGTATATCCTTACAACTTCTTACAGCTCCTTACAGTTCTTTACATCTTCTTACAACTTCTTATATTTTCTTTACTATTCTTACAACTCCTTATAGTTTCTTACAACCTATTACATTTTCTTACAACTTGCAGCTACATCTTATCACGAAAAAGAATATGCCTGCTTGTAGTGTTAAAAAAAAAGGTAAACCAAACTAATTGTTATCTAGAATTGAATACTTAATTTATCACCAAAAGATTTAGTACGAGTTTGAATAATTCCCTTCAAGTTTCTATAAGCTTATACCCTTGGAAACAAATTTCGCCATTCATGAATTGAAACATACTACCTGCTTGAACTTGCTCCAATTCCCTCTTAAAAATGATCTCAATATGCTCCAACCTGGTCCCACCTATTCTACTATGTTCCAACTCGCTAATCACTCCTCCAAAATGCTGAAAACAAACAAGGTAAACAAGTAATATTAAGAGAAAGAAAATCATACCTATGCCTTCTTGACTTCCTTCCTAATTCAATCCTATTGCAACTTTTTAAATCGAATGGTCACTTAATATTATATTTAGTTCAAAAAGTTAAACAAAATAGAATCAAGAATTATATTAAGAGATATCATACACCTAGGACTAGGAGTGCTTACCTCTTACTCAAAGTGTATATGTATATATTTTTCACATGTGCCTGTCATATAAATAACTTTTAATATTGAATGCTTATGTGGCTTATGAAAGCATGTATTCGTCATATCATCCAATTAGTTCAACTCACAATTTTTTTTTAAAATATCAGAAAAGCATGGGAATCGATTTCATTAGCCATCTTAATATGCGGTGGTGAAACCAAGTTGATAGCAATTGCTTCCTGCCACTCATTACTAGTAAATGCAAGCACTGCTAGACCCAAATTAACCTATTTGCATCATGATTAATATGAGCGTGCCAATCTTATTGAATTAGCCCTTTTCTAGTATAGATTATGCTTGCCATTGTTGGAGGGACTTCAATATTTCCATCTTTCATCAGGGCTTGAATCATTTCCAATTGCAGGCCCACTTCAGGTTTTTGAATCCCATGTTCCCGCACTTTTTTTTTTCCGATTAATTATAAGCCACTAGGCTAAGTTCGGATTATAATAAAAACAAAAAACAAAAAATAACAACCAAGGACACAAAACCACAATTGATCAAAACCAAGAAACACCACCTGGACCTTTATCCGCCCCACTCTATTTCAATTTGTGGGCAACTATGACCACTTTAGTAATTGTTTATCTTGTACTAGCTTCCCTCAAAGACATAACACTTGACAACTTTTTCTAATTTTACTTTCTTTTCACCTTAAGCATTATCAACCTTAGCACCTTCACATGCCTAGTTTCGATGTACTCTTCCTGCCGAACTTTTTGGCTCCAGGTTAATTCACCAACCACTTCCATTTTCAATCCTAGTAAATGCTTGGGCAGCATGTCGCGCCCTAGTATTTTTGTTTTTTTGTCTTTTTTTTTTGGTTCTCATCTTGGTAAATGCTTTGGCAACATGGCTCCAGGTTAATTCCCGTACTTTCATTAGGACTTCTTTCGGAGCATGGCTTCCTCGTGTTCTAAGAGTCACTCCCATGCACCGCTTCATGGATACGATGCATGCCGCATTAGCTCCGAATGATCTATTTCTTTCCTAGCCATCATACACTGCAATATTCATCTTTAAAGTTAGGAATTTAGGTGGCTTCCGAACAAACACAAGAGTTTCCTCAGTTGGCTTGTCCTGCACTTTCCAAACCTTATTTGCAGCATTAATTAAGCTCTAATTCCATTCAAAAAAGATTTTATTTTTCTACAAAATTTTCTACAAATGCAATCGTTCCTATGGAACCAACTAAACCAAGAAATTATCAAGGCCGTGTTGGGCAACAGCGTTTTGGATAGCGTTTAGTATTTTGACCAGGTCAATACACTAATTAGTTAATTTTTAGTGTTTGGTAAACTAGTGTTTTGATTAGCATTTCAAGTAACATTTAGCGTTTTGAGCAACGTTTTTGAAAAGCTAATAGTATTAACATTTGACATTTAAAAGTAACGTTTCATATTTTTTAGCCAAAAAATATCCTTTAAAAACTTTATCTTTGAAAATTATCTATATCCTTTTATGTCAATTTATATTAATCAGCTAGCATAACAACTAAATTTACCGAACATATTAGTTTCAACCGCTAATCTAAACATTTATCTGCTACTTAAATCGTTATTTGCTACCTAAACCGCTAATTTTGCCTAACAGGGCCCAAGTGGGAAAAAAATCTACAATAACGCTCTTAGTATTATAAGGAAAGAATGAGAACTTAGTGCTTGCAGCAATATGGTAGTTTCTAAATAAATATATGTAATTGGTCTTTGGGCTTGTCCTTCATAGATCACGCAAACACTACATAGACTAAGGACCCATCTAGACAGGTTAGCAGCAAAAGGAAGGCCCTTGTGTAGAGCATATTAAATTAGAAACTTATGCTTAGCAAGGTCTTTATTTTCCAAATATTTTCCCATTTGAGTCACATATTCCTAATTTTTCCGCTCTTGATTGATGCCCTATACCAACTTTGTACTGTGAAGTTACCAGATTTTGTGAACACCTACACTTCTTTGTCCTGCACCAACTGGTCAATCTTCATCTTTTTAATATGCAAAATGGTTTCTTTACCAACAATTTTCTCAAGAATATCCTCTCTCCAATGTCCATTCCTATAGATGGTGGTAACTCTAGTATGTTCCAAAAAAGATTTTCTTTTAAGGTCATTAGATTTTATTAGAGGATCTAAGCCTAACCATTTGTCATTCTGGAAGGATGTATCTTTACCATTACCAATGGCTATGATACCATTGTCAAGAGCTAAATCTTTGCAACTCAAAATCATGTTTCAAGTAGCTTTCAATTCAACATTATGTAGCGAATGTGATATACTTTTCAGTGGCTAGCCTCACCCAAAGAGCCACTTCTTTTTACATAGACCTTCCATGCTAATTTGACTATGAAACACTCATTCCAAATTTCCTACTCTTGATTTCCAAACCCCCTTCTATTTTTTTTTTTAATCTTTGTTACTTCATTTTGAGTAACTCTAGGAAGGTAATTAATGGACTACACCTTACTCTATAAAAATCTCCTCATTCCTTTGTCCATTATAGTTGATAATTTCTTGGGGAGGATAGTAGTATGCATGATGTGGAATGAGGGCTAAAACAACAAATTGCATCAACGTAGTTGTCCCTGCAATATTGATAATAAACTTCATCTACCACATGCCAAGTTTATCTTTGAATTTTATCAAAGGCTCATCAAAATCTTTAGGTTTTGGTTTAAGATTGTGAATTAGTGCTCATAAATAACTGCCAAATTGAGTTGAAGTAAGCATATGAACACAGATTGCCATGATTTTTCTCAATATGTGGTGCACCTTCTTGGAGAATATTATTCAAGATTTTTGGTAATTAATCTGAATTCTTGATTTATCACTAAATTTAACTAAGATATTCATAATATTTTTTAGACTATTAAATCAACTTCACCAAATTAACAATAACAAATCACCAGCATAGAACATATGAGATAAAGTAGGATCTTTAACTTTCATTGTTTTTCAATTGCCCTCACCCATAGCTTTTCCAATATCCCTAGATAACCTTTCCATACAAAGTACAAACAGGTGTATGGAGAGAGAGAGAGGGTCCCCTTCCCTAAACCCCTACTAGAACAAAAGGAATTACTTGCTTGATCATTCATAAAATTTGGAACTAAGTAGTGGTGACTAATGCTATGATTAATCTAGTTAAACAGTAACGAAAATTTAGCTATTTGAGGGTATCACAAATAAATTCTCACTCGAAGGAATCATGAGCCTTAGAGAGCTCAATTTTAATAGCCATAAGATTCTTTTTCTTAGCTAAGGCAATCTAATATGCTGTTAGTAAATTTGCAAATAATACTCGATAGTACATAATAAGCATGTTATGCATTTAAAAATGTTATACTAGAGTGGGGTTTGTATAAGTGTGTGATTCTTAACTAATTCTCTCTGACCTTAGGGTGAAAGAAACTATAGACCTGTGAGAGTTTTCAATCCTCAATTTCTATAGGATTTACTTATTTATTGGTGCTCTCCTTGGTGTAGTGGTTTTTTGACAACTAAGCTGTTGTTTTTCTTATTTTTCTACTTGCTTTTTCTCACTATGGGCAATAGTAGGGTTTCTTGCTACTAACCTTAATTTTTGCATCTGGGAGAAGTTGTGAAGCTTTATCAATAGTGGCAAGGTTAGAGTTAGATTGAAAGAAGCCAAATCTCACAAAAGATGAAGAAGAGATTATAGTTTCTGATTCAGATGTCCTTAAGGAGAAGACCAAGCAGGTAGCTCTGTGTCTGTTGGAGAAATTATTGACCACAAACTCATTCAATGTTGGCGCTCTAAAGATGGTTGCCAAGAATATATGAAAACTTTTGAAAGGGGTTGTATTTAAAGAGTTGGCTATCAATATGTTTGTTTTCCTATTTTTCAAATGCTGACAAAACTTATGTGGTGGAGAAAGAACCATGGTTGTTCGATGGGAATATTCTACTACTGAAATAGATGACTAGGCTTGAACAGCCTTCAAAAGTCGAGTTCACTATGGCTAGTTTGTGGGTCAAAGCCTATGATGCCAAGATTGAGGCAGACGACTACTTTTGCATAACTGTTGGGGTTGAAGGCCTGCAAGTTTGTAGGATGTGATCATACTACACTTTGTGGGGTGGGAAAACTTTGAATTTCAAGGTAGATGTTCGTGTAATGAAACCCTTAAGGAGGGGAGTCTAGATTCAGGTTAGAGATGAACTCATCTGGATTCGTTTCAAGTATGTTAAATTACCCCATTTCTGTTATGCTTGTTGTACATTTGAACATGTGTATAAATACTACGACACATTTGATGAAATAAGTCCTAAATCAAAGTTACAGTATAGTGGATGGTTGCGGGCCATGCCATTGATATTGAGGGGGAGGAATACTGAAATTGAACGAATGGAGGAGGGAAGACTGGTCCAGGCTTTTCGTAACAAGAAGAAGGAGGGGAAACTTAGGAAGAAGCTTACTTTTGATGATGCACCTATTTCTCTGAACATTGGGAAGGGGAAAGGGAAGGAGGAGTTGTAGAAGGAACCGTCTAATATGCTGAATTGTTTATTGATGCGGCAGAGTTACTCGTTCCAGGAGGTAAGGCACTTAAGCATAAGTTGGATATTTGTGTCGCTGCTTAGGACTTGGACAAAGTCAAGTGGTGATCCCCTCTTCTAGTATAGATAAAACATGACCAGAGGAGGAGGTTGCACTGCAACCCCGCTGATGTCATATCTCCTAAGGAATTTTATGGCAATGTGTATTCTAGGAAGAATAGGAGATTTCGTAATCTAGGAATCCTCTTTTAGGATAAAATCTTTTATTTTCTTAGATTATTCTTAGTTATCAAATCTTATCGTAATCTTTAGATTTATTTTATATTCTTTTCAACTGTATTGATTCCTATATAAACCCCCCTCGTGCTTTGGGGAAAGACACACTTGAATGAATTGAATTATTAAGTTTTCAAAAGTTCTTGTGTTATTTTCTAGGTGTGGAAATTGCTCTTAGAGCGTCCTACATCAATTTGGTATCAGAGCTGTTGATCCTAGTCGCTGCGAAACCCTTTCTCACTCAGGGTTTTTTTTTTTTGGCTTCCCTTTGATTTCCCCTTTTCCTTTTTCCCCTACGTTCAAAAAAAAAAGAGAGAGAGAGAAAAAAACGAAATCAGAAAACCCTAAACCCTTCACCACCAGACCTTCACTGCCACCGGCCGTCGCCGGACGCCTCCCCAATTTCCCAATTCGCCAAACCAAACCCTAACTGCCGCTCCTCCAACCCTTCGAACCACCACCAAAATGCACCGCCCACCAACGCTGACCACCACCCAACATTCGACCCTCCTAGTCGACCCCCACTACACACCCACTGACCCCAGCCGACAACCGGAACCCTGGAATCCCCAATTCGAAACCCTAATTTTCGACTTTCACCCATAACCGAAACCCTAGACCTCGAATCCACGCTTGAACCCTCATACTTAGCCAAAGTTCACTTCTGTCCTGCGTTGCTCACTTAGTTGCGACCAAAAGCCCCCAATCAATTGGTCGAACGCGCCTCGCTTTTCCCTTCAACTGGTTGGTTACATCCAGCGATGCCCTAGGTTGTGCAATCGTCTTCGTGCGCAATTGCCTGTTCGGAGCCTTCGGTCCCTGTCAGAGGAGGCCAGAATCCTCTTGCCTAGCCATCTCACCGCTACTGGCCCCTCTTCTCGTCGGAAATCGTGCGTGGTGGCTCGTCTCTAGTCTCTGTTTGGTTTGTTCCCGTGTGCTACTGCAATTCATTCCATCTTGTCGCAAGGTGATGTGTCTTTAGTGCTGCTGAGAAGTGTTCAAGGAATCCTCTTCCCATCTTGCTACAACACCTTGTTGTGCCGCTATCACGTGCTGCCTAGAGTTGTCGCGATTGCTTCATCAGAATCTGAAGTTCGTTGATCATTATTGTGGTAAAAGGCAGTCCTTAAGTCAGTGCTGAGGAGCATTAAGAGGTACAAGGAACACGATTTACTTTGATAAGAGTTTTGATTCTCTATACGCGAACTTAGCCTAATTCCTAATTGTTTGGAGTTTGAGTACGTGCTTGGATCCTGAATTTTGTTCCCTTGCTCTTAACTTTAGCTAGGTCTAAGTCCTTTCAATAATCCATACCAAAATTTTGTGTTCTGTGGTGTGTGTAGTGGTTGTTTATCGTTGTCATTACTATTGCAGCCTGGTTTAATATCAGCACTTACATCTTGCATTCATAGTTGCATCCACCATGTCATCCTCACCCAAACAGCCTTACCAATCTCAAATTAACACCCTATCTGAAAGGCTCGATCGTCAAGATGTTAGGTTTGACCAGCTCGAGGCCAAAATTGACAAACTTACTCGAGTATTTGAGAAGTTACCCGTGCTTGACCAACCTCAAACCCCCCCTAATTTTCCCCTGACCTACTTGTGGGGGGAATGATCATCGTTAGTGGGTCGTTTATAAGTCAAGTCAAGCTAATGAGCTTGAGGAGAGGGAACCAGAACCAGTGACCCCATCTAACCCTCGAATGCAAGGGGAGGGGAGTCACTTGAGGCATGACCAAAGGGACCATAGGAACCATCGGTTCGACACCCCTAGAGATGACAGGAGAACGGATAACCCTAGGGAGCCTAGGCATGCAGACCTTGAAACTGACCGTAGGAGTGTTCACGAGGGTTACTCCGATATTACTCGAAATGTGAAAGTTGATGTACCCTGTTTTGATGGAAAGATAGATGCTACTACTTTTTCTGACTGGATAGTTGCTATGGAAGACTATTTTGATTGGTATGAGATGTCTGATATTGAGCGGGTTTGATTTGCCAAGATGAAACTCATAGGACTTGCTAGGAAGTTTTGGCAAACTGTCATGATTCACCTTCAGCGAATGCGTCAACCTCCTATCATTTAATGGGAAGTTATGAAGGATAGGTTGAAAGAAAAGTACCTCCCTTCTTTCCATAAGGCACATCTTGTCGACCAGATGCTAGACCTTAGACAGTCCACCTCTAGTGTGTCTAATTACATCAATAGTTTTGAAGAATTGCCTCAACGTTGTGACCTTCTAGAGGATCCTTCCATTACCATAGCCCGCTTCATTCGGGGCTTACGAACTGACCTTAAGAGGGAAGTAACCTTATCCGTGCCTTATACTCTCGATGAGGCTTACCACAAAGCTTTAGAGGTTGAAAAACTTGATAAGCTTTACCCTGTGCGATGTGTTGCTCCTTCCTCTAGAGCCCATGTTCAATCTGTTCTTAAGATGAATGAGTTTTCTGTGAGTGCTTCAACTTCTAAGGGTCACAACCCTCAAATCCCACCTAGAGTAGCCCCGCAGGGAGCTTCCTCTAGTACATCTTGTAACCTAGTCCAATGTTTTAGTTGTCGTGGGAGAGGTCATTATGCTTCTGAATGCCCTCACCGTACCCTGGCCCTAGAACATGAGTCGTTTGGACTGCCCGAACTTGAGGAAGAGATTGTCAACCTTGAGGGAGACTTTGAAGATCTTATTGATGTTGAGAATAGCCTTCTTCATGATGCACATCTTGGAGTTGTGAGATGCCTTTTAGTCAACCTAGCCATGAACAATGAGAGGAAACGTACCACCATCTTCTATACTCTTCTGAGGTGTGGGGAAACTCTTATGAAAATGGTTATAGATGGTGGCAGTACCATGAATGTCATTGTCGAGGCCGCTATAGAGCGTTGTCATCTTAAGGTAGAACCTCACCCCCACCCTTTCAAAGTAGCCTGGGTCAACAAGACCCACCTCACAGTTACGCATAAATGTAAGATTCCGATCCAGATTGGTGGTTACAAGGACGAGGTTTTATGTGATGTCATCCCAATGGATGTCGCTCACATTCTCCTAGGTCATCCTTAGCTTTATGATCGGAATGTCTCACATAACGGGAGAGAGAACGCTTATACCTTTAGGTACATGAATAAGAACATCACTCTTAACCCATGTCGACTTAGAGAGTTGTTCTCTTCCTTAAGTCTCAAACCTTCCCCAACCTTGTCCTCTCTCCACAGTGTGTCTACTCCTCCTAGGGGAACTATTTCCCTACTTCACCACAGATCTTTTGAAAGACTGGGAAACTCTAACAAGTTCTTCCTGACAATCTTAGCTAGGGAGCTAGCTTCAGACTCCATTGCCTTCCTTAACGTTCCTTCGGGTGACCTGTCTCTCCAAGACCTCCCAGTTGAGATTGATGACCTGCTTAAAGAATTTGCTGATGTTGTTCCTGAGGAACTTCCTAGTGGGCTCCCTCCCCTTCGTGACATACAGCATGCTATTGGCTTGGTCCCTGGTTCACAACTCCCTAACCTTTCCCACTATAGGTTGAATCCAACTGAGCGAGCAGAATTGAATAGGCAGGTTCAAGACCTATTGTCTAAGGGCTTCGTTCGTCATAGCATGAGTCCCTGTGCGGTCCCTGCCCTCTTTACACTTAAGAAGGACAGATCGTGGAGGATGTGTGTCGATAGTAGAGCCATCAATAAGATTACAGTCAAGTATAGGTTTTCCATTCCAAGGTTAGAGGACATGCTTGATTGTCTTACTGGGGCTAGCTGGTTCTTTAAGATAGACTTGCCTAGTGGTTACCACCAAGTCCGTATTAGACCAGGAGACGAATGGAAAATTACCTTTAAGACCTAAGATGGCTTATTTGAGTGGATGGTTATGCCTTTTGGGGTATCCAACGCTCCCGGTACCTTTATGAGGCTCATGACTCACGTTCTTCAGCCATTTATGGGAAAATTTATGGTTGTCTATTTTGATGACATTTTGGTTCATAGCAAGTCTAAGACAGACCATGTTGACCATCTCAAGCAACTCCTGTACGCACTTGGAGAGGCCAAGCTCTTTGCTAATCCGAAAAAATGCATCTTCCTTCAAACCCAAGTTCTCTTTTTAGGATTCATTGTGTCCGCTCAAGGTATCTCCGCTGACCCCGACAAAGTTAGAGCCATTAGAGAATGACCTGAACCTAATACCCTTACTGAGGCTAGGAGTTTTCTTGGTCTTGCTTCCTTCTACAGAAGGTTTATTAGACAATTCGGCTCTATCATGTCGCCTATTATAGACTGCTTGAAGAAAGGCCCATTTCATTGGACTTCTAAAGCGGCATCTGCCTTTAAAGAGATTAAGGAGATGATGTCAACTGCTCCAGTCCTTAGGCATCCTGACTTTAGCAGGGTTTTTGAGGTTGCTTGCGATGCCTCTGGATATGGCATTAGTGGAGTGTTAAGCCAGGAGGGACACCCCATAGCTTTCTTTAGCGAAAAGCTTAGTAAATCTAGGAGAATTAAGTATACCACCTATGAGAAGGAGTTGTATGCTCTACTTCAGTCCTTTCGCCATTGGCGCTATTACCTTCTCCCGCATGAATTTATTGTATATTCGGATCATGAGACCCTTAAGCATTGGAATTCTCAGTCTAATATCAACCCTAAGCATGCTAGGTGGATTGAGTATATTAGTGAGTACTCCTTTGTCCTTAAGCACAACTCTGGTTTTGAGAACAAGGTAGTTGATGCCCTCAGCCGCACTGGTTGCATCTTACAGATGATGCGGGTTAAGGTTCTCGGTTTTGACAAGCTCAAAGGTACTTACACCTCTTGTCCTGACTTTTCACTCATTTACTCGGACCTTTCGGCTGAAAATCGCAACCATCATGTTGACTTTGTCATTCATAACGGTCTCCTGTTTCGAGGGTCCAAGTTATGTATTCCTAAGACGTCGTTCTGGGACTTCTTAGTTTGGGAGATGCGTGCTGGGGGATTAGCTGGCCACCTGGGTAAAGACAGGACCATTGCTTTGGTTGTAGATCGCTTCTATTGGCCCTCTCTCAAAAGAGATGTACTTCACATTGCGTCTCAGTGCCGCACCTGTAAGCTAGCTAAGACTAAGAAGCACAATACAGGACTTAACACTCCTCTTCCTATCCCGCATGCTCCATGGAAGGACATTAGCATGGACTTTGTACTAGGTCTTCATAGAACATCCCATGGTCTTGATTCAGTCTTAGTTGTGGTTGACAGATTTTCTAAAATGGCCCACTTTATTGCTTGTAGCAAGACAGCTGGCACTTCACACATTGCTAAGTTAGTCTTTCGAGAGATTGTTAGGTTGCATGGTCCTCCCACTTCCATAGTGTCTAATAGGGGTGTCAAATTCATGAGCTATTTCTGGAAGACCTTATGGAGACTGTGTGGTACTACTCTGAAATTTTCTGCGGTCTTTCACCCTCAAACGGATGGGCAAACTGAGGTTGTTAACCGCAGTCTGGGGGAGTTACTCAGATGCGTTGTGGGCGAGAAACAAGGCACTTGGGATTTGACTTTACCTCTTATTGAGTTTGCATATAACAATACAGTCAATAGAATCGCAGGTAAGAGCCCCCTTGAGATTGTCCATGGTTACTCTCCTCGTACCCCTGCTGACCTCATTCCCCTCCCACCTGATGCCCGCGTGTCACATCCTGCATCCAAATTTGCACAGCATATTCATGACTTGCATGCTGAGATTCGACGCACGATTGCTTTAAGCAATGACAGTTATAAGTATTCCGTTGGCATACATCACAGAGCTGCGAATTTTGAGGTGGGTGATTTTGTTATAGCTCGGATTCGACCTGAACGATTACCTAAAAACTCCCCCAAAAAGCTTCACGCTTGTGCCATGGTACCTTACCAAGTCCTTCGAAAGTTGGGATCTAATGCATATGTACTTGATCTCCCTGACAGTTTAGGTGTTAGTCTTATTTTCAATGTGGAGGATCTCACTCTTCATCGAGGTACTTTCGAGCCTCCTTGTCCTCCTTTTTGGGTTTCTGCAGGTACTCAGGTTCCTAAACTTCCATCTTTACCACAGTCGCAGACTGACATCGAGGCGGTGTTAGATGATGAGTTTGTGTCCTCTTCTCGTGGTGCGTTCCGACGCTTCCTGGTGCAATGGTCAGGACGGCCCCAGTCAGATGCTACTTGGATTACTGAAGATGAGTTTCATGATATGAATCCGACTCTTTTAGAGTGGTACCTCCAAGACAACTCGTCGGCGTCGAGTTCTTTTCCGGTGGGGGAGAATGATGTCGTATCTCCTAAGGAATTCTATGGCAATATGTATTCTAGGAATAATAGGAGATTTCATAATCTAGGAATCCTCTTTTAGGATAAAATCTTTTATTTTCCTAGATTATTCTTAGTTGTCAAATCTTATCATAATCTTTAGATTTATTTTATATTCTTTTCAGCTGTATTGATTCCTATATAAACCCCCCTCGTGCTTTGGAGAAAGACACACTTGAATGAATTGAATTATTAAGTTTTCAAAAGTTCTTTTGTTATTTTCTAAGTGTGGGAATTACTCTGAGAGCGTCCTGCATCACCCGCCTTCTACAATGAGTCTTTTTTGTCTTAACTATAGCGGGCTTGGTGATCCTACTATAGTTGATTATCTTCATAACCTACTACAAATAAAATCACTGAGTGCAATCTTTCTTTGAAAGACCACACTGTCTGGTAGGAGATGACAATTACTAAGAATAGGTTGAGCTCTTTCGAAGGTGTTTACTAGGATAGTAAGAGGCAAGCTGATGACTTGACTTTGTTATGGGATAAATCACTCAAAGTGAGTCTTTGGTCGAACTACTTTAAACGTATCGATGCCCGGAGTCAAGAGCTAAGGGTGGACTCATCTTGGTGTTTTATTGGAATTTATAGGTGGCTGGAGAATAATGCTAAGTTGAAGACCTGTGAGATGCTACATGACCTTGCAACTCATTTTGATCTCCATTGGCTTATTTGGGGGGGGGGGATCTTAATGAAGTCCCTTACAATTTTGAAAAAAAAGGGGGTATAGTCAAGAACCAAAATGTGTTGCATGGGTTCTATAAGATGTTGGACAATTGTGGCTTATGTGATTTAGAGTATAATAGTTATGGCTTCACTTGGAAGAATAGGAGGAACCCTGCAGATGCAGTCGAGGAGAGGCTAGATAGGTTGTATGGCTCCATGGAGTGGTCTTTGCTATTCTTAGAGGCTGAAGTCTTTCATGTAGCGCCCTAGCCTAACCTTCTCTTAACTATGTGTACTTACACGAAATGAGCCAGCGGAAACGTTGTCAAGCTCAGGGCATTATCGTCGTCCCGTAAGGGACGAGGCTGCATCTATGCATTTAAATCAACTAGATGGAAGTATCCATTGGTGGTAAAACAATATTCATATTACATGGGCTTTGGGTTGCCATTAACTATAAAATACCCCCCCCCCCATGAGGGTTATCCTTATCCAAAATAAGATTTATACTACATATGGATTCACAAGCCCCCAAAAATAAACAACAGAGAAACACAATTAATGCTCGTTGCTTTGGCCCACATCCCCAGGGCCCTTAGTCTCTATTGGTGTTCGCCTAGCCACAACCTGTTTCTCCTTCCCTAAAAACAATTCACAAAAACAGCAAAACAGTAGATAAATGAGCGAGAGCTCAGTACACTACCCAAGTACAGTTAAATACTTTTTACAAGGAGATAGTGAGTGTGATCGCAATGTTTAAACGATGCTTTGCAAACCTCATGTGAGAAGCATTGGTTTAAATAAACGATTATTAATAATCTCTTCGGCCTAGATCAGGACCCGCATCTATGAATAGTAGCCATGATATCAATAACAATGAACTATGAATTTTTCGTTTAATGGCAATGGCCCAAACACTAAATTCTGCTAGCAGATGTTATGAACAATGAATATTGAACATGGCTCATTAATCAATTAACACTAAAATGGGTCCTAAAGGTTTCCAATAGCCGAATGAAAACTTGCTTAACATTAATTAGTAAAATTTTAAGCATTTTTGAAGGGTACAAGCAATAATGTACCTTTAACGCCCTTTTAGCTTCTCAACCACGTTGATCCTTACAAAACTTTTGGTGCCTTAGTATGGTCCTATGATTAAGGGGAAGATTGCTAACATAAGTTTAGGTTTTGCTAGCAAAATTCACCAAGGTGATTCTAATTATTCAACTTATGACTTTTAATTAATTGCCCAAAGAACTCAACGTCCCATGTGATCAATCTTAGCCCAAAACAACTCAAACTCATTGCTTTTTGAGCCTATCATTATGATTTGCCTCCACAAATTAATCTTAAATCTTTTGTCATGGACATATGAGTTCCCATAACTCAAACATTTAACCCAATGGTCTAACTTCATAGCGTGCTTTCATTGCTTAACCGAAGTCATAATCACTTCCCTTCAGTGTTCAACTCAAGAACTCAACTCCCTTCCTTCAAGTAACTTGCCCTAAACTAGCTAAAAATTTCAAAAAACCTTATTTACACATGAAACTACATCTCAGCTTTATTTAGGCAAATATCTTCATTCCTTAACTTATGACGCACATCTTATACTTGATTTTATCATCTCCTCAACACTACCTTAATTTTATTAATAATATCACATAATCAAAACAATTATTTGTAAACCTTCTTAAGAATTTCAATCATTACTTCTCACCTTGTTCATGGCCTAAATATCCATAAATCCATATGTTCACCCAATTTTTTTAAATTCCTCCAACTTCTTAATGAACTAGATTTCCTAAAAAATTTATACAAATCATCCCCACATACATACTAATTTAATTACTTCAAGGATTCCACAATTTACACGATCAATTGACCCAATTAAACTTTGATTCAAAAGAACTAGCATAAATTTTCAAGAAATCCAACTCAAATGGAGGAAAGATTGAGCAATTTTACCTTGGTTTTGGGCTGCCTCACGCTCCCTCTTCTCTTCCCCCCCCCCCCTCCCCTTTTTTTGTTCTATGTGTGTTTCTTGCTTTGAGAAGATGAAAGGGTGACTTGTTATCTTGAACCTTAAATAGCAAAAACCAAGCTAATTTCTCCTTTTCCTTTTCCATTTTTTTCTTTTTGATAAGCACTTAGCCTTGTCGTCATTAATCCAAGCTTATCCAAAAATGGAATATCTAACATATGTGTAAACATGGGCCACCCACTTGGCCGGCACCGATCCGTTGCCGGGTTTCTTTTTACTTTTCTTAACTGTGAAGACATTATTATACTTTGGTAAATTCCCGACTTTGTCTAGTGCAACGCACATTAATAGCAAAGTTTACATCTTTATATAAGCGTTTATTATTTCATAAACTTTAAAAAGAAATATCTATAACATCACAATTCTTTAAATTGTGCATTGCTCTACTTAGTCGTAGAAGGGAGAAAATGCGTGGCTCACTGCTCCATGTCATCATAATTATATGCATAATGCAAAAATTAAAACTAATTAAACATGAATGGATACCGGGGCATTACATTTCACTTGGGTGATGACATTTCTGATCATCTTTATCTGTTATTAAAACTTTATTTTCAGTTTGCTTGAAGCAATTTAAGTTTGAGGATACATAAGTTAGTGATGACAGATGCAGGGACATGGATGCTAAGGTTTGGAGTGAGATGGATGCAGTGAATCCATGGGTAAACTTCGAGCTAAAAATTTGATCCTGTGCACAAGGGCTATTAAAATGGCATGATGAGGCCTTTGAAGATGGGAAAGCTCATATTATCAAGCTGGAACAACTACTCAAGAGAGATAAGGACATCTCTGCAATACGTAATATACTCAAGGAGATTAGTAGTTGGCAGAGGAATGTGGAGAATTTCCGGGCCCAATGGGCTAAAGTTGATTTTGTAAAGCATTGCAACTCTAACATCCGATAGTTTCATGTTCCAGCCAGTATGTAAAAGATGACTAATGCAATCAGCAAATTGGAGAGGGATAACAGTTCATGGGCTGAGGGTGAGTTAGAGATTAAGCGTGAGGTTTCCATGTATTTTGCTGGACGTTTTCTCTTCAGAGGGTTCTAGAAGGTATGATGAGGTGTTAGGTTGTGTCCAACCCAAGGTTACTGATGCAATGAATATTTTATTGCACGCTCCTTATAGTGCAGATGACATTTATGCAGCTTTGCAGGCTCACAGCAGATGCATCCAAATAAGGCGCCTGGTCTTGAGGGTTTGAATCTGCGATTTTTTCAGCATTATTGGGATGTGGTAGGGGTAGATGTTGTGAAGGCTGCCTTAGATATTTTGCATGGCAAGGGCGTTCCCCCAAGGATAAATTATATTGATATTATGCTAATTCCTAAGACTCATAATCCTGCACGGTTGATTGATTGAAGACCTATTAGCCTTTATAATATAATTTACAAGTTGCCTACGAAGTTAATTTCACAACAACTCAAAAAATATTCTTCCCTCGATCATTTCTGAGACATAAGGAACATTCATACTAGGTTGACTCATTACCAATAATATATTGATTTCCTATAAATTTTTTCATTCCATGATGAATCAATATTGTCGTAATGGGTCAATAGCTATCACAGAATAAATATTTGGGCCTCCCGTAGATATGTAGATGCTCTAAGAAGAAGGCTTTGATCTTGTTAAGGATTGAATTATTACGCAGTTGTCTAGTTGGATGGATAAGTTGTGTCTTGGGCTGGTTAAGAAGTGCTTATAAAGGTTGTTGCTCAAACTATCCCGACCTACGCTGTGAGTATTTTTAAATTCTCCGAGGACTTTTGTAACTCTGTTTAGTCCCTTATTAATCAACTATGGTGGGGTAATGATCCTAGAAGCTTGAAAATTCATTGGATTAAAAGCTTTCGTTATCTAATAAGGAGGATGGTAGTCTAGGGTTCCATGATTTTGAGACTTTTAATGACGTTTTACTCGCTAAGTACCTTTGGCGTTCGGTGAAGGATGATCAGACTTTTATGGCAAAACTCTTGAGGGCTCAATGTTACCTGTATAGGCACGTGTTACACGCTGAATTAGGCTGTAAGCCTCGTTCGACATGGCTTGGTATATGAGGAGTGCGTGAGATAATTGTTAGAGGCTCGAGGTGGTTTTGGGGAGGTAGTGATAGTATTGGCTAAGGTTGTGCAAAAAATGCTAAAACTGAAAACGAAACCGAAAAAATTGCACCGAAAAAACCGGTTAGCCAAACAAATTTTTCAAAATAACCGAACCCAAAAAAAATTTTGATTTTCAGTTTGATTACAATTCGAATGATTTGAAAATTCGGTTAGTTAACCAAACCGAAAATAATTTTTTTTTTTAAGTATACATAAAAAATTAGCAATTCAGGTAATAAAGTTACAAATGTTAACCAAAGTTTAATTTTTATAAAAAAAAATTAACATAAAAAAAATGAAAATTTAGGTAAGAAAGTATACATTTTTTATTATTTGTGAACGGTTAACCGGTAACCAAACCGAAAAGTCGGTTAACTGAGCCGAAAATTCAGTTAACTCACTTTCTCAATTCAGTTACAGTTCGGGTTTTGGACAAACTGAAAATTTTGGTTAATGAAAAAACGGATAACCAAAATTTTTTGTTCGGGTACACTTTAGAATGTTTTTGAACTAAAAAACCAGTTAACCAATTTTCAGTTAACTGAAACTCAAGTTAACCGGTGCTCGACACCCCTAGTATTAGCATGTGGACCTCACGTTGGATTCCTAGACCCTTTCCTTTAGACCCATTCTTCCCAATATTCAGGTGGACATTCATGCCACTATTGCCCAACTAATTAACAGGGTTAATGGGGTGTGGCTAGAGGAAATTATCCGTGAATTGTTTCTTCCTTGTGATGACGATTACATTTTCTGAATTTCTCTTTGCGATTCAAGGCCAAATGATAAGCTCATATGGCACTTTAATTCCAAAGGTGAGTTTACAGTAAAATCTGCTTACCACATGGTAAGGTCTTTAAGAATTTTGGCTGCCCGTTGAGAAATGAGGGTTGCTGTAAAACTTGGAAGACTATTTGGGGGCTCCAAGTTCTGCTCAAAATCAAACTCTTTGGCTAGAAAGTAGGTATGCAGGGGTTGGCTAACAAGGTAAATCTTGCTAACAGAATTCAGAGCTTTAGCATGGAGTGCGAGATATGCGGTGCTTCGGAAGAATCGGATATCCATGTACTCTTTCTTGTCCTTTTGCTATGGAAGTTTGGATGATGAGTGATCTTGGTGAAAGGCGGGGTGATTTTACTACGACCTTGGACTTTTTGGAACATGCAACTAGTTCTCCTGACCTAGGAAAAACAGTGGATTTTATAGCGGTTACGTGGGAATGTTGGAATGCTCGTAATATATTTATTTTTAGGAAGAGAGATTTGAATAGGGGTGTCTTAGTTGCACGCCTTGCGAGCTTCATCAGCAACTATCATGTGCTCAAGGAAAGACCTGATGCTGTTGCTGAGTAGGAGTGTTCATGGTTCGGGTACCCGAACCAAAAGAGATTTTGGTTCGGGCACCCAAAATTTTGGTTCGGGTTTTTGGTTATCCAATAACCCAATTTTTGTGAACCTTCTTTTTTTACCAAGCAATTTTGTTGCATGTTAATCCAAACTTTTTTGTCCCCTTTTTTGGATAATTGTTGTAATTTTCTTAAGATGTCAACTCCTTGTTTATGCCCTAAACCACATGCATACCTAATTACCCATTCTTGTTTGTGCCCTAAAACCAAAATACCATACAACATTATCACATAACAATCAAATTTCAATTACTTCACAACTCGAAAAGCTTATTAATATCGTACCTTAGCATCATACCATGCTCATGCTCCAAATGATTAGAACTCAAGCAATCCAAATCCAAAATACTAAATTACTAATATGCTAAACATCCCAACCAAGCAATGCAACACATCAAAGTTTTAGTGTTATTGAAAACAAAAAAAAATAAAAAAAACTTTTTAAAATTGGATTTTCGAGTACCCAAATTTGTAAATTGACCGACCCGTACCCGAACCAAATATCCGAAAAAATTATCGGTTCGGGTACCCGAACCGAATTTTTCAAATATTTCGGTTCGGATACCCGAATTTTTGGATCGGGTATCGGGTTTTTGGTTTGGGTTTTTGGTTTTGAATATTTTTGAATACCCCTATTGCTGAGGGTGGGAGCGCAAGTTGGGTTCTCCTGAATTTTGGTGATTTTGAGTTGAATTTTGATGTTGGAGGGGTTGGGTCTGAAGGGAGAGGATGGGAGTTTGTCATTCAACATCACCTTGTAGGTAAGGATGGTAGTTGATCCTATACCCGATCCAGATCCATTAGAACCACTCTATTTTTAAGGATCTAGATCCTAAAAATTTGGACCCGTTAGATTTTTAGAGGGTCGGGGTCCTATTAGATCTGGGTCAGATATGGATCTAGATCTGAGAATTTGAGACCCAGACCCGACCCTGGACCCTTGTACAGACCTGTTTACTTTTTTTGACAGTGCGTTGTTATTTTGCCTGGGGTTTTGAGAGTTCTGAGTCTCTCAGACCCTTACTCTCCCTCTCCGTCTATCTCTCTCAGAATTCTCAGCCGGTCAGCCACTCAGCCCATAGTTTGCATCTGTCGTCTCCCCTCCATGGCTCCACCGGTCGTCGTCCTTCGGCACCAGTCATCGTCATACACCTTCACGGCCGGTGCCACAGCTTCGTCACGTTTTGAGTCTTTGGTATTATGGACTTTGTAATTTGTTTTTAGCTTGTAGACCGAGGTTTGGTAATTATGTATGGATATTAGACAACTTATTTGGCTTATGTTTAGTGACTTAATGGAGGATGGTGTTCCACTATTAGTAATTTCTACTTATAATTCGGTATTTTGCTATGTGTTATGGCAGTGAAGTTAATTATATGGCAAAATTTTATGTATGTACTTTTATTTTATTGTGAAAAATAACAAACTGAAAAAAAAGTGACTCCAAGTAGTAAGACCCATTAAGGACTTGCTAGACCCTTAGATCCAAAGGATCCAGATCTGGATCCAAATTTTATAGACGCTACAAATTTAGATCGGATCTGGATCTAGATCTGAAAAATGAATCTAGATCTGGATCTTGGCGGGCATGAACTTGAGGAGGCTCGAGAATGGCTTTTTTCCCTTACAAAGGCGGCTCTGCAAGGGTTCACAAGGTTGGTGGTGGAGGGTGATTGCCCCTCTCTCATTGACAAGCTATAAGCCAAGGAGAAGCCTAGCTTAGTTTTAGTTTTTTTTTTTTTAAATTTTGACATACTCCAAGTTTTAGCCAATTTTGAGTTTATTTCTTATGCTTTTGTTGGGATGTGAGTAGGGATAGCAACAGGTCGGATTCGGATCGGAGGTATGGACATCCAAATCTGATCCAATTAATAATCGGATTTGAAAATCCAATCTAAATCCGATGCCATTGGATCGGATGTTAAATCGGATTCGGATTGGTTTCGGATCGGATTAAATCCGGATATAATCCGATTATATATTTTTATTCAATATTTGCACAATTTTTTATTTTCAACCTTATTTTTGCTCACTTGTAAGTGCAATATTAAATACCTTTTTAATGTTAAATAACTTTTTATATTAAACATTTCAATGTGTTAAAATAAAAAAGTGTTAGAAAAAGATAATGCAAATTCACTTTAGAGTGAAAGGGATAGATAATAGTACAACAGCTAGAAGGGAAAGAGAGAAAGTACAACTTTGATTGACAAAGATGAAAGAGCAAGAAAAAGATTGAGAGAGAATAGGAAATTAGCTAAGAAAGAAGAGAGTACCACACATAAAGTGCCGACCTTATGCAGATTTTTTGAAGATTATCATATTAGGATTTTTCTATATTCAAAAAATTAAATTTTTTTTAAAAAAATATAGGATCGGATGTTAATCGGAACGGATGGACTCACCTCCAAATCTGCTTGGATCGGAGTCGAATTTGGATTACTTTTATCGGACTCCAAATCGGATTATTTTTTATTGGATTCGAATTGGATAATTTTACCTGAGATCGTATCGGATTTGCATCGAGTTTGGACTATACTACCATCCCTAGATGTGAGGTAATTCAGTTGCTCATGCCACTGTCCATTTCCAATCGTTCAATCTTCAGGGAAGGATTTAGGGTGAGGGGTGCTGGATTCTATTATGGAATTAGCGACAAGTTGATAACTCATATTTTTCTATGTAATTTTACTCCAATTTTACCTATTTTTAGAGTCTTTGGGATGTATTTCAAGTAAAATAAAGCACATGTTATGTCTTTGAAGGTAATGAACAAGATACAAATTCAAGCATAAACTAGATCAAGTCGGAATTTTGGGCATGATTTGTCAAAGCACAATTCATAGCCCAATTCATTGGACAGTTTAACAGTGGCAATCCCGCCCAGCATCATGCTTAATCCACATGAAACAACCTGCCTAGCCCAAGTGGGCGTGTCTATCAGCTCGTACTCCAGCGACAAGTCTCAGTACTCATCTCTTTTCCCAGCACGTATGGGCCTGTTCTTTTTCCCATTTGCCGCCCAGCACTCCCCCAGCGACTCTCTCCATCGTTTGGGCTATCTTCCTGCACTTATCCTCGCCTAGCACCGAGTCTTTGCTCTCGCTCAGTTAATGAGGGTAGCCAAATGGGCCTATTCTCCTGTCAAGACGCGGTCCACTGATTGCCTTCTTCGTCGACCTAGAACAGCAACAAGTAAAGTCAGCCCGCTTCTCTCTTTCACTCTGTTCCAATCATGGCCCTCCATGCACCATGTACGTCGGCAACATCAGACTTGCAGTGCTTGACTTGTTCTGTTTTGCAACCAAAAACTTCATTCCCTCTTTTCAGTTTTTTTATGTGGGCCCCACGTGATGGTATTTTTCCCACTCAAATCTGTAGGCCCTGTTCTTTTCGGTCATTTTAGATTTACCAATCTCAACTCACTTCAACCCAATTCAACCAACTTCAACTCACCTGAAAAAAAAAATTCCAACTTCAACCTACTTCAACCCACTTCAACCAACTTCAATCTACCTCAACCAACTTCAACCCACCCTTCATAAATTTAATAATTTGTAACCCAAATCGTTAAAAATAATTGACAAGTTGTATCGGCCTCCAACTTTCAGAAAATAGTTACAAAATTGTGAAATTACCATTCAGCGAAAAAATGCACCAAAAATTACAATAACTTAATAAATTATCACACATTCTCATTATTTTAACCCACCACAAAAAAATATACCAACTTCAACCCACTTCAATCTATTTCAACCCACCTCAAAAAAAATACCAACTTCAACCAACCTCAACCAACCTCAATCTACTTTAACCTTTTATCCACCCTAATTTATCTATAAAAAGAACAGGCCTGTAATGTGAGTAAGTGAGTAACAACTTTAACTTGGTAATCCAATCCAATGCATTTTACTAGGCAAATTTTATGGGATAAAATAGCCATGCTCCATGAAAATTGGAGAAAAAGCAGGGATGGGGTCACTATAAACAGAGACCTAAAGGCAATACCCAGAGGCATCCAATCTTATCACTCCATTCTTTTGTTACTCCCATTTTTCAGTATTAGAAAGAGTTTGCAACTAGGCGAAATCATTTGCGCTTAGATAATTAGAAAAAAATAAGTTGGTTTGGCTATTTTTCTCTTCTCTTTCATCTCATTTGTGAGCCTAATTAGAGCATATGATCTTTGATTATGATAATCTTGTGTAACAAAAACATTAAAGTTTGGTTATAGGGATTGAAATATACCATCAATTGAAATATGACTCGTCTAATTTCAATGGTATTTTCTTTACCTATTATCGACTAGGTTATTTATCTAGGATTGACATAGATTCTTCATTTACTCTATTGATCTTGCTAATTTCTTTTGGGGTTAATATTATTGTCTCTTATTATTGCATAATTTTGAGTTTAGTCACTTTTAATTTATTATACAAGTTATTTCGATTGTTTATACATGCTGTTTTACAATTGATTGATTTGCTATATCATTTATATTGGACATTGGGGCGAATATAATAATTGTGCAATTGAACTAAAAATTTTGGTTATTAATTCATCAAACAATAATACAAAGTAGATGAGTTATGTCTAACTTGGAATCCATGCTAACAACTAATTGAGTTTGTTTATTAATGGCTATAATTCAATTTTCTTGCCTGTTGAGCCTTAAGCTTCCAACTCGAGAGCTTTATAGAGACTAATTAAATCCCAATTGAATTTAGTATATCATTGACGAGGATATAAGCCACCGGATTAGAATGGGTTGGCAAAAGTGGAAGTCAGTGTCAGGGGTGTTGTGTGACAAGAGAGTGCCCGTGGGTTTGAAAGGCAAAGTCTATCGTATGGTAGTTAGACCGGCTGTTCTCTATGGATCAGAGTGTTGGCCTCCCAAAAAACGCAGGTCCAAAGGTTGATGGTAGCTGAGATGAGAATGGTCAGGTGGATGTGTGGTTTTACGAGATTGGATAAAATTAGGAATGGAGTGGTCAGGGACTTCGCAGAAGTGGCCCCCATAGAGGAGAAGATGAGGGAATCCAGACTCAGATGGTTCGGCCACGTGAAGAGGAGAAGTGTGGCCGCCCCTGTGCGAAGGTGTGAGAAGATCAACCCCCCCGGTGGAAAGAGCGGGAGGGGTAGACCGAAGAAGAGCCTTGAAGAAGTAGTTAGAGAGGACCTGAGAGTTGTGGGTCTGACGGAGGATATGGCTCAGGATAGGAGGTTGTGGCGGGACAGGATTAAGGTTTCTGATTGTAGGGGACCGGCTCCGTAGGAGGCAGTAGCTTAGGTGGAGTGGGGCGGGTCGGGTTTTTTTTGTGGTTTGCTTGCCTGCAGGTCATGCTTCTTCTGGGATATGACGGCATAAAGCACCCCTGGTGGGTTGAGGTATGTCTCCGCTCCCTACTTTTTTTGTGTTATTCGGACCCTTTTCTCTTCCTCTCTCTCCCTCACTCGGTTATTGGGTTTTGCAACCGTTTTCTATATAAACTGTTTTCTCAAAACTGTTTTGTGGGTCTTATGGAATCAACCTCTCTATGGGTAGAAATACCGATAGAGGTAAGGTTGCCTACAGCTGGATCTCCCCAGACCCCGCGAAAGCGGGACCCACACTGGGAGTTTGTTGTTGTTGTTGTTGTTGTTGAATTTAGTATATCAATTTTAAAACTCTTAGTGAAGTCGAAATCCTGGGGTATCTCTAAATTGGTCTCCCTTTTGCTTATTGATTAACGTTTATTTCTCTCTTATTTTCATTTTTTTTGTTGTTGTTAATCTCCTCATCTGGATTAATTCTGATAATTGGTTGGGAACACTAAATTCAAAATTACTTTCATTGTCCGTGGGATACGGCCTGAAAATACTTGTTTTGGTACAATCACCTTGTGCATTTGCGAGCAAGTCAGGTTTGTAAAACTACTAAAATACACATCACAAATGATGTGTAATTCTATTGATTCTTCTCTAATATAATCCACTTCTTTGGGTGTTAACAACAAAATATTATATCGGTTTTCAAAGGGGACTGTTGAATAAAAAGGATTTTTTTTACTTAAATCAAATTAAGGGCATGTTCTTTTCGTGGGTCAATCTATATTTACCCACTTCAACCTATTTCAACCCACTTGAAAAAAAAATACCAACTTTAACCCACTTCAACCTATCTCAACCTACTTCAACCCACTTCAACCAACTTGAACCCACCCCCTTCATAATTTTAATAATTTGTAAAGTATCATGTGAGATTTAGGATCTGTTGTTTTCGTGGGTAAATTGTGTGGGTAAAAAGGTGAAGTAGGTTGAAGTAAATTGAGGTGGGTTGAGGTAGGTTGAAGTTAGTTTTTCTTTTTTTCTTTGAGGTGGGTTGAAATAGGTTGAACTAGATTGAAATTGATTGATGTAGGTTGAAGTACGTTGAAGTTGGTATATTTTTTATGTGTTGCGTTGAAGCGGGTTAAAATAATGAGAATGTAATTCATGTGTGATAATTTACGAAGTTATCGAAATTTTGTGGAATTTTTGTTTACCCGTTTTTATTTTTTAGTTTTTACATTTTTTTATATTTTTTATTTTTATTTTTATTTTTTTTTTAATTTCTTATTTTTTTTTTATTTTAATTTTCATTTTTTTATTTTTTCATTTTCTTATTTTCAATTTTTTATGTTTTATTTATCTATTTTTATTTATTTCAATTTTAATTTTAATTTTTTATTTTTTATTTTCTAATTTTTAATTTTTTAATTTCTAATTTATTTTAATTTTTTAATTTTTAATTTTTAATTTTTAATTTTTTAATTTTTTATTTTTTAAATTTTCACTTTTTAATTTGTCCATTTTTAATTCTTATTTTATTTTTTATTTTTTATTTTTTTCCATGATTTTATGTTTTTTATATTTTTATTTTTTCATTTCTTATTTCTTATTTCTTATTTTTTATTTTTCAATTTTTATTTTCAATTTTTAATGTTTAATTTTTATTTTTCATTTTTTTTAGTTTTTTATGTTTTACGTTTTATTTTTTATTTTATGTTTTCTTATGTTTTCTTGTTGTTTATGTTGTTTATGTTTTTATTTTTTTATTTTTTATTTTTTATTTCTTATGTCTTATTTTTTACATTTTAATTTTAATTTTTTATTTTGTATTTCTTATTTCTTATTTCTTATGTTTTTATGTTTTTATTTCTTATTTCTTTTTTATTTTTTTATTTTTTATTTTTTATGTTTTCGGAATTTAAAACAAACAAAAAAAGAAAAAAAATTAAAAAATTAAAAATGAAACATAAATAATAACAAATAAGAAATAAAAAATAAGAAATAAGAAACAAAAAAAACATTCAATAACAAATAAAAATTTAAATAAAAAATAAAAAAAATTATAAATAAAAAATAAAAACATAAAATATAAAAACATAAAAATAGAAAAAATTAAAAATTAAAAATAAAATATAAAAACCAGAAAAATAAAAAATAAAAAATAAAAAACAAAAAAATAAACAATAAGAAATAAAAAAATAAAAACACGAAAACATAAAAACATAAAAAAACGTAAAATTATAGTAAATTAATAAATAAAAAATGAAAAATAAAAAATAAAGAACTAAAAAACTAAAAACATAAACAGCGCAAAGTAAAAAATAAAAAATTAAAAATTAAAAAAAATTAAAAAATTAAAATTAAAAATAAAAATTTAAAAATAAAAAATACAAAAAATAAAAAATAAAAAATAAACCAATAAAATATAAAAAATAAAAATTAAAAAAATAGAAAAGAAAAAATAAAATTAAAAATTAAAAATGAAAAATTAAAAATAAGAAATTTAAAAAATAAAAAAATGAAAAATAAAAAATAAATAAATACAAACATAAAAAATAAATAAATAAATAAATGAAAATTAAAATTTAAAAAATGACAAATAAAAATAAAAAAGTAAAATGTAAAACGTAAAACATAAAACATAAAAAATAAACACATAAACACATAAACACGTAAAAAAATACAAATTAAAAAATAAAAAATACAAAATAAAAATTAGAAAATAAATAATTAAAAATTAAAAATTAAATAATATGAAATTAAAAAAATTAAAAATTAAAAATTAAAAACTAAAAATTAAAAACTAAAAATTAAAAAAAATAAAAATAAGAAATAAGAAATAAGAAATAAGAAATAAGAAATAAGAAATTTAAAAAATTAAAAACTAAAAATTAAAAGTTAAAAAATTAAAAAATAAAAAATAAGAAATAAGAAATAAAAAATAAGTAATAAAAAATTAAAAAATTAAAAATTAAAAAAAAAGTAAGAAAAATAAAATAAAAAATAAAAAATGAAAAATGAAAAACAAAAACTGAAAAAAATGAAAAATGAAAAACTAAAAATTAAAAATTAAAAAAATAAAAAATAAAAAATAATAAACAAAAATTTCACAAAATTTTGATAACTTCATAAATTGTCACGCATTAATTACATTCTCATTATTTTAACCCAGTTCAACTCACCACATAAAAAATATACCAACTTCAATTCTCTTCAACTAACATCAACTCACTTCAACCTGTTTCAACCCACTTAAAAAAAAAAATCAACTTTAACCCACCTCAACCTACTTCAACCTACTTCACCCTTTTACCTATCCAATTTACCCATGAAAAGAACAGGCCCTAAATGTTTAATAATGAATTATCCATTTTTTTTAAAAAGGGTGAACCTCTATATTAAAAAAATACTATTTAATATATTCAAAAATAGTCAATATATATACTAGTACTAATATTGCGGAATAAAAAGCTATCGTATAAAATACGTCTTTTTTAGGCGTATCTCCATGTTTTTGGTGGTGAATATTTGACCATATAATTTATCAATGTCGCAAATTAAAAAGTGTATCGCATTTTAAGCATTTAATCTAAAATCGTATTTTATGGAATCAACCTCTCTATGGGTAGGAATACCGGTAGACGTAAGGTTGCCTACAGCTGGATCTCCCCAGACCCCGCAAAAGCGGGACCCACATTGGGAGTTTGTTGTTGTTGTTGTTGTAATCTAAAATCGTATTTTACTAACTTTAATTTAGAAAATTGCTTCCTTCACAATTAGGATATGGGTCTGCATCAAGGCTCAACCCTAAGCCCGTTCCTTTTCACCTTAGTTTTAGATGAACTTACTAGAGGGATTCAGGATGAGGTCCCTTGATATATGTTTTTAACAGATGACATTGTTCTTATCGATGAGACCAGGCAGGGGGTGAATGACAAGTTGCAGAGTTGGCGGCTTACGCTGGAGGCTAGAGGTTTTAGATTAAGTAGATCGAAAACGGAATACCTGCATTGTTGTTTCAGTGGAAGGATAGAAGAGGGGGGAGGAGTCACCTTGGATGGGAGACAGATACCTAAGGTAGATAAGTTTAAGTACCTTGGTTCGATCATCCTGCAAAATGGGGATATTGACGAGGATATTAACCAGTGCATAAGAGTGGACTTGCAAAAATGGAAGTCTGTCTCAGGGGTGCTGTATGACAAGAGAGTGCCCTTAGGAGTGAAAGGCAAAGTCTATCGGATGGTAGTCCGACCGGCTGTCCTATATGGATCGGAGTGTTGGCCTTTAAAAAAGATGCAGGTTCAGAGGTTGTTGATAGCTGAGATGAGGATGGTCAGGTGGATGTGTAGTTTTACGAGAATGGACGGAGTTAGGAATGATGTAATCAGGGACTTAGCTAAAGTGGCCTCCATAGAAGAGAAGATGAGGGAATCAAGACTCAGATGGTTCGACCACGTGAAAAAGAGAAGTATGGTCGCGCCCCAGTGAGGAAGTGTGAGTTGATCAATCTCCCCGGTGGTAAGAGAGGAAGAGGTAGACCGAAGAAGAGTTTGGACGAGGTGATTAGAGAAGACTTGAAAGTAGTGGGTTTGACGGAGGACCTGGCTCAAGATAGAAGGCTGTGCCGGAATAGGACTAGAATCTTAGATGGCAGAGAAGCAACTTTGTAGTTGTCAGTAGCTGTAGTGGCTTAGTGCTGGTAGGGGTATGTCGTTCCTTCAGGTTGTGCTTAGTGCTGTAGTGGTTTAGTGCTAGTAGGGGTCTGTCGTGCGCGTATGCAGGTTGTGCTTTTTTTCTGGGGGTGACGGTAACTGCTTAACGTGGATTGTTGAGGCACGTTCTTTCAACTTCAGCTTCTTTGACACTGATTTTCCTCTTTAAATGTTTTGCAAGCGCTTTCCTCTATAAAACTTTTTCACAAAACCTTTTTCGTGAGTCTCTTGGAATCAACCTCTCTATGGGTAAGAATACCGGTAGAGATAAGGTTGCCTACAACTGGATCTCCCTAGACCCCGCGAAAGCGGGACCCACAGGACAAGGTGCTTGTAAAGACTTCATTTGAAATAAAGTTATCCTCTTTATTAGTATTCTACTAAATAGAATTAGCATCAAAATCCCTCTATTTAAGTTCACTTTTATCTTTCTTTGTGTTGAAAAAATGATGCAAATGCACTAGAAGGTCATTTATGATCTCTTTTTTTTTTTAATCATAGATCCAGTTTTCTTGTTGATCCCTGGTGGTTTTTGGATCACCTTCCTATTTTGTCTTATTTTAACAAGCATATGGAAAAATTTTGTATTAAGATTTCTGTAGAGCATATTATCAACTCTAGCCCTTTGCGACGACATGCTCTTCTGTATTTTAAGAAAATGTTATAAAATTAATTAGTTGTTCCCCAAGATCCTTAAAGTTTTTTACTTACTCCGACATAAAGAGTTCTTTAGATACGCTTTAATCCAACCTTAAAATTTTGCCGCTCAACGCTCCTTCTGCTTCTTTAAGGGCATTTGTGAGTTGGGTGTTTTGCCGCATAGCACTCTTGGAGTGACGGGACCTGTCACCTTACGCTCCTTTAGCTGGGCGCCCTCTTGCCCGTTGCTCCTTATGCGCCTTTAGCTCGAAGGGGCTTAGGCTGTCGCAGAACAGGTTGTCCTAACCAAGCACTTCTTTCATGCCTTTGACCATGGAGAAAGGACGATCAACAATTCCGCCTAACTAATCACCCGGTTCAATGTGCAAGCAAAATGTGAGGGGCTAAGTGATTGGGGAAAAATTCGAGTGTTGTCCAATGGGCTTTTTTCATGGGACTGCCCGACAAACCAGGCCCACATGCATGCCAATGGCCTACAAGAACATCGTCCTAGGGTCACCCACAAGCCCACGCCTGCTCAGGGGCCCGGAACGCAACCCTTGGGGCTTTCCTCTAGGCCCAATGGCTCCGGGACCTGAGACTCAAGCAAGCAGTTAAGGTAAGATTACTATTCTACCCCTTTTTCAAACAGGCTATAAATAGTGACCTATTTTCCTCGGGAAGGGGTTGGGCACTAAAAACTGAATTTTTATAGTGTTCACACCTTTTGAAACACCGAACTGACTTGACCGTCGGAGAGGCGTCCCGGATCACCACCCGGGGTTGGCCTTTTTTGCAGGTCGGAGGACAAAGAGACGAGGACGGCGTCGTGTTGATCGTCAGCTGTCAGATAAACCCGTTCTTTCGCCCTACGTCATCAACACAACCACGAAACAGATTCCTAGCGGAATCAGATTGGCGCCGTCTGTGGGGAAGGGACGGTAGCGATGGTAGTAAGCGAAGCAACACGAGCGCGGACTCGTAGGGACAAGGCCCCGGCTGCGGACACCTCTGCGCCTCCCATGGTAGAAGACACCCCCGAGAGTTCCCGGCCGAGCCCTCGGGCGGCTAGGGCATCACCTCCAGAGCGTGAAACTTACGTTACGGTGAATACGCCGAAGAGCCTCATGCCCTACAGCATGGCCCTATGGCCGGTCGCTATACTCTTAGCCCCACTGCGGGCTAGGGGTCCTACAGCATGGCCTAACGGCCGGTCGCTACACTCTTAGTCCCACTGCGGGCTAGGGGACATACAGCACGGCCTAACGGCCGGTAGCTACACTCCTAGCCCCACTGCGGGCTAGGGGCCCTACAGCACGGCCGCATGGTCGGTCGCTACACTCTTAGCCCTTATGCGGGCTAAGGGTCTC
>JACYFF010031955.1:31322478-31369768 GCA_017589665.1 Selenicereus undatus
GTCGCTACACTCTTAGCCCCACTGCGGGCTAGGGGTCCTACAGCACGGCCTCATGGCCGGTCGCTACACTCTTAGCCTTTATGCGGGCTAAGGGTCTCAGAGCACGGCCTAACGGCCGGTCGCTACACTCCTAGCCCCACTGCGGGCTAGGGGCCCTACAGCACGGCCTCGTGGTCGGTCGCTACACTCTTAGCCCTTATGCGGGCTAAGGGTCTCAGAGCATGGCCTTATGGCTGGTCGCTACACTCTCAGCCCCACTGCGGGCTAGGGGTCCTACAGCACGACCTCATAGCCGGTCGCTACACTCTTAGCCCTTATGCGGGCTAGGGGTCTCAGAGCACGGCCTAACGGCCGGTCGCTACACTCTTGGCCCCGTTGTGGGCTAAGGGTCTCAGAGCACGACCTCATGGTCGGTCGCTACACTCTTAGCCCTTATGCAGGCTAAGGGTCTCAGAGCACAACCTTATGGCTGGTCGCTACACTCTTAGCCCCACTGCGGGTCAGGAGCCCTACAGCGCGACCTTATGGCCGGTCGCTACACTCTTAGCCTCACTGCGGGCTAGGGGTCCTACAACACGGTCTCATTGCCGGTCGCTACACTCTTAGCTCTTATGCGGGCTAAGGGTCTCAGAGCACGGCCTTATGGCCAGTTGCTATACTCTTAACCCCACTGCGGGCTAGGTGTCCTACAACACGGCCTCCAGGACGTCCGCTCCAGGGCGCGGACACAAGGTCACCCGCTATAGCGTGCAGCCCCAGGTTCGTCCCCTCCAGGGCGCGGCCTCAAGATCGCCTGCTACCAGGCGTGACCTCATGGACGTTCGCTCTATTTCGCCCCAGTAGGGGCTAAGTTCCAGGGCGCGGTCGCAGGGTCGTCCGCTCCAGGGCGTGGCCTCAGGGTCGTCCGCTCCAGCGCGCGGCCCCAGGGTCGTCCCCTCCAGGACGCGGCCTCAAGGTCGCCCGCTACAGGGTGTGACCTCAAGGATGTTCGCTCTACTTCGCCCCAGTAGGGGCTAAGTTCCAGGGCATGGCCTCAAGGTCGTCCGCTACAAGGCGTGACCTCAAGGACGCTCGCTCCACTTCGTCCCAGTAGGGGCTAAGTCCCAGGGCGCGGCCTCACGGCCGTCCGCTCCAGGGCACGGCCGCAATGTCGTCTGCTCCGGGGCACGGCCCCAAGGTCGTCCCATGCAGGGCGCGGCCTCAGGGACGTCCGCCCTAGGGCGCAGCCTCAGGGTCGTCCGCTCCAGGGAGCGGCCGCAGGGTCGCCCACTATAGCGCGCGACCCCATGGTCTTCCCCTCCATGGCGCGGCCTCAGGGTCGCCCGCTACAGGGCGTGACCTTAAGGACACTCGCTCTACTTCGTCCCAGTAGGGGCTAAGTTCTAGGGCGCGGCCGCAGGGTCGTCCGCTCCAGGGCGCGGCCTCAGGGTCGTCCGCTCCAGCGCGGTTGTCCCCTCTAGGACGCGGCCTCAAGGTAGCCCGCTACAGGGCGTGATCTCAAGGACGTCCGCTCCAGGGCGCGGCCGCAGGATCGCCCGCTACAGGGCGTGACCTTAAGGACGCTCGCTCTACTTCGTCCCAGTAGGTGCTAAGTTCCCGGGCGCGGCCTCACGACCGTTCGTTCCAGGACGCGATCGCAAGGTCGTCCGCTCCAGGGTGCAGTAACCGAATCGTCCCGTCCACGGCGCGGCCTCAAGGTATTCCCATTCAAGGGCACGATCACATCCCACGCTCGTAGGCAAGCTGGGGCTGTCGCCCATGGTCGCGGCCCTCGGCCAGTCGTCGTAGGCTCGGCTCGCAACTCTCGTCGTGTCGCCCGTACGCACGACCCGCGACATCCCTGGCCCACGAGGGGCTAAGGATCGCTAAGCGTGACCCTTCGGGCATGTCGCCCATAGGTGCGACCCTCGTCGTGTTGCTTGTAGGCGCAGCCCTCAGCACGTCCTCTAGGCTGGTCGCTACGCTCTTAGTCTCTCTAAGGGACTAAGGGTCCATGAGCACGGCCTCAGGGCCAGTCGCTGCGCTCTCCGTCCCCCTAGGGCTGGAAGCCCAGACTCGATTATCAACCGCAACCACCTGACATGAGCCCGGTAGGCCACTTCATTGTTCGGCCTTCTACCAAGCAAAAATAAGGCAGCTTTGGCCATGAATAAACAAGGAGGCGGCACACAATTTGGCAAACTGAGCAAGGGCCCTACCGAATTAATTGCAATGGCAGAAGCACCTGCCCAGAAAGCATACGGCCAAATTCTTTGTATATTGCCAGACAACTACAGGTGTGCGGGACCCACATTCAAAGTAAAAATAAGGAATAGTAATCAAAAGGCAAAAAGCAAGGCAAAAACTCAAAGACGAGAACCTAAGCAGCAGGAGAACCTTGTACAACACTGCAGGCGTAGCACATCATTGAAGAACAGGCAACGGACGTCATTAAGATGGGGTCGTCCGGTTAGCCTCCAGGAACCTGAGAGGTAAGGCTCGGTCAACCTAGCTGCCGACTCACCTCGTCCACTGTGCACCGACTAGTACAACAAGGAAAAAGGTGAGGCAATGGCTATGGCTATGGATTCAAGAGAGGACAGGGACGGCCTAGCGGCATGGTGACATTGACTGTCTGCCAGCAACAAGAATCGAGCATTCACGGGACCTCCCAATGCACCAATGAAGATTGAGGACCACTATGAGTTGACCATAGGCACATCAATAGCATCGTCGGCCTTCATGGCCACCCAGAAAGAATGAGTCGTTGCTCAACACTGAACAGTAACGGACGGTACGGACAGACGGATACCAGAGCAATGGCTCAGCACTCGGCACCGAACCTCGTCCACTCCCACAAAGACCGAGCAGCTCAATAGTGGGATTCGAACACTATCTCACTCAACCATCCAGCACCTGGAACCGAGCCAAAGAAAGAGAGTCAATATCAAACCAACCATCGATCCTTCAATTATTTATCGTACGTCACCCCAGTGACCCCGTGAAATCAGTCGTTCCCATCGTGAAGACGCTAAAGAAAGCCAGACCTAAGGAGCCGCTATGAAAGGTAGACAAGAAGAGCCAACCGTCCGTTCACTTTGGCTGACCACTAGCCGTCCATGACCGTCCGTGGCCGTGCTGAGCTAGTGCAGCGTCCACATCTGAAGGTACGGGCCGTTGGCCAATGTCTTCATTGTGTGTCGGGGAGCATGACGACTAACCAAGCTAGCCGCACCCAACATCCGACCGAGCCCTCGAATCTCCTAGAGTCCAACACCTCTAGCTGTGTCCTCCACTTTGCGCGCGGCTGTAGAAGTTGTTTCTTCCACTAGCCAATCAAGATGAGGTCACTGTCAAGTAAGCACGACCGCGCTAGCCGTCCACACAAGCGAAGGGGCTAACATTGAGGCTTAGTGGATGGGGCGTTCCCACCTAGCCGTCAAGAAAGACCCACTTCTGTTTCCTTAACAAGCCGACCGTGGCGTTAAAAGGAGGGTTGCCCAGTGCTTATTTTTCGGTCATGGAAAAATCTACAAAGATAGCTCAGAACATTGGGCTAATGAGCGATATAAAGTCATAAGTGGCGGAGCCCCACGTACACCTCTAAAATAAAAGTGATAAAAGGGAAACGGAGGACAAGCAATCAGCAAGCATCACGCACCAATCACTTGGAATTTTGAAAATGGAAATTGTATTGTATTACCACAAGGTGTAGGACCCGCATGAAATTAAATATTAAAAAAGAAAAAGAGAGCAAAGGATGAACTTAAGGAACTGGACATTCGAAGAAGAAGAACCACATGCAATGGCACGACAAGTCGACGGCAAAGGCCAATGGACGGCAAAAGAATTTCGTCTAGCAACTCGGCATTGAGACTCGACAACGCTTAGCAGTAGGCTCAGCTTAACAACCCGCTCAGATGAGGCCTTTTCCATGTCGAGGAATCTCTCTTAGTGGCCCGGTAAGATAAGACCGTGCGGGCTAAGCGCCCATGAGCACAGCCTCAAGGTCGATCGCTACGCTCCTAGCCCCTCTGGGGGCCAAGGGCCATTGAGCACGGCCTAACGACCGGTCGCTACACCTCTCGCCCAATGGGGCGAAGGATCAAGAAGAATGAGCCTGGGTCGGTCACTGCACTACGTCTTTAGCACCATGATGGCTCAGGTCGCCTTTGAGCTGGGCGTCCTCTCGCCCATCGCTTCCTATGCGCCTTCAGCCTCGAGGGGCTCAGGCCGCCCTTGAGCTGGGCGTCCTCGCCCGCTACTCCATAAATGCTCTTAGTCCCAAGGGGCTAAGGTCGCCTTTCAGCTAGGCGTCCTCCCACCCAGCGCTCTTTGAGCGGGGCGTTCTGTCGCTCAACGCTCCTTCTGCTTCTTTAAGGGCATTTGTGAGTTGGGTGTTTTGCCGCATAGCACTCTTTGAGCGACAGGACCTGTCACTTTACGCTCCTTTAGCTGGGCGCCCTCTTGCCCGTTGCTCCTTATGCGCCTTTAGCTCGAAGGGGCTTAGGCTGTCGCAGAACAGGGTGTCCTAACCAAGCACTTCTTTCATGCCTTTGACCATGGAGAAAGGACGATCAACAATTTCCCAAGTTCACCCGATGGAATTTTCGCCACAGATGTACTCCACATTCTGCCTGACTAATCACTCAGTTCAATGTGCAAGCAAAATGTGAGGGGCTAAGTGATTGGGGAAAAATTCGAGTGTTGTCCAATGGGCTTTTTTCATGGGACTGTCCGACAAATCAGGCCCACACGCATGCCAATGGCCTACAAGAACATCATCCTAGGGTCACCCACAAGCCCACGCCTGCTCAGGGGCCCCGAACGCAACCCTTGGGGCTTTCCTCTAGGCCCAATGGCTCCGGGACTGGAGACTCAAGCAAGCAGTTAAGGTAAGATTACTATTCTACCCCCTTTTTAAACAGGCTATAAATAGTGACCTATTTTCCTCGAGAAGGGGGTTGGGCACTAAAAACTGACTTTTTATAGCGTTCACACCTTTTGAAACACCGAACTGACTTGACCGTCGGAGAGGCGTTCCCCGGATCACCACCCGGGGTTGGCCTTTTTTGCAGGTCGGAGTACAAAGAGACGATGACGACGTCGTGTTGATCCCCAGCTGTCAGATAAACCCGTTCTTTCGCCCCACGTCATCAACACAACCACGAAACAGATTCCTGGCGGAATCAATATATATATATATATGTGTGTATGTATGTATGTATATAGACACACACGCGTATGTATGTATGTATGTGGTGTATAAATATATATATATATATATATATATATATATATATATATATATATATATATTCAATTGGCAATGCCAGAATAAAGTCGAACCTAAATTAACAAGGTTTTAAACTGATTTATGAGTGCCCTGAAAGTCGGTTTCCATCTAGTTAGCATGATGTGGCATCCAAAAATAAGCCAAGATCCTCTAACTAAAACCTTTTCTATGTCTTGCTACTTTTCAAATCTAAACAAAAGGACCTCCTTGCCTAGATCAATGATTTCCAACTTACCTGTTGGTCTCTACATCAGTAGAACTCTCAGCTAGAATATCATGCCTAGTCGTTGCTCCTAATACCTTGCCCATATTGAAGCGTAAAGGTCATACGCTATGTCCCATAATTGGTCCCATTCTTATGCCTTGTCTCGCCCATGGAGCTCTCAATTTTTGGAGTTTCTCTTTCTGAAATTTAGGTCTGTACGGTGTTTCTGGAATGGTTTCAACCTCCAAACTTTCTTCCTGTAACTCCTCAAATAGGGCCTTGATAATGGAGAACCATTTGCTCGATCATATCACTGTCTCCCTGAATTATGGTTTCTCAGTTCTTCCTTTCATGTGGCTATAAGTGTCTTTTAGCTATGTATCTTTCAATAGAGGGTAAGGTGGTTTGCTTTCAATGTGCTTTTTTGTTGCTGGGAGCTTTCTTTCATTGTTCTCTCATTGAGGGTCTGGGATGCCACTGCCTATATCATACACCTGAGTGTATGTACTCCCATATAACATATAAACAATTATATATTAAAATATAAAATATATGACAAATACACCCCCAAAAAATATATATATATATAATAGATATGGGAGCACGTGCTCCTGGGTGTACATAATAATTTGCCTTGGGATGCCACACGGAAGAAGCTACTGTGAGCTAAACATGGTAGTCATGTCTTTTCTTTTCTCGGTATTGACAAGTTGATCCGTATTAGTCATCACATTAACAAGGGTTCTTATGGTATTGAACTGATGCAAGGCTTCTGGAAGGCAATTCTTTTGTATGATCCATATGCAATTTTGTTTGCAAATACTATGTCTTTCTTATTTATTTTCATAAATTATCCATATTGTGAGAAAGTAATTAAACAAGAAGAAACGAGTGTGTTAATTGACTTTCAGTACACCAAATATAGAGGGACTATATTGTGGATTTCTTTGTGAAATTTGTAATTAATGTATTTTGAAATACAATATATGGACCCTATTTGGCAATCAGCTGATAGTTGTTACCTATTAGCTAATTGCATTAACTATTAGCGTTTAGCTAATTGTATTAGCAGTTTGACTGACTGATTGCATTAGCTGTTTTCGAAAAAAGTGTTTAGTAAAATTAGTTGTTTCTAATAGGATTAACTAGTAAAATTCCACTAATGCACATAACATAATTTCCGACATGAATTATGAATTATAAATTGTGATTTATGAAATATATAGATATCTTCACCAAAATTTGATATTTGTTGTTACAATATTTTTATTTAATGTTAATTTAATTTCCTTTATAGTAATAGTTGAAATTTATTTGACATAATAATATTTAGAAAATTGTACATCTCAAAATGCTAAATAACCTACATTATTGATTAAATGGGAGAAAAATATTTAAATACAATCATTAATTTCTTGGATGCATATTCTTAAGGATGACCAACTTCTCTAAGTTTTTGTGTTGAAGAAGGGGAGTGGAAAAGAGAAAGAAGGTAGAACAAACATAATGAACGGATACATCGTATTAGCAAGAAAGAAGGATTTTTGTTTTGAATATCATTGAATGTAATTTTGACAAAAATGAACCCGCAATATGGTAAATTTGTATTGAATATGGTAAAAAGCTCTTGAAAAAAACTTATACAAAGACTTTTTAATAAATTAGCTTTTAGGTGCAAAAAGTCAATACAAAAAGCTATTTAACCAAACAGCTTAAAAGCTCTTTGACCAAGGTCAAACAACTAATACCCCCCCAAAAAAGTATTTTTGGCCCAACAAATTATTTACCAAACATGACCATGGTTTATATATATCTATGAGTAGACCTAGCAAAAACTGATCCGATCAGAAAACCTAACCCGAATCCATTCAAAAATTTTGAGTTTTAAACATGATTTTCTCAACTCGAACCTAAAATTATCCAAACCCAAAAAACCTGCAAATTTTTGAGTCAAATCCAACCCAAACCCGCCAACTTAATATGAATATTATATCCTCAATTTTTTATTTTTCATTAATTTCCTTCTTAACAATAGTAGTTGTTCATTACAATAAATCATTTCGAGAAAGGTTATATAATTATCACATCCATTCGCAAATTAGATGATGGTACCCGTTATTTCCCAAATTCATTCCCATAAAATAACACCACATACAACTTATAAATGAAACAATGTTAGAAAATGGACATGAAATAATTATCTAGCCTTAAGAAAATGACTACGCCTTTTAAATAATATTACTCTGTAATAATCTAATTTTTGATGTTATAATTAATAGATAATTGTAATATCCTGTGCGTCTGTAATATTCTTTCATTTAGTTTCCTTCTGGTCTCGAACTGATGCAATGTTGGGCAATTGACCAATTTGTGTTCGTATTAAAATCGGCCCACTAATCAAGCATACCTAATTAGGTAATGGCAGGTTAATTACCAAAACATCAAATTATTAAATGAATTATTAATGGGTCAAACTACTCCAACCCATTAACATGCTTTGATGGATCATTCCCATGAGTGACTCAACCCGTTATTAGTATTCTAATGTACGTGCTAACCCACTCAACTGTAACTCATTGTCCACTGGTACATGACATTCATATATTGTATTGAAAAGTTTGAATATTTTTTATATTCTTTTAAGAAATTACAATTACAATGCTTGTTCATTAAATACAGATAATTTTAAATAATGAATATGTTGCGATTTTGATTCTGACAAAAAAAGAAATAATTCACTAAAAAGGCGCTCCAAGCATTTTACCGACACTGGAATACACCTGATACGTATTCAACCTGCCCATCGAAACTGACATGTCTAATCAATAGGGATTCAAGCCTCACCGCTTGTAAGGATTTACTTGCGCCTTACTACTTTATAAGTGGAAAGCTTACCTTTCATTATAAAAAAATGGTTTATATATCATGAAGTTTAGAAGAAAGGAGGCCTTTGGACAAGGATGTCAATTGAAAACCATTTTGCACCCTTATAACTTTTGAGATTTGTCACTATGGTAATTTTGTAAGACCACATATAACGGGTTGCTCACGAGCCAGATTTGGCGTGCGAGCGAGCCGAGTACCGCTTGAGATGTTTGTTGCAAAGGGAGCTCACGAACCGCTCAAGGAATGACTGTGAGCAATGAGCCAGCTCGGGCCTTTAACTTTGACCGAATCATATGTAAAACAATGGCATTTTATAGGCTTACTATCCTTCTTCTCTTTTAAGAGCATGTTCAGTCGTTGCCTCATGAGGCAAATCAAAGGAGAGAGAAAGGGGTGAGGCGGGTGGGAGATCTCCAATGGCTAAGTTGGAGCAGATGTCTCGCGAGGAAGCTCGTGGGGGAGAGGAGCCTCACAGGGAAAGAGAAGTGCCTTTTTGATTTTTTAAATATTTTTTTAATTAGTTTTCATTTTTTTTAAATTCAAAAAATAAAATTGTGTGTTATAGAGTGGGTTCATGAGTATTATTTTATTTGGTGAGCCAAAATAGTGAACCTTTCATCCGGGAGAGAGAAGATTATAAGCCAAAAAATTCGATTACAAACTGATGTGATAAAAGTAGGTCCCCACCGGTGAGCCAAAAAATGACTCACTAGTGGGAATGCTCTAAAAAATCTAGGACATTGGACTGTTGGTATATGTTTATGCTGAGGAAATGAAAATGAGGGATAGTGGGGTTTTTTTTGGGGGGGGGGGGGAGTTTGGGTGAAGAAAGACAACCACGGCCATGGTGGGGAGGCAAGATGAAGAAGATTAAGTACAGTATCGATGAAAGGAAAAGGACGTCAAATACTCATAGACTTTTATTACTATAATAATAACAATTTTTAATAATTTTTTTTCAATGGAAGAGAAAGAAGTTTTTACTGGGAAAGGGAATGACATATTTATTTTTTTTTTGAAAAGGCCTTGAAGGGGAGGGAGGGGGCATGGTGTTGTTTTTAATTTTGTTATAGGAAGTTAAATATTAAATATTTCAAAAAATATATAGATTATTTTTTAATATAAAAAATTAAAGTACATACACTAATTCCAGTTTGTGTATTGGTTTTACAAATTATTTATGTAGAATTTTCTTTTAAAAATCATTTACCCAAATAATAAAACAAAATATAAAACTAAAGTAAGAGCATATGTAATATCCATAATTTTGAATTACAAGTGGAGGCCACACTTTTCACATCATCCCACAAGTCAATTTTTTTTCTCTTCTCTACATCTTATGAATCATCAAATAAAATAATATTTTATAGACTTTACCACTAACATATTATTGAATTTTAGACTTTTAAGGGCATAGTTGGCAATAAAAAAAGAGAAAATGTGTGGGGGGTGGATGATGGCCGTGAGCTGGACCATGAGGCGAGCAAAGCGGATCACTGATGCATGGTATTTTTTGGACCGTGAGCCTTGTATTGATTAACTATGTTTGATTTTCAGTCAATGAATATTATTTTAAGTAATGAACCAAAGTAGTGAGCCTTGCATTTGATAGAGAAAGGCTCGTGAGCCAAAAAGCTAGTTCAAAAGATGATGTAGAAGTAGTAGGCCTCACTAGTGAGCCCAAAATTTGGCTTACCATTGGATATAGTCTAATCGTAAGAAAATCTACAGTTATCCGAATAACACATTCTTGAATTAATCATGAAGATGGAGAAGATTACAATGGGGAAATAAAAACGTGATGATGAGTACAACCCTGTTCTTTTTGTTGTTTAATGAACTCATCCCACTTCTTCCTACTCCCACAAACTTCTTCCCCCCCCCCCCCTTCCATATTTTCTCACACTTTAAAAAAAATATCATTCCTTCCAACTCCTTTCCACTCTCACCCACTTCTTCCCACTCCTATATATAGCTATTATTTTTCATATTTTGGAAACTTTTAGAATTTATATAATTATATGTATGAATAGTCTGATAATAATTATTAAAAGTTTTATTTATTTTCGGATGTTATGAAAATATTTGTTAATTTTGTCGGAATGTGTGGACGACATAATTTTTGTTATATATATTGAAGAAATAATAATTTTTTTCTACATTGTTAAGAAAATGTTAGTTATTTGTGATTGGTAGATATTTTGAGTTTGATTCTATGTATGAAAGAGATGCTCAAATATTTTTTTATTTTTTTTTGCATTGGTTACGAAATATTTATTATAAGTCACCAAAGTGTGTATGATTGTTGCTATATGTGCAATAAATTTATTTTTCGTTCATCATAATTCGTGACAAAAATTGCAAATGTTTTTCCTAACATAATGAAGGAATATGTAAATTTTTTTGACGTTGTTTGTAATTCGTGACAGGAAGTGCAAATTTATTGTACGTGTATTTTTTGTAAATTTTTTTCCATGTGCATTAGTAACAAAATATTGGAAGTTTTTCACGTAAATTGCAGATGATTGTTTTCCGTGTACTGAGAGTCTGTTCTTTTCATTGGAAAATATGAGTTGGTAAGTGGGTGAAATTAGTTGAAATTAGCATAAATGAGTTGAAAGAGGTTGAAATGGTTTTTTTTTTAAAATGAGTTGATTTTTTTTTTATATGCATGGTAGAAGTTGGTTAAAATAGTTGAAAGTTTGTTGAAGTTAGTATTTTTTTTATTGAAGTTCGTGGAGTACGTTGAAGTGGGTTAAAATTGATTGAAGTTTGTTGAACTTGGTTGAAGTGGGTTGAATTCTTTTTATATGATGGGTAGAAGTTGGTTAAAATAGTGAAAAGTGGGTTGAAGTTGGTTGAAGTTAGTATTTTTTCATTGAAGTTCGTGAATTGGATTGAAAAGGTTTGAAATTCATTGAAGTGGGTTGAAGTGGGTTGAATTTTTTTATATGATGGGTAGAAGTTGGTTAAAATAACGTGAAGGGAGTTGAAGTTGGTATTTTTTTGAAGTTCGTGAAATGGGTTTATGTGAGTTGAACTTGGTAAATTTGGACAACGAAAAGAACAAGGCTTGAACATATATGTATTTTTTCGTTGTCTGTATTTGGTTAATATATGAAAAAAATACATCCGGAATTTATTTTACAAATAACGAAAATTACAATTTTTGGGAGGTAACAACACCCACGAAACAATATTTCTACCCAAGTCAACACAAGTAAAACATTTTTTTCAGTCTAAAAAAATTTATCATCGGTAATTACTATCACAAATAAAATATTACATTAAAAAACAAAATACGTAACTTACATCAAGTCTTCTACTTCATTCAACTCATTCCGACTCCTTCCCCCATTTCCCACACCCATATATAACAAACCACTCTTACCCACTCCCACCCACTCATTTACCCCCTTTTCTACTCCTATCCATTCCACACCTGCAATTTTCCAACGAAAATAATAGGGCTTACATCTCCTTTGAGGGTTTATTGCTCCACATGTTGTGGTAGATTGAGTTTTTCAAAAGTGGTTTGTCCAACCTTGTATATATTAGAAAAAATAAATAAATTTGCACATAACATGACAGGTGCCTAAAAAGAAAGAAATTATATTTAAAAGTATGTTTTGAAATGCATATAGGTGCGGTGGTAAAAATTTAAAAGATTGCTTGATCTTACTTTCTTAACTTTAGTTTACGGATTTAAAGTCTAACTTCAGCACATCCTCCCCCTTTTTTGGGGGGAGGGGGGTTTCAAAATATTGTTGACTTGATTCCTCCCTATAACCCCCTTTCCAGCTTCAAACTTCTAGTATACATAATAATGTGGACTACGTAAAAAAAAAAACGAAGACCTTTTCATGAAAAATATAAATTTTTTTCATTTATCGCATTCAATATTGTGGAAGAATTGCTCGTTGAGTATTTCTTAGGAAAAACAAAGGGAAATCCTCTTGCTTACGTTGTTGTGTTTTTTGCTTGATACTCTTACACCATATAGTATATATTGTTAGAATAATGGCAACAAGATAAACTTTTCTTCCCTCCTCTCTCTCTTTCACACTTGTCCTACATAGAACTTTTGGGTGGTAATTTGAGGGGTTCATATATCCCATTCTCCTTGCCCATGTTGAATAACTTGAGACCAGGCTCTATGGGGTTGAGGGTGTCTGAGGCCAACACGCGTGCGCGCCCGGCGCGGCGCGGGCCGCAGGCCGCGGGTTGTGGGCCTAATCTATCTTTTTGGGAGGAATCTGCTTAGACATTTTCGTAACAGACTGCGCTAAATCCTCCATGAATTGCTCCCAACTGTTATAGACTTCCTGATTTTCCTCCCTGCTGCCAGATCTTGTGCCTCATTCTTTGCTCTTAATGGCCATATCTTTTGCCTCAACTCACGCCATTTTAATGGTTGTATAACAGTTTCTTTTCCCTTGTAAATAGAGGTTTCATCAGCAGGGCTAAACACACCAACTCTCACATTTCTCTCCTCTCTTCTTCTTCTTCTCTGCATTATGGGTTTTTCGTGTGCTGCATACTCCAAACTTTTGCCTGCGAAGTGCACGCGTTCAAGAGTGTGCTGAGTTAACCTTGGGGAGCAACCAGCTCAATCAATTTGCACCGTAGTCGAGCCATAATTGCTTTCAAGGCAGTGGTTTATCCACGACTCAGTTTATTTTGTTTATCTTCCAGCCATTGTTCTTCTTATTCTTCTAACAATTTGAAAGCAATTATTTACAATGGCTGCATCATTCCCGAAAAATCTCCCTGACCTCTACAAAGTCAAGCCCCTCGATGGAACTAACTACAAATGTTGGTCCCAGAAACTGCTGTTATGTTTTGAACAACTCGAGATTGATTATGTTCTATTCTCATAACATCTTGACGAAGACAACACATCTCAGTTTACTGATACTGAGATCTCCACTCCTACTGCCCCGAAGACGCCTGTCATCCTACTAGATGAGACTTCTAAGAAGAAACTAGAAAAAGACAATAAACTGGCTCGAAGCTACTTGCTGAACAACATGTCGAACCCTCTATTTGATCTATTTGTCAACTTCAAATCTGCAAAGATCATATGGACCAAACTGGAGGCGAAATATGGTTCAGACGATGCTGGAAAAAGGAAATACGTTGTTAGCAAATGGCTGCAGTTCCAAATCACAGATGACAAACCGATTATGGAACAAGTTCATGCGTACGAGAACCTGTGTGCTGAGGTGCTGAATGAAGGCATGAAGATGTGCGACATCTTACAAGAAAATGTACTGATCGAGAAATTTCCCCATCTTGGAGCGACTACAGAAATCACCTGAAGCACAAAAAGAAGGACCTAACCTTGCAAGAACAGATCAGCCACATAAGGACTGAAGAGACGAATCGGCTAAAAGATAAGATGTCTTCCCTGTCCCTGAATTCATCTAAAGCTAACCTTGTTGAATCTTCTATGCCTTTAAACAGAGACAGGTTCAAAGGGAAAAATAAGAGGGATCAAAAGCAATCAAAACCCCAAAGTCAATTGAAAAAAAACAAACAGCAAGATCCAGAAGCAGAAGGTTGTCTGTTATGTTTGTGGCAAACCAGGCCACAAGGCATATCAATGCAACCTTCGCAAATGAGGATCCAGTCATACAAACCAGAAGCCTACCGGACAGATTGCTGCACAAGCGAATCTAACCGAAGACACTAAGATCCTCTGTGCAGTAACACTGGAGGTCAACTTGGTGTCAAATTCCACGAAGTGGATTCTGGATACTGCAGCAAGAAGACATTTTTGCGCCAATAAGGATCTGATGCATGACTTCGAAGATGCTCCTGATGGTGAACATGTCTACATGGGCAATGCTACCACCGCTGGAGTCATGGGTAAAGGGAAAGTACTCCTTCAATTTACTTCTGAAAAATCTCTATGCTTGAACAATGTGTTGTATGTACCTTCTCTTCGTAGAAACTTAGTTTCTAGTAGTCTTCTTGATATTGCTAGTTTTGAGGTGAACCAGAAAGCTGGAAAAATTGTTATTCTTTGCAATGGGGTTTTTGTTGGGAAGGGATATCATAGTGGGGGGCTTTTTGTTTTGAATGTTGCTTCTGATGCTGTTAATGGAAATGCTTCTTCTTCTGTCTATATTGCTGAGTCTGTGGACCTTTGGCATGGTAGACTTGGTCATGTTAACTATGCTTCGATAAATAAGCTAAAGAATTTGAGGTTAATTCCTAACATCATCACAGAAAAATGTCTAAAATGTGACATTTGTGTTGAAACAAAATTTGCTAAAAAACCATTCAAGTCCATAACAACTAGAAAGACTGAGTTGCTTGAACTTGTATATTCGGACTTAGCAGACTTTAAGAACACAGTCAGTAAGGGAGGAAAGAAATGGTATATTACTTTTGTAGATGACTACTCTAGATATACCAAAGTTTACCTCCTTAAGTCTAAAGATGAGGCTGAGGAAATGTTTCTGAAATACAAGGCTAAAGTGGAAAATCAATTAGACCGGAAAATAAAGAGACTTAGGTCTGATAGAGGTGGGGAATATGATACCAACTCTCTAGCTATTTTTTGTGAGAAAAATGGTGTTATACATGAGACTAGTGCTCCTTATACCCCTCAACAAAATGGTATAGCAGAACGAAAAAACCGTACCCTTAAAGAAATGATGAATGCTATGCTTATTAGCTCTGGGTTGCCTGATAATATGTGGGGAAAAACTGTACTAACTGCTTGCTTTATCCTCAATAGAGTTCCTCATAAAAAACTAGATCAGACTCCATATGAACTGTGGAAAGGGTATGCTCCTAATCTGAATTATTTCAAAGTGTGGGGGTGTCTGGCGAAGGTTGTCTTACCTAGTCATAAACGTACCAACATAGGCCCTAAGACCTTTGATGCTGTTTTTATTAGCTATGCTCAAAACAGTACTGCTTATAGATTCCTGTCATTGAGTGACTATTCTATTTCTGAATATAGAGATGCAGAATTCTTTGAGCATGTTTTTCCTTTGAAAAAGAAAGCGCCTAATGTGGTACCTGATGTTATGCCTGAAAATATGAACTTGCCTACTTCTAGTTCTGATGCTAGAGTCGTAGTGACTGAACCTAGAAGGAGGAAGAGACTCAGAACTGAAACCAACTTTGGACCCGACTTTGTCACTGCATTCCTAGTAGAAACCTTTGATAACTTGGACATAGATGTCATAACTGAAGAATTGGTGTTCATTTTCCTGATTGAGGAAGATCCCAAAACCTATCAAGAGGCTGTAAGGTCCATAGATGCCACCTTCTGGAGAGAAGCTAGTAAAAGTGAAATAGATTCTCTCGAGTAAAACAAAACATGGGAATTGACTTACCTACCTAAGGGTTGTAGACCCATTAGCAGTAAGTGGATCTTCAAAAAGAAGTTGAGGTCTGATGGGTCAATTGACAAATATAAGGCCAGATTGGTTATTAGGGGCTTTGACCAGAAAAAAGGCATAAATTATTTTGACACCTACTCGCCTGTGACCAAAATAGCCACCATTAGATCTCTAATCGCTTTAGCTGCAATTTTTGATCTTGTTGTACATCAAATGGATGTCAAAACAACGTTTCTTAATGGTGACTTAGAGGAAGAAATTTACATGGCCCAACCTGAGGGTTGTGAGGTACCTGGTCAGGAGGACAAAGTGTATAAACTGAGAAAGTCTCTTTATGGTCTAAAGCAGGCTCCCAAACAATGGTATGAAAAGTTTGATAGCTCTTTAATGCAAAATGACTTTGTTGTGAATTTGTCTGATTCATGTGTGTATTCAAAATTGATTGGATCAGATTGTGTACTTATATGTCTCTATGTTGATGATATGCTGATTTTTGGTACGAATCTGCATGTTGTTAAGGAGACTAAAAAGCTACTGTCTTTTCTTTTTGAAATGAAAGACATGGGAGAAGCAGATGTGATCTTAGGGGTTAAGATTCGAAAAACCAACATTGGTTTTTCATTATGTCAGTCACATTACATTGAAAAAGTGTTAAAGAAATTTGACTGTTTTGATGTAACACTTATGAGAACGCCTTATGATCCTAGCATACATCTGAAAAAGAACAGAGGACCTAGTGTGTCTCAAACTGAGTATGCCAAAATTATAGGAAGTGTAATGTTTCTCATGAACTTTACTCGTCCTGACATTGCCTATGCCGTCAGTAGGTTAAGTCGCTATACACATAACCCTAGCCAAGAACACTGGGATGCACTTCTTCGTTTGCCTAAGTATCTTAGAGGTACTATTGATTGGTGTTTGCACTTTAACAAATTTTCTGTTGTATTGGAGGGATATTGTGATGCAAATTGGGTTTCCGATAACGATGAAGTTAGTTCTACTAGCGTTTATGTATTTACTCTAGGTGGAGGGGCTATTTCGTGGAAGTCTACCAAACAAACTTATATAGCCCGCTCTACCATGGAATCTGAATTCATTGCTCTTGAGTTGGCAGGTCAGGAAGCAGAATGGCTTAGAGGTCTATTAGCAGACGTGCCACTCTGGGGAAAACAGGAAACACCTATTTCCCTACATTATGACTCGCATGCAGCAATAGGAGTGGCGCACAACAGTGTCTATAATGGAAAGAGGAGACACATCCGTATTAGACACAATGCGGTGAAACAATTGCTGAAACATGGTGTCATATCCCTACAACATGTGAGATCTGAGAGAAATCTGGCGAATCCTCTTACTAAAGGGTTGACAAGGCGAGTGGTGCTGGAAACGTCGAGGGGGATGGGACTTAAGCCTATGGCTTGAAGTGGTATGGTGGATACCCACTAGTGGTCAAACGGAACCATATTAATCTTCAAGGTGCACTACATGCCTATCCCTATGGTGTGTGGTAGTGCTTAAAGGATGAGCTTACGCTCTTAATGGATTCATGCCCATTGTGGGGGCGCTAGTGAGAAGCACTTGATGAATTCACCGATTGATGACTGTAAGGGTGAGCTATATTATGCTCTTAATAATCCCATAGCCATAGTTATGGTGGTCTATGCTGAGATAGACTTGATGGGATTACCTACGTAAGTGTGAAGGTTTAGCCGTCTTCTATGAGAGACCTAGGCTGTCTCTCTAGAGCACTTATAAGACCCAAGGTGTGCGGATTGCCATAAAAGCGCCAGTGTGTCTATCGCGGAGTATGCAGTATCTTAAGGGTTGATATGTGTTGTAGGGGTCTCAATCAAAGTCTTTCTAGTTCAAGACTTAGTTCACTAGTTAGACTATTGGTTATTGCCTCACACCACTAATGTGTCAATTCAAATCGAAAGATATTGATGCTTAAGTGTCTGACCCACTTTTGCCCAGAATACCTTTCTTAAATCATCTTGTCTTGTATGCCATTAGTGGGGGACTGTTAGAATAATGGCAACAAGATAAATTTTTCTTCCCCCTTCTCTCTCTTTCACACTTGTTCCATATGAAACTTTTGGGTGGTAATTTGAGGGGTTCATATATCCCATTCTCCTTACCCATGTTGAATAACTTGAGACCAGGCTCTATGGGGTTGAGGGTGTCTGAGGCCAACATACGCGCACGCTTGCCGCCGCCGCCCGCAGACCGCGAGTTGTGGGCCTAATCTATCTTTTTGGGAGGAATCTGCTTAGACATTTTCGTAACAGACTGCGCTAAATCCTCTATGAATCGCTCCCAACCGTTATAGACTTCCTGATTTTCCTCCCCGTTGCCAGATCTTCTGCCTCATTCTTTGCTCTTGATGGCCAGATCTTTTGCCTCAATTCATGCCATTTTAATGGCTGTTTAACAGCTTTTTTTCCCCTGTAAATTGAGGCTTCATCAGCAGGGCTAAACACACCAGCTCTCACATTTCTCTCATCTCTTCTTCTTCTTCTTCTCTGCATTCTGGGTTTTTCGTGTGCTGCATACTTCAAACTCTTGCCCGCGAAGTGTACGCGTTCAAGAGTGTGCTGAGTTAACCTTAGCAAGTAACCGGCTCAATCGATTTGCACCGTAGTCGAGCCGTAATTGCTTTTAAGGCAGTGGTTTATCCACGACTCAATTTATTCTGTTTATCTTCCAGCCATTGTTCTTCTTATTCTTCTAACATATATGCTTTACATTCCATATTCAAAAATAGGAATCTATATGATTGTGTATGTTTGCTCCCAAAATACCTATCAGTTAGAACAGATACAAGTGATCGAAGCAACTAGTTTTGAAGGATAAGATTTACATCCACATGACATAAAGGTTCACCTCACAACAAGATTTCAATTGCAAGTTTGCAACCTACACCCCCCCCCCCCCCCCCCCCCCCAAAAAGGAAAATAGAAAACTTTTCTTGATTATGTATCTTTTTTTCTATACTGTTTCTTGAATAAGTCTATCATTTTATGGATTCATAAAAAACATAAGCTTTATTAATTGAACCCTTGAAAAGATAAGTTGACATTAAATCATTTTTGCAGCATCACTTCTTATGTGTTATTGTTATTATGGACAAATGATTTACTAATTTGACTTGTATCTCGTAGCTTTTTCCCAGGTAATTGCCTAATTGGTATCTAAAATTGATTGGATACTAACAGAAGGCCAAATAATACCAAAAGCATCTTAAAATGTGAAGAGATCTGATGAGCTCGTTGAGAATTTCCTTTTGCATGCTTTCTTGTTCGAAAATCATGGATTTCCATTCTTCCACAATCCACATGTTTCGGTTTATTGCACAAATATAATTATCTATAATTTCTTCTTGAAGATGCCCTTAATTCGTCGAAAAATTGTACATTCTTCCAAATAAATCATAGATGTTTTTTCTTATACTTGTCAAAAAGGAGAAATTGTACATTCTTCCAAATAAATCATAGATGTTTTTTCTTATACTTGTCAAAAAGGTATGTTTAAAATTCGTTTTCAATAGTACTATTTTTAAAACTTCGCTAAATTGAGGAAAAATTTTAATATTTATTATTTTAAAACTTAATACAATCTTTCATATTATGGCAGACTTTTTTTTATTCTTTTTATTGGTTCATACGTATTAATCAGTGAAATAAAAAACCAAGAAGAGATTCCAGTATAAAAACAACAAAAAGAGTGTACTCTTCCCCACATCTTACCCAAAAAAAATTAACAAAAACAATAGTTTTAGAGCAGTTGCAACGTTTGGCCCGTGGGCCAAAAACGGAGTGGGGCAAGCCGAGAATTGGCCCGAAGAGTTGCAAAGGTTGGCTTGGGAAGCTGGGCGCGGGGGAAGGCTGCGGGACGCGAGCGGCGCCGCGGCCTAATTTTTTTTGTCGTTTCCCCCCGAAACGACGTCATTTTTTGGGGGGGGGTCCTTTTTTTTTTTTGTTGGCCTGGAGTGGGACAAAAAAGGTGGGCTAGGTTGCTTTTTCTAGGCTTGGCATGGGCATAGCAGGGAAATGGATGGTTGGAGAGCATTGCCTCTGCTTGCACTGAAAGGCCATGTCTTCTCCTTTTTTTTTGTGTGTGTGAGAATTGTGCCTATTTAATTAACTCCGCTTACCACTCGCACTCACCACCATCCGTGCTACAAGACGTACTTTCAACGATCATGCGAAGTTCGCAACTCCCACATGTATGCAACTCTTCAAGCGGACTTGATTGAGAAAATATGGAAGCGAAATTCGGGTAAACTGGATAGTTCATTGATCATCTTTTTGTAATTTCTAATAATTCAATTGCTCAACGATTGTAATTTTTCGCCCTTTGCTCCTTACCCAGTGTATCTTTTTTTTAATTATTGAATTCTTGTAATTTTCATATTGATGCATGTGTTATTGTTTTTAATTACTCTCTTGTATTTCTTTAAAAAAAATAATGACTCTCTAATTAGTAGTTTCACCGAATTATTATGTGCACATTATTTATAACACAAAAAATAAACACAAATAACCAACTAAAACATAAAAACAAAAACAATTAAATATGATTAAGTGTGGGGTCCATTGGTATTATTTTATTTGATGAGCCAATTGTTGGAGAGAGTGAGACTTGTGAGGCAAAAAAATGAAGAGATGATTGATGTGACAGTGGTGACCCCCACCGGTGAGCCAAAAGCAAGACTCACTACTGCCTTTGCTCTTAGAGTATTTCCAGTGGGAGTTTCAAATTTTGGAACTCTGACATACCATGTCAGTAAAAGTTCTTCAATTTTGGAACTTGCATTCCATCATTTTTCCAACCCATGAAACTCAATTTTAATCATCCAATAAAAATATTTATTATGAATTCACTTTATAACACACAACCTATTTTTTTAATCATATAAAAATTATATATTACTTTAAAAAAAAAACAAAAAAAATAATAAAAAACTCACAAAAAGAGGCACATGAGGGGGACCGCACAAACGAATTGACATGCGTGCCCCCCTCAATTCCCCTTGCTGCCACCTTTTCCTTGTCATGCCAATGACACGCGAGCCCCACGTGTTTTCACGCTAGGCACCCGCTACCGGTACTCTTAGGTATAGTATTTTCAATTTTTCACCATTTGTCACAAAATAATAATTGCAGGAAGGTTTTTATAATTTTGGCTTTCTATTTTTTATTTCTAAAATTTGCACCTTTTCATTCTAAATTTTGCTCTCTTTTTTTTTTCATCTCTTTGAGAGGCAGAGCAATGAAACAAAACTGGAGCCACAAAAAATTGGCCCCCGCCCCCGGAATATTTGAAATAAATTTAAATATTATCCGCAATCCAAAATTCCCTCAGATTTTCATTCTATCTTCTAACAAAAGGTTCAACATCGATCAATTTTCTCTCTCCTCCGCCATTGATGACCTTGATCCAATTTCGGGAGCTCGATGTTGCCGGCGAAAGCTCCGACGCCGCCACCACGGCTTTTTCTCTCTCGTCCACCTTGTCCGTCTTCTCAATCTCTCTCATCTCTCCTCTTCTCTGACCTCCTGCTCCGGCAACCATGTTCGCCGGCGCCGGCGACTCTCTCTCTCCACCAGAGCAACTACTGCCTTGTATCTCTGCTTCCGATCGCTGTCAAGCTTGCCTCGAGGACTACGTGCTTTGCGAAACCAACTGCCGAAGACCAGCTGAGCGATTCAGAGACTAGAGGTAGCAATGAGGTCGATTATGAGAAGGTAGAAAATCAAAATGGTAGAATTTCTCAGAATTCGGATAATGGTGCTGCGAGAGGTTCTGTTTCATCGGCTTCCGATTTGCTTTCTCTTGGAATTCCTAAACCGGTTTATCAGGTTTCCATATTTCTTCTGGACAACTTGTTTTATCATTTTTTTTTTCAAAAGAAGTATTTGGTGCTTAGCATGAATTTAAGAGACATATGAGGAAATTCATGAAGATATTTGTCTTATTTGTTAATATTAGTGATAATTTCATCTTAACAAAGTTGAAGTTTAGCATAGATATTGCATGGTTCGTTATAGTAGATTGATGAAAATTTTGTTGGTGTACTTGTTGTTTTATTCGTTTTGATGTGCATGATGATATTGTGCTATGTTCTATTGAAAGGAGTAGGTGGTAGAGGTAAAGTCCAATGGGAAGATATCAACTAAGGAGATTGACAGAAGGCAATTATTGAAATCTAGTGGTGAGTATATGAAACACTTCTTTCTTTAGCTGATAGCATGAAATGATTCAAGATCCATGTCAAAATCTTGTTGAAGGTTAAGTGATTCCGTTTGTAGCTCATTTCTGTCCTAAAATAATTTCAGTTAATTTCTACATCTAGAATTCGTTGGGCGTTTCTTTGGGAACCAAAGGATCAGATAGCAAGAGACCCCCCGCCCCCCCCCCCCCCCAAAAAAAAAAAGAAAATGAAAAGAGAGAAAAATAAAAGAAGAGATGGGGTGTCGGTTGTGATTCTGTTTGCCAAGATTGATCGGCAAATCCAGAGGAACAAACTTTGAAGGTCAATTTGGTATGTTTGCAATACGGCTTCAATTACCATAGAGACCAACAAGGTTCCAAGCATGGCAAATTGATGTTTTTGGCCATGCTTTGTTTGGAAAATTTCCACCCATTAATAGAAAAATTGTCTACATATGCAGTAAGCTTTGATAGAGTGATGCATTGGCCAGGCTTTTTGGATTATCCCTCTTCTACCCACACTTGCAGGTGAAACACTTCTAAAGTAGGTCTTTTCGTGAGCGGATAGTCACCTTTGAATGGAGTGTTATGAGGTCTTTTTGTAGGTGATGCAGGATAAGTGTAAAGAATAGGTAAAAAAATTTAGAAAATTAAAATATTTTGATATTAAAGGTCTTTTGTGTTTTTTAAAATTTTCAAAAGCATATTTCAAGATCGCCAAAATCAGGATATTCAGTGATTTTTTTATTAAGATTTATTTTCCTAATCTATTTGATGCCATTACGTTATGTGTTTTTATCCTTTTTTAGGTTATATCTTATTATTTAGGTTTTTTAATATTAGTTAGTCTTTTGGTTGTATAAATCCCTTTATGTAATTGAAGAAAGCAGATTATGAATGAGAATGGAGTTAAATTGTCTGGGCCATATTTCTCTATGTGAGAATTTTCTATGTAGGAATTGTTCTTATAGCATCGTACGCCAATTATTTTCCTTTGTAGGAATTGCTCTTGGAGCATTCTACTCCTACATCAATTTGGTATCAGAACTTCTCGATCCTAACCACTCCGAAGTCTTTTCTCATTCGAGTTTTTCTATTTTCAAGCCAGTCAGCCACCCCCCCCCCCCCCAAATTTCCCTAACCCTAACCCACATGCATCCGAGCTAACAACCACCACCACTAATTCCACCACCCAAGTTTGCCAATCACCACACTTTCTCCACTGCCTCCACTGCCAAGAAGGTTGCTTGTCAAAATTTTTCTCAATAAATGCCACTTTTGTTCACCTGTTGTTGCTTGCTATTATTGTTAAGTTGCTGCATCTATGGCGTGGTGTAAAAAACATCATCGAGCTTTATTTGTGATCATTCGCTATAAAGAACTCCCTATTATGACAAATCTTTTATACCAAGTTTTCTCCCCTTATAGGGAAGCGGAAAAGATTTTTAGATTCCAAACAATGGGTGATTTTTATGCTCGAGTGAATTTCTACTAACATGGGGACAATGTTAATGGCTTTTGCAAGCTTTAAGGTCGTCAAATTTATAAAGGTTGTTGTGAATTAGATCTTTACTTTGCTAGTGAGGTCATATGTAGATGTAAGCTTTACATCCCTAGGTATATGTTGGACTACAGAACTCCTAGAGCTCTTTCGATACTCTGGGGAATTCCCTCTAATGATTATAGAGTTCCATCTTCAAGGTGTTCCACAAGACCGTTGATTTGTTACTTAGATGAGGAAAATCCCACCTATTCTGATGCAAACTATAAGCGAGCGTTCATTGAGAACGATGAGGAGAAAACCTTTGAAAAGTAGTCTAGCAAAGAAGAAGCCGAGGTGACAAACCCCATCAAGCCTTGGACATCAATGTTTCATGTTGGGTTGAATCTCAATCTTATGTGGATGTGACACTTAAAAAGGAATCATCCACTCTAGATCTTACTAATGAAACTTTTCTAAGGGAGGCTGATAAAGATGATGTATAAGCAAATGAGGAGGATGTGCAAGTAGGGATAGATTTGGGCCGACTACTATGAGAGATTAGAGTGACCGAAGAAGCTATTGCGCATGTTGACTTTTTCATTCCAGGGGCTTTTTTGAGAAGATTGAACATCATTCGATGTTTACATTGTTACGATCATTGGAGAATATTCTGAGAATTGAGATTCAAAAAGTTTATATAGAAGTCAAATCAATTTTAGCTTCTTCATCTTGAATTATGGCGCATTTCAAAACTCAAGGACAAGTTTTTTTCTAATTGGGGGAGAATGATGTAAGATAAGAGTAAAGAATGGGTAAAAAGATTTAGGAAATTAGAATATTTTGATCTTAAAGATCTTTTGTATTTTTTATTATTTTCTTAAGTTATTTTTAAGCATATTTAAGATCGCCAAAATAAGAATATTTAGTGATTTTTTATTAAGATTTAGTTTCCTAATCTATTAGGATAATATTAGGTTGTGTTTTTATCCCTTTCTAGTTATATCTTATTATTGAGATTTCCTAACACTAGTTAGCCTCTTGGTTATATAAGCCTCTTTATGTAATTGGAGAAGACAGATTATGAATGAAAATTTAGTTAAATTGACCAAGCCATATTTCTCCGTGTGAGAATTTTCCTTGTAGGAATTGCTCTTAGTGCGTTTTACACCTATTATTTCCCTTTGTAGAAATTGCTTTTAGAGCTTCCTACATTAGTAGGGTGGTCTAACTAGTAGGGAGAATCCACGAGTTTTCTACGCAAAACTTCCTATGTTCTAGTTTTGTGCATCAAACCATTTTACTTAGGTGATTCCATGAGCATTTAGACAGTGGTGAGCCGCGTCAAATATGGCATATTATGTGGCTCTTATGGTGTATTATGTGTGAACATGGGCTTGTTCTTATTTTCTGTCACTGTGCAATTTTCCCTGTAGATTTCTCTTTATTGTCGGTGATTATCCCTGTCGTCGCATTTTGGCTGTTAAATCCATTTAACATGACAATCACACAACATTATAATTTATAGTGTGTCTTGGAGGTAATATTATCTTGTCATTCTTATATTGGCAACAAATTTCTCTGTTATTAGGACTCCGCCCTCGAGACATACGCAGTGTTGATCCATCCTTGTGGCTGACAAACTCTATGCCCTCTTTGTTGGTACGTTATTTGATCTTTCATTGCTTATGCAACATACTAGAATATGTTTGATTTTGCTCATTTATAGGGGTATTTTAAAAATTTATTTATCAAAATTTGGTGCTGCTTTAGGATCTCCATGAACAATGCGCACTTCATTCAATAAATATACAATTCTTAGACATCAAGGCTCAAATGAATATGTATGCGCTAATGGCGCTTGTCTTCTTGCTTTGTTTACTGAATACTGACAATCATTATCAACAGAGGGTGCTTAGCTGTACTTTCTTAAACTTACTGTCATCAGAAGGTTGTTAGTTTTACGGAATTGTGTATATGTTATATGGCTCCCCACTAGTGGTTTTTGGGGTATTAATGGTAATAGTCGTGCATGACTAATTTAACTATTTTCTAAAGGAAGCAGTCTCTTTGCTACTTCAAGGGGAAGGCTGCGTACAGCCTGAACCCCCGCCAAACCTTCCCAAGTTGGGATCATGATGGAAGACATTGAGGTTGTGGTGTGTCATTGGAAGCATTACTAATTAGCCCATAGTGTGTGTGATACAGGGCTGCCTATGCTGTTATATATTGTGGTACCCTTCTATACGCACATTTTCAGATTTCATTTTTGGCGCCTAGTTTTGGTTCACAATTGACATACCTGTATTACTATAGGTCCGAGAGCAATGCATTCTATTGAACTTGGGCTCCTTAAGGGCAATTGTGATGCAGGATTGTGTTCTGATATTTAACTATAACAGGTATGATTTCTCCTCGGGAGTGGCTTTTGCATTTACACAATCAGTTCTAGATGTCTGTATTACTGTTTCTCAATTGGGCTAACCATAATGTTTGTATTCGTTACCATGTTCAGGAGGGGCGGGAAAGCTTTCATAGATTCATTGTTGCCCCGTTTGAGCCCTGAAAATTCTAATGGAGCACCATCAATGCCATTTGTACTTGAGGTGCAATTATCATGCCATTAATTTAACTTTTATGTAAATACAAATGCAGATGCTGATCTGTTGCATATTCACTTGGGATGACATCTTAAGCTGAATGCTTCTATTTCTGCAAACTTCTGATAGTTTGGGATACATATCTCCAACTTGCTACTTTAAGACCACCAGATTTACATCCCCTTATTTCTGTGTTACTGCTTTTTGTACCCCTTCAGGCCCTTCAATTGCAGTACACAACTCATGTTATTTCAACTATGTACATGTTTCTGATATGATATCTGTTTGTTTGTTAATATTGCCCAATGCTAATAAGGCAGTGTTTCTAGGTTGTTGAAGCAGCCTTGCTCTCGAGAATACAGCGTCTGGAGCAGAGAATGATGGAACTAGAACCTCGTGTGAGTATGGCAACACAGTGAGTATAGTTTTTGTTTATTAGTTCCTTTTGCTGTAGTGGTGACACTTGGTTTCAGGACTCAAAAAACCAAATGTGTCTTGCAAACAGTATATGCACTTAGTTTTGTCCGTGCATCAAAAGAGGTTTTGAAGAGAATACCATGATCAATTACAGAGATCCATTAAAATTTAGCATCAGCTTATGTTCGGTCTAATTTAAGTCCACAGACTCTGAGAGAAGGGTTCTTTCGTATACCTCAGGTTCAGTCGCTTCTTGAGGTCCTCCCCAACCGCTTAACAGGAGATGTGTTGGAACAACTTCGCATCAGCAAGCAAACATTGGTATGTCTTGATCATAATGTCAACAAACTGAGTCTGTCACCAGGGAGCCAGTGACCACTAACCAACTCTATAAATGCCTTATTGTTTGTAAAGGTCGAACTGGGATCTCGAGCAGATGCTCTGAGGCAGATGCTGCTTGATCTTTTGGAGGACACACAAGAAATACGCCGGATATGTATTATGGGAAGGAATTGCACTCTTAACAGATTAACCAATGCTTTAGAATGCTCTGTTCCTTTAGATAAGGAAATTGCTGAGGGTGAGTCAGAGAGAAATGTGTATGCATACAGACAAATATGCTTTTGTATGTGTTCCTGACGTGCTTTATTTATTATTACGCAGAAGAGGAACAAGAAATTGAAATGCTATTGGAAAATTGTCTTCAAAGGTAACATTTTGGCCATGCTTTATTTCTCAATAATTTGTTGCGTATTTTATGCAACTTCCAGCTTGCGTCTATGAGATGCTACATGTTCTTGGAAGACACTAGTTCTCTATATTGCAGTTAATCATCTTGCTTATATTGCATCAGATCAGATTGCTTAATTGTGGGTTAGCTAATTCAACTTCTCTTGTCTAACTCAAGCACTTATTATGTGTGTGCATATTTCATCATCTGTGTAGTCTGAAATCACTGCATTCATCGATTTGGTCTAAAAAAGTTGAGGTGCTTTTGGTTAGCTTGCTCTTTGGAAATTAAATAGCTTCATAGCCAACAACTTATGATACCGACCCTGAGGGAGAAAAGTTATGAAGCTGTGACTTACTCTGACTGCTTGCACTTGCAGGTGTGAATCTCTCCATGGTCAGGCTGAAAGACTTCTTGATTCTGCCAAAGAGATGGAAGACTCAATTGCTGTCAATTTGAGGTCAATTTTGTATCCTCATTACCCTCATATTGATGTCTCATTTCTTTTGCTTGAAAATTGACTTAAACATGTGGACTTGTTTTTTTCTTTTTTTCTTGTGAGAAAGGTAAGAAGTATACTCCAGGCATCCCTTCTCGCAAAGGTTTTTCCTAGATTATTCTCATAGAGGACACAAAGTAGGTCCCTGTAATTTGGTAGAATTTTCATATTCGTTCATAGGTCCCAGAAGGACTGAATTTCGGGAGTAGCTTTGGAAGCCGAGTGGAATAATACTTGGTCTGAGGCAGATTTATTGTCCTTAATTTGTTATTGTTCTTGCTGCTGTAATTGCCATTATTTTTTTGGTTCTATCAATGGTAATTGCATATTATTACTTATCATATTTTTCCTAATATTTGACTACCCTGCTACTTAATATTCATCCTGCAGTTTAGCAATTCCTTTTTTTTCCCCCCTCCTTTGGGTCATCTGGAAAAGGCATTGGTGATGCTCTTGTTGGCTAAAACTATGTACTAGGTGGATTCTAACTTTCTCATACTTGCTGAGGTAGGATCATAGCGGCTGTTGTATTGTATTTGTGTGCCTTGAGTTTGTTTTGCATGTATTTCTTTGTAGAAATAATTTGCTGGTGAATTGTGCATGCAATCCTGTGCCATGGTATAATCCCATTCATTTAGTTAACTATAAAGTGCTCTTTGGTAGTGCTATTTGCTACACAACTTTGGCTAACTTGGAGGAATTGTAGCTCACAAGATTGCCTGTGAGTCGACTACAAAATGTCTGTATATTGTATTCATTATGGTGCTGCATACCCTGGTCATAGCCTGTGGGTTTTTCTTTCACAGCTTGGACATATTTGGTCTAGAAAATTTCCTGGCTGTTAGTCATTTCTTGTTAGCATCTGAGAGTTGGTATTCCGAATTCCTCTTCCCCTTTGCGTCAACAAACTTCTCGCAGCTCTACAAGCAAATACTTCAGATTTTTTGATTATATACCAAGGTTTTTTCTTTTTCATGAGCATAATGGTCTGATTATTTGCATAAAATGAACTAAAGAGCCAATATAAATTAGAAACCTCTTAATGCATTTTGTATACACTATGTGCTACAACAATGACAATTACAACCCCATATGAAACATTAGTGTAAGCTCCTCTTCTTTTAGTCATGTATGACATGATGGTACAATTTACATAATAAATTATCAATGTTTCATAATTAATCCTGAGTTCTTGGCCTCTTGTTGAGGACATTTGGTAATGATCGAAGTATTTTTTGCAGTTCTCGAAGACTTGAGGTAAGCAAAGTTGAGTTGCTCCTTCAAGTTGGTACTTTCTGCACAGCAATTGGAGCATTGGTAGCAGGTGATTTAGAAATAATCCCGTTTTATCTTCTCTCCAGGATTTAAGTAGTCTTACTGTTCAAATTGAAAACCATGAACGATTATTTGAATTGCAGGCATATTTGGCATGAATTTGAGATCCTATCTTGAAGAACATGCGGTATGTAAACCTCTCCACTTACCTTTTGAGTATCATTATCTCAAGGAATGGAAGAAAATGATTTCACTCTAACCCGTACCAAATGCAAATTCTTTGTGTTATATATTTATGTATATAACATAAACATGCAGTAAAACATGAAACAAACAAAATTTATATGAACTATTTCTGTACTATATAAAACTCACAGCATAATTATGAGGACAATTTCTCTATATCCTGAAATAATTGACTTAGCACTCTTATTACCAAAAAAAGAAAAGAAAAAAGAAACAAACCTGCCGCTCTCTGTTTCCACTATTTCCTTCCTTTTACGAGGTTCATTTTCTGGAAACATATTTCAGCCAATGATTTTGGTATTGGTGAAGTTTCTACATTTTCGAAGTGTTCTGGGAAGTTGATATTGTAATGATAATATGCTTATTTTTCAATAACGCAGTTTGCATTTTGGTTCACAACAGCTGGAATCTTGGTTGGTATAGTGGTGGGATTTTTTCTGATGTATTCATATCTCAAGAAAAGGAAAATATTGTAGCTTCCTTGCACATAACATTGAAGGAAATGGTGCATTTCAGTTAGCACCTATTTCTTTTGTCCTCTCCGCTAGGTTTAGGTATAACACTAACTAGAGACTGTGCTTATGCTTTTTACAGAAGACACATGAGGGATGATCACACATTTTGATACATGTATGATTGTATTATAATGTAACCATGAGAAGCATATGATTTTCTCATAAGTCCAGGGACAATTTACAGATTCCTTGAATAAGAACATGCACATGTATATGTGCCATTTTTTAGCAATTTGTTGTGATATGGCCAAACATTCCTTTCCATGCACTGCTGCAATGACAAGCTCCTGTTGGTGCATAATCCAGTCAAAGTGACGCTGGCACTTTGCATTCCTATGGAAATGATATGCATCGTGTGACTTTGATTAGGAAGCTTGTCCAACTTTTAGGCATTTAGGCTGTAATGAACTGAAGCAGAATGCTTCAAGAAACTGCTCTTCGCTCTTTTCTCGTAATGTGCTGGTCTGGTAGGCAAATCAGGGGGAGGGCTACATGCTGCTGTGTATTTTTTTCTACGCAGGATTTCATGGTATTGGTTTGGTTTGGTTTAGTTTTAATGTGGATGTCTAAAACAGGCTTAAGTCGTTAAGTAAATACTGAAATGCGTTATTGTATTGTGATCCGAGGCTTAATTCGTTAAGTAAATACTGAAATGCGTTATTGTATTGTCATCCGCCACCTGAGTGATCAATGATCTTGATTACAGTTAATAGCCATCTGGGCAACTAAATTTGTTGGAAATATATGAAAAGATACAAACAATTTGTGGAGGAATTACAGAGGCTATAAGGCGTGGATAATACTATCTTTAAGGTGTTATTTGCTCCATCTTACAAAGATTGCTCTAGATTTCAGCAAAAAGACCTCCAAGATACAATAAGCTTTTTGTGAATTTTTCTGAAGAGCAAAATCAGATCAATTCCCTTTGTTTCTTAGAAATATATATAGATATTTGTCAACCAATGTGTCTTATCCGATTCTAACTGATAAAATTGGACAAGTACATTTGGTTTATGACACATTTACTTCGGATAAAGGCAAAGACACAACACAACGGACTATAGTTTATACCACGGTCCTCTGGCTCAGAAAACAAAATTTATCGTTTTGCAACTGTTTTCTTATCAAAAATATGTGCCACAAGGAATCAAACCTGTGACCAATAAGTGTCTAAAGAGATTAGCATATTGTATGACCATGTGGGCTATTTACATGATCTAATATTCTCCTTGTGCATAAGGGCCAATATAATTAAGACAAAGTCTAATCGAGCTATACTTTGACCCAAATTTGAAACACTTATTTGATGCCCATTTATTCAAATCACTTTTTATTATATCTCATGAATACAACGTATCCTACATTCCCCCACTAGTTTGTATTTGTGAGATATAGCCTTTGTACTTGGTTATGTATACAAAAAGGTATCTTTTGATTTAAACCTTTAATTAGTGTAGGTATTTCAAGATTCCAATAAAGTGATAGGTGACTACCTTGTAACCAATACTTTAAAACATGAAATCGGAATTACCACATGCACAATCAAGTCACAATTTCTAAGAAACTTTAGTTGCTTTGGCACTTTTATGACCATGTGCTCATCCTAGATTCATGAATAAATACAAGAACTCTTGCTAGAGGCGGCACTGCGTCTTTATTCATATAGGTGACATCCTTTAAACGTCCTTGCTACTTAGGACCTAGGATTCATTAAGAGTTAAACTCACCATATTTCATTTAGTAGCGACTTTGCACTAAATCTTAATCTTAGTGCTACAAGTAACAAATAGTAACTTGTTCATACCCTTTAAACCTTGTCTCTAATTTTTGTTTGAAAAGATTGGGTTGCTATTGTTGGTGACTAAGGAAAGGGTTTCAAGCCTATTCTAGTTGTGGTACATCTTACCACATCTCGAGACAATTCTTTTGTCAAGGGATCTGTTAGATTGTTGCTTGACTTAACATAAATGATGGATATAGTTCCATCCCTTATGAGTTATCTCATAAACTCATGTGTCAAGCTAATATGTCTAGACTTGGCATTATAGATTTTACTATATGCTCTAGACATAGTGGCTTCGCTATCCCATGACAAGGAGATTGGCAGCATTGGTTGTAGCCACAACTCTATATCCAATAATAAATTTCTCAACCATTCTGCTTCCTCGCCTACAGCCGCCAAGGCTATAAGCTCAACCTCCATAGTTGAGTGTGAGATGCAAGTTTGCTTCTTTGAGGCCCACCTAGAGTAAAAATCCAACTAGAAGTGGACTTATTATTAGTAGCCCTTGCAATCCAACTTGCATCTGTGAAACCTTCTAGAACTGTAGGAAAATTATGATAAAAGATTCCTAAGTATTCAGTTCTTTTAAGGTATCCAAGTACCCTAACTATTGCCTTCCAATGCATTGTGCTTGGTTTACTTGTAAACCTTGACAACTTGCTCACAACAAAAGCAATGTCTGGTCTAGTATAATGTATGACATACATCAGACTTCCAATAGCACTAGCATACTCAAGTTGTGCTATAGCTCTTCTTGTGTTCTCAACTAGTTTTATACTAGTGTCATAGGGAGTGTTTGCTTCTTTTATCCCTAGATGCTTAAACTTATCTAACACTTTAGATATATAATGGGATTGATTAAGAGCATAACCCCCACTATGTTTCTTTACCTTAATGCGTAAGATGGTATCCACTTCATTCATATCCTTCATTTTGAATTGTGAGGCAAGATACTTCTTAGTCTCTTGGATTCTTTCCAAGTTAGTACCAAAAATTAGTACGTCATCTATATAAAGACAAACGATCACTCCATAACCTTCAGTAAATTTAGAGTAAATGCATTTGTCAGCATTGTTATGAGTAAAGCCATTAGCAAGTATTGTCACATCAAACTTTTCATGCCATTTTTTGGATGCTTGCTTTAGTCCATATAGTGAGTTTACCAATTTACATACCTTCTTTTCATTTCCCGGTATTACAAAGCCTTCGGGTTGCTCCATGTAGATCTCTTCATCAAGATCTCCATTTAAAAAGGTTGTCTTAACATCCATTTGTTGGATGTGTAACCACTACATGGAAGCCAAAGCAATTAAAGTTCTAATAGAAGAGATTCTTGCCACCTGAGCATAGGTGTCAAAATAATCTATTCCTTCCGTTTGAGTGAAGCCTTTGGCTACAAGTCTTACCTTGAAGGTATGTATAGTTTCATCTGTATTCCTTTTCCTTCTAAAGACCCATTTACACTTAATGGGTTTGCATCCTGGAGGCAAATCTTTTAGAACCCAAGTATTGTTTGACAATATTGAGTTCATTTCATCCTCTATTGCCTCTTTCCAAAAACTAGCGTCCCTGGAAGCCATAGCTTCACTGAATGTCTTTGGATCCTCCTATTCCACATGAAGAACAATGGGTATTTTGTTAGTAACGCTTGCTCTATTTCCTTCTACAAGGAACACTAAGGCTTGTGAGGAGATGAACTCATTTCCCAAACTCTTTTCTTTATGCATCCTTTGACTCCTTCGCGGTTCTATTGGAGCATCATAATGTCTTTTAGAACTTTCAGGAGTATCCTTTTGTGACAGACATTGATTTTTAATGGTAGGATTAGAATGCTCAACAATGTCTTTGCTAAGTTTATTTTTAAAAAACTCAGCATCTCTTGATTCTACAATCATATTAGATTGTAAGTCCAAGAACCTATAAGCCTTAGAATTTTGAGCATATCCTACAAAAATACTTTTGACTCCTCGAGATCCCAACTTGTTCCTCTTAGGATCAGAAGCCCTATAGTAAGCCAAACACCCCCACACTTTGAGATAGTCAAGGTTGGATTTCCTACCTTTCCATATCTCATATGGGGATACCTTCCTTTTCCTACATGGTATTTTATTATGAATATAACAAGCAATGAGTAAGGCTTCCCCCCACAAATTATTGGCCAATTTGGCACTTAGAGGCATGGAGTTAACCATCTCCTCAAAAGTACAATTCTTTCTTTCAACCAAACCATTTTGTTGGGGAGTATAGGGGGCGATTCTTTAATGAATACTACCAAATTCTTCACAAAGATTATCAAACTCCTTAGGGAAGTATTCACCCCCTCTATCACTTCTAAGAATTTTAATTTTTCTTTCTTTTTTATTTTCAACTTCCACCTTATAGCGTTTGAACGCATCAAATGAATCATCCTTACTCCTTAACAAATACACATAAGTATATCTAGAGCAATCATCTATGAAAGTTATAAAATATTGCTTGCCCCCTTTAGTTAGAATACCATCAAATTCACAAATGTCAAAATGCACCAAATCCAAAATTTGTGTATTCCTTTCAACCTCAGGAAAAGGTTTCGTAGCAATTTTGGCTTGAGCACAAATTTCACATTTATCCTTTTTAATGTCATCTTTAATGGACAAGTAACCATTCTTGTGCATATATTGTAAAGATGAAAAACTTAAGTGTACCAATCTGACATGCCACAAAGAAGAAGGATCCACAAAGTAAACAGAAACATCATTTATTTCATTGATTCCATCAAGATTGAGTTTGAACATGCCATCATTGGTGCACCCCTTACCCACAAATATCCCATGTTTAGAAAATACAACATGATCAGACTCTAAAACGGTCTTAAAACCATTCTTACAAAGTAGAAAAGTAGATGCAAGATTCTTTCTAATTTCAGGAACATTAAACACATTCTTCAAAGTTAACTTCTTTCCCAAAGTGAATTGAAGTTCCACGGTGTCTTGTCCAAGAACCTTGGCCTCAGAATAGTTTCTCATTAGCATTTTTTGTCAATGGCTTCCTCATAACTCTTGAATTGTGCCCTGTCATTGGAAATGTGCACACTAGCACCACAGTCAACCCACCATCCAACAGATTTGGTGGTGGCCATATGAACTTCAGTCATCATGCCAATTTGTAAGCCTTTGAGGTAGGTTACCATAGCAACAAATTCTTGATTCTCATTTTCAACCAAGTTATCCTTGGCTTGAGAGGCATCCCTTTTCAATTTCTGGACAAGATTACAATGCCTTATGTAGTGTCCTTTTTTGTTACAACCATAGCACTTACAATTGTTTTTCTTGTCATTCTTATTTTTATTGTTGCTACTTCCATCTAGTGCTTTCCTTTTTGTTATTTTTCTTGGCCTTTTTATTCACATAGTTCACATTAGAACTGTTCGGAAAATCTAAGACATCTCTTTTTCGAGTCTCTTCCTCAATTCGAAGATGTCTCATGATTTTCTCTACCGTGAAGTCTTCTTGCTTATGAAGAAGCTTCTTCTTGTATTCATTCCCAGCGAAGGGCAACTTTGATTTAATTGCTCCCACTTGAAAATTTTTGGGTGGAATCACTTTTAAGCCCCGAAGCTTATTAACCAAGACTTGCAACTCATGTACTTAGTCGAGAATCAGGATTGAATCTAACATTTTAAACTCTAAATATTTCATAATTAGAAATTTGTCAGTACCTTACCTTTCAGGATTGTACTTAGTTTCTAAAACCTTCCAAATCTCGGTAGGAGATGTAATTGGCATGTAGAGATCATATAGGCGGTCTGATAGAGTGTTGAGAATATGTCCATGGCACACATACTCATCTTCTTGACACTTCTTCTTCAAATCTGCAATCTTTGCCTTCTCTGCCGGTGAAGCATCTTGAGAGGATTCAAAAATAGCCACCAACTTGGGGTTGAGAACATATGCAACATTCAAAGCAGTGAGTAGAAACATCATCTAGTCCTTCCAACGATTGAAATTTGTGCCATCAAAATGATCCGGTTTGACAGAGCCTTGGTTTAAGACTTTGAAAGATGCATTGGATGAGGAATCAACCATATTAACACCTTAAAATTGTTGGAAATACATGAAAAGATACAACAATTTGTGGAGGAATTACAGAGGCTTAAGGGGTAAATAATTACATCTTTAAGGTGTTATTTGCCCTATCTCACAAAAATTGCTCTAGATTTCAGTAAAGACACTCCCAGGATACAATAAGCCTTTGTGAATTTTTCAGAAGAGCAAAATTAGATGATTTCCCTTTGTTTCTTGGAAATATATATAGATACTTGTCAACTAATGTGTCTTATCTGATTCTAACTGATAAAATTGGATAATCAGATTCAGTTTATGACACATTTACTTCGGATAAAGGCAAACACACAACACCACGGACCGTGTAGTCAACCATGGTATACTCTAGCTCAGAAAACAAAATTTATCGTTTGGCAACTGCTTTCTGATAAAAAATATGTGCCTCGAGGAATCCAACTTGTGACCAACAAGCGTCCAAAGAGATTAGCATACACTCTGTGACCACGCGGGAGATTTACATTATCTGATATTCTCCGTGTGCACAAGGACCAATATGATTAAGACAAAGTCTAATCAAGCCATACTTTGACCCAAATGTGAAGCACTTATTTGATTCCCATTTATCCAACTCACTTTTTATTATATCTCATGAATACAAACTATCCAACAAGATTGTATAGGGTCGAGTTAGCATCATCCTGTTGTAAAAGAAGCGAGCAGGTTTTTAACGGGACCTGCTGAAGTGGAATAACTTGGAACTAAGGTTTGTTCTTCTATAGATTACCATGGTCTATTAGCCACCAGCCCAAAGGGCTTGGTTCTGCAGGTAGTCTAGCAGATAGTGGTACTAGACCTAACAAAACTGACCCAATATCTGAAACCTGAACCAAACGACCTGGATCCACACGCAACTCGACATTCGAAATATGTTCACCCGAAAATGGACCCGAAATCCGAATTGATCCGAACCGAACCATACTTGACCCGAAATTTTCTACAAAGTTGCTTGTTTTGGCATGACAAGCCTATTTAACCAAAAATTAGATGACCTGAAATCGACCTGAACCAAACCCTACTTGAACTGAATCACCCATTTGCCAGGTCTAATTGATAGAGTGGTGCCTGCTTCCACGCTGCTTGGCCTCTCTCTCTCTCTTTTGGGGGGTGGGGGTTATTGGGTCTCTGTTTTACTAGAGTCGAGCTACTATTGGTTCATAAAGTGGTCGGACTCTTCAATTATAGATTTTCTCTATTCACAAGATTCAAATTCGAAACAACAAAGGAAGATAATGGGATCATATAAAACAACAAAAATGAACCTGAATCTACAAGTAATCATTTAAAGTGAAAGGATTGTGACATTGTAAATAAGAACTTTAAGGCTCCGTTTGATCCTTAGAAAAATTGATGGAAAGAAAAGTTGAAGGAAAAAAAAATGAAGGAAAAAAAGTAGGGAGAAAGTGATTTTTTTTTTCTTGTTAGGATTGAGGAAAAAATATAAGAATTTAGATGAGAAATTTGAATGTTGATGAACTACATGAATCATGCTGATGTCAGCTAAGCAATGCGATGTTGGAGGATGTTGGAAATTTTCCTCAAACTTTCCTCATAATTTTATGAGGAAAATTTTATCACTAGTTTCTAACAATTTTTTCACCTAACTTTCCTCCATATTTTTTACTCTGTGATTTTCTCTGAACCAAACACAAAAAAAAAGTAAACTTTCACAAAAAAATTTCTTTCCATCAAATTTTTCAAGGTCCAAACGGAGCCTAAGTCATTTGTGTTGTGCATACCAATGTACATGCAAATGTATGAATAATAATATATTATACATTTCTGTGTATTTCCTGTGTATTTCCTTCTTGCATGAGACATAGAAATCTTTGCATCAGTGTACAATGCACAAATGAGTTGAAAGATTGATATATATTGCATAAGGTCACAACTCGGATTATTTTGCACATTTGGTACATACTTAGGATTATTTGAAACAAATTTCTCGAAAAATTTAATACATATGAACTTAGATGCTATGTAGCTGTTGCAATCCTTTCGTCTAATGATAGAAATATTTCACTAATAGAATTTCAAAATGTTCTTCATAATTGGCAAAAATATCTTTAACTGGCAGTGATTTTAGCCATGAGTAAAAGAACTCTAAAAATACTTTTGTTCAAGTAAAAATGTTATTCTTAACGCTTCAGTTGCCCATCCTAATGTGTAGGGTTGCCTAATGGACCATTGTTTAGGCTAATTGTATTCCTCCTGAGACTTGTAAATAAATTGTACCTAAGAAACAAACATAACAATCTCGACGAGCACCCCAATACCGATTGGGACGAGCTTGAATTGGTTTAAGTAACGATAATTTGTATCTACACAATATCTCCCAATCTAACTACTAAACATACAAAAAGGGGTGCACAAATTAACGTTGAGTAGTTGGAATTACCTCAACTTTTCTCTAAAAACTTCCAAACCCTAGAGAGAGAGTAAAAAAGAGGCTCCCCTACTCACGTAGATCTAGCCATGGAGGGCCCTTCACCCTCCCCAAGAGAGCACGGCTCTGGGAGCCTACCTCTAAACAAGGTTTGAACAAGTACAATAGCAATGGCGATTTGGCCAGTGGCAGGGTTTGATTAGAGTTCATAAGAAATCAAGCAATGACTTTTTAAGAGGATAATAACGTGTTTGGAATTACTTTAGCAACGGTAATTTGGGTTGATGAAGACTTGTATTTGACGAATGACGACCAACTAATTTAGTGTCAGATGAGATCAAAGGAGAGAAGCAGAAGAGGAAGCTGGAGTAACTACAATCAAAGCAGAAAAGGAATTGAGAATTCTAGATAGGAATTCTCAGTTTTTGTGAATAATATTCCTCATGTTCTTTGATCTCTACTGTCTTAAAGGTAATTTTCAAGAAGTAGGTAGAGTGAGTCATTTGTATATCCCTTCAAGAAGCGGAAGAAGAAATAGGAACAAGTTTGGCTTTTGTTAGATTTTCAGAAAGGAAGATGCTTTCAAATACATCCTTATGCTTAATAATACAATTATTAGAGATTCAAAGGCAAGTAGAATCATGCTTATCATGTCTCTAAAATATTAAAAAGAGAAGTGAACGCATGCTTCATCATGTGGCTAAAGAGAACCATAGGTGCTAAGTCAAAATCACAAGTGCATGGTACTGTAGCTGTAGCCATCAACCGATAAGTACGGGTGTTATCTATAGACAGTTGTTTTTCAAATTAATAAGAACACCTTAACCTTTCACATTAAGCAAATTGAAAATTTTGGTAATGAACACTAAATTAAGTTAGAAAGCATTAAGAAGGGCTTGGGCTTGGGTTGTGATTAAACCCTCTAAAATTAACCGACCAATTAAGTCAAATCCTAATCTTTCCAAGTCTATGCTCACATGTATACATGATTAGTTGCAGCATCAAAACTAACCCAAGCCCCCCTTTCAAGGGTCAAAGGATGCTCTAGTTATTCTGACCATATATTTTTAAGGAATTAGTCCAACTAGAGCGCAAGGGTAGCAACCTTAAACCCGGCTAGGATTCAAACTATTTTCATGTCAAAATCCTACCCATTCTCTCTACGTATAGTAGCCAATTGATCTCACCTTTCAATAGAACGCAAATGGAAGCTTTTTCAAGCATTTCATAGAATACTCAACGGTATGAGAAAAAACTCGAAATTCAAGTACAAAAAAGGTGGAATGAAGGCCTAAACAAGATCAGTTCGTGATTAATGAGACTAAGCATAGTCAAAATGAGCTAATTTAAACACTACTAATTTAAGAATGCTATCAAACGAGGAATAAATTAATCTAACCAACAAGCAAATCAAACAAACAAATTAAATTGAATGAAATCTTCAAAATCGATGAATTTGAATCTCCAAAATAAACCTCAATTAATCCTAATCTACGTACTTTATTCCCCCGTAATAGGATTTTGAAAGGCTACCTAAAACCAAAAACGAAGCCCCCAAGACCCAACCAAAATCTCCCTTGCAAATTACCGAAAAATGGGCTTAAATAGACCCCAAGTCTTAGGCAAGACACAATATGTCATATGATACGGGTGCTCGTGTCATGCCAAGGCGTCCAACTCAAAGCTATGCAACAGGATGGTAGAAAAAAAGGTGGCATGACTATGCTAGACGACATGACTGCTCGTGTTAATGCGACATGATCATGTCAGCTGACATGGTTGCTCACATTAGGGTCGTTGTTGGGCAGTTTTCCACATACGAGAGTGACAAGCAGAAGGCAGCGGCAGCAACTAGATGCTCTAGAGCTTCAACCTAAACGTGCGTATGTAAATGCTAGTAGGCTACAGATGGTTCATGGGCTTGCATCCAAGGACTTTGGGGGAGATTAATGCTTGAACTTCCAAAAGTTCAAAGGAAAGCTCACACGTGTTTGAGGAAAGTTTGTCTTAGAATATTAGTAAGTGATGTGCAAATTTCAGCAGCTTTAATTCTGCAATGTTTACTCCGTTTCAAGATTAAGTCTTGGGATTTGCTCTATTTGGCTTGTCTCCTAGAAAAGTGAACATAACAAGTAAAAACCCTTAAAATATATTATTTACATGCCCAAATTAGGTAATAAAAGGCAGATAAAATATGACATTATTTGACTAAACAATAAAATCTGGAAGTATAAACTACTACAGTGGTGAGTGGTGAACAAGCATTGTTCAAAGGTTTGTGCATTAAGCAAATTCAAGCTCATCCCACATATCACTCTACTGAACAAATGGAGAATGTGTTCAAGAATCATGAAGAATTAGACCAGTAGTGTACTAATTTAAAATGATGGGATAAGTATGAGTTTTACCACACAAGACGAACATGGAAAAGTTTTTTTGTATGCCTTCTCATGGTTGGAATCAGGCAAATATCAAAAATATAAATGAAATTTGGGTAAGGTAAAATATTTGGAGACTTTCATTAAAGAGAGCTTTTCATTTGAATTGATAAGGATGCTCATTGATACTGAGGGATTAAATAATGCAGAAAGCCAATTTGATTTTCTCTAGTAAGGCTATAGGATATAGAATGATAATTAAAGAAGTTGGTTATGTCATAGCTCCACATATTAGAATCTTTGCTACATCTCTATCCATAAAGGTCAAAGGTTCTAATGTTGATGCCATGGGATCTAGTTTGCCAGTTAACGAAATGGGAACCAATAAAGATATGGCCAAACGTAAGCTAGAAGCTAATAGGTAGTCAATGAGACTCAATGTCTTGAATTTGAGCATGAGAATGTTCGTGGTCGTGGAGAGCAGGGGGACTATGCTAATGAAAGCTCTGGTATGAAGACAAAGATGTGATATTTCAACTAGACTAATACTTAGGAGAGATTTTTAAAACCTCTCAACACTTAGCTTTATGCGAAGTTCCAAAGAGGTGCCAATTGTTGACAAAGAAATCATTCAGTAGAAAGATGGTTTGGTAATCATCAATAAAGCTGCCAGAGTAATGTTATTAAAAGACTTGAAGTTATTGTCCAATTAATGGAAAAGGAAAATTAGCAAAGTAGATATTAAAAGAGAAGGATGAGTTTCCTAGACGCCTAGGTTTTGATTCATAATTACTGAAAGAAGATGAATGAGTTTTCAAAACCTCTGCATTCTGAATAAGTTGCTAAGGCTATTTCTACCCGCATTCATAAAAAAAGCTCCTAAAAGACAACCTGAAGTATTCAAAAGAAGGTTGACAAGAACTTAAAAGTACTTAAGAGAATGCCTAACTTCAGCAACAGATTTGATAGGAACTGTAGAAAACTAACTTCATTCGGTAAAGAAAGCCTTAGAAATTGGCAATTTGCTGGGGGTTGACGTAATAAAAATAGAAGATCGTCAATTAAACAAATTATTAGGAGCCTTTAAAAATCCAGGATTACTTTGGCATAGTAGGAAGTGAACTAAACATGCTAGGGGCTAACATTTTAGGGATATTGGAGGCGCAAAGGGGCATGGTCGAATGGCTTCCTGGACAAAAATGGGTTTCAATGGGTGTCAACTTGCAATGGTGCATACTAGGGCCTGGCTCAATCAAAGTCACAACCACAAATTTATGCCCTTATTCAATTGGCACAACACCTTGGTGCAGCCTACCTCTAAAACACTTTGATTTGTTTGAACTTAGGTTTTTAAAATTTGCACAATACATGAGTGGCATAGCTCTATTCAGGGTTCCTTGTGTGAGACAAGGGGGTCAAAAGTTTTATGAAGAAATGGTTCTATATTTCATTGAATGCTTGGAGTTCAATGGCTATTGAACTTGGTGGATATGTAGGATAATATCTGATCATGTCAATTCCACAAACTCTTAGCATGTTGGCATTAAACTCCCGTTCAATTTACATCGTATTCCCTTGAAATTATCCTATAATGTTAGTTGTTGTGGAGATGCTGGAAGGTTGGTCTACAATGCCTTTTGTCCTCAAGTTAACAAGATTAATCTATGTCTGAGCAAATACAGTTTCTAATTTGTGTGTGTTGTAATCGTTTTTTAGGCTTGGCTGTTCTAGGTTGTTTCTTGTGTAGTCCTTGAGTCTCTTATTACTCTTGTTTTATTCTGCACCATGGCTATTAATAAAAAGGTGTACATTGTTATATATTTCTAGGAGCACATGCTCCAAGTTGAGACACATATATGCTCAATGTGCCTTCATATTGGTACTTTCTAATGTACATATATTTGCAATTTCTGCATCTACGGAAAGTGTGTGTACTTGGAATTATCACATAGACTGGCTTTGCAGAAAGGGCTTAGTTTTTTTTTCTTTTTCCTAGAAGATTAATGACAACATAAATTAAAAGACTTGTTTTTTTTTTCTCTAACTACCAAAGCATAAGCCCTTGATATAGCTACGCTTTAAGTTACATGTGAGCCTATTGGACTATTATTATGCAATGGAACATAGCAAGTCCTATGAGCGAAACACAAAATTGAACAAGGTTCAATGAGAATGGAGTCTTCAGTTATGCTTCTAATCCTTCTTTCTAGGTACCTCCGCAGTTCATCAAAGATGACCTACTCTTATTGCCTCTTCCTGTTGTCATCCATCTTCCTGATGCTTATTCAATTGCCTTTCCTTCCTATCTTAGATTGGAGAATCCATCAGATATGTTTTATGTTGTTTCCAGTTTGTCGATTTCCTCATGGGTTAGCTTCATTGCGACCTTGACTCTACGCGAACACTTAGGCAGAACAATATGTTGGACAAGTTTGTCTTGGTGGTAGGAGCTTCCTCAACTTATTCATGGTTCGATTCTTATGACTGAATCATAGGTTAAAATGACTCAATACATCCACCCATTCATGTTGTTAATGTTCATCAAATTTTGGTTTGATCCTTAGGCAGGGTTTTTGATGTTTACCTACTAATTCAGTCATTCGTACTGTCATGTGACTCATGCTTGTAGGATCATAAACCTCAATTTGTTTCCTTCAATGAACAACTAATAAGATTACTTGCTTAATTAAGGCAATAAAAATTATCCCTACTTCTCCTCTGGGTAAATCTTAGAATTGATTTACATGTTGTTTCTATGTCTTTATTATGGATAAACAAGCTGAAGATTCTATAGGACTTTGGTTAGCCCTATCCTCTACACATGGCGTAGAATTCAATTTTGAAGATTGAGATTGAGCCTCAATATTGACTCGCCTCTCACAGATTTCCTTAGCAATGCCATAGTATACTCATTTCTGAGTAAAAGTCTCATTTTCTCCACAAATAGGCATATCGACTTCAATAAGACTGTTGATCACTCAAATGGGCCGTTTATCTTTTGGAGTTTAATCTTCTAATGCTTGATCCTCTAACTATGCATCACAGCCTATATCTGCTCCTTCCATTTAACACTTGTTGATTATAGGGATCAAATTTGATGAGTTGTTCTAGACCTAAGTAGCAAGATTTGCATCATTAAAGCATCCTACTCACACATAAGTTCATTTACACTAAGACATTGAAAAGCTTTGTCATATGTAATGTTGCTACATCCATTCGCAAAAAACATTCGTACCCCTCCTCTTTGAACTTATTTGCTTTGAGAAAGGCTTATCAGGGGTGGCTAATATGCTTGACACATCCAAGTACCTCCTCATCAAACTCATCTTCCATCAAAATTATTAAAACATTAAAATGGTAATCCATAATCCACGCTTAAAAGTTGACGACTTCTCTAGGAAAAGGGAGCCATGCACACCCTCCAATGGGGAAAGTAAACAGGCTAAAAATCTAAGCCAACACTAAAACACACTCTATACCAAATGACGCCAACACTCAGGTATATTCAACCATACACACCAAAGTACAAACAACACAATCACCAAGAAAGCTAAAATATCACTAAGAAACTTTGATAATAACATATCTAGACCTAAGCTTGTTAAAGAAGCAATCCACCTTCACTATGCAGGGATCGACCAATCGATCTCATAAGATATTGAAAAACTCCACAGAAATATTAGATTAACCATTAGCATGAGCCGAAACACCAAACTGGAAACTAAATTCCTTAATCACGCAAATAGCACACACAGATCATCTATTGCATTAATTCTGTTAACTGATCATGTGGGACATTAAGTGATCAGTTTCTAAATCAGAAGTGAAAGGGAAAAGGGGGTGGGGTGTGATTTTTTCACGTAAGGATTGAGCACTTCCACGAAGAAATTAATTATTTAACTGATGAGCCCTTGTGGGGGCAATCAAAGTCCAGTAGCTAATTAGGATAGCAATAATTATTCAACCGTGATTTCCTTCTTTTTATCCCTCAATTCGATTGTTATTCCCTTTCCCCACTTATGCCCTTAATTTTAGTTAATCAAGAAAAAAACTTAGAAGTGATAAAAAAAATAAAAAATCAAATCACTTGAAGTTAATCAAGAAAATAGAATTGACGTGATAAAAGGGATGGAGAGAAAAGCAAAATGGAAGGTGGAGGGGGAAGCCCAAAACAATGAGAAAGGGGAAACATGACAAAAGAGGGAAGACAATGCATGCCAATAAATATTAGGTAATTAATGAAATGTGCCAATGCTATTTTGTGCTGGTAACTATTAAAGGCATCTTAGTCAAGCAAAGTAGTTTTGTCGTGCAAGGATTGAACTAAAAAGGGTTGATGTTGATGTAAATTAAATGCATTCTTATTTAATAAGTTTTCTTATTTGATACAAGGACCTCCTTAGCACTAAATGGGGTTATGGGACTGTCTCATGAGTCCATTCTAATAGGTTCTCACATGTACGCATAGACGTTAACATCATGATATGAATACTATAGAATACAGATATTGGGACACATCAAATTTCCAAAGTTTAAGATGTGGACATGGTGTAGCCATGACAATTAAAAATTAGAAAAAGTACATCTAAACTATCAATTTTATTTATGATTTTCCTCTAATTTAACACATGAGAAGAACATAATACATTCTTGAAAGCTAAATAGTAAAACCTACAAACTACTTTCTTATTAGAACTAAACCAATATAATTCTTAATTTAAGATTATAAAAATAAAATTCATCAATAGTAGATGTCCTCAGCATAAAAACAACGATAAGTTATATTCATTTTTAATTTGATATTTGTTTTTTGGATAGAAAAGAGTGTGTAGGGCATATTATTGAATTTCATTAAGATAAATATGCACATCATCGTGGACCAAGTTTAGGATAGATTGGGGCATCTTCCAACCAAACCCTTTCAAAAAGATCATAGGATTGAAGGTTAACAATGGAACGAGTGTCCCTATTCCGTGCTCACAAAATATGATTCCAAAATAATGATGAACTTTTGAGGAAAAGATAAAATATCCTCTATGATCATCCTTGAAAAGTTTATAGGCCTGTGTGAACACAACTATTAAAAATAAGAAAAAGTAAATCTAAAGCTATCGATTTTATTGAGTAATTTTTCTCTATTTTAAAATATAAAAAGAGCAAAATACATTCTTGAAAATTGAATAGTAAAACCTACAACCTACTCTTGTTATTGGAACTGAAAAATATAATCCTTAATTTAAGATTATAAGCTTGGTATTCATCAATAGTAAATGTCCTTAGCATAGAAACAAGGATGAGGTTATATTGATTTTTTTTGGGGATAATAAAGAGCCTCTAGGGTGTATTATTTAATTTCGTCAAGATAAACATACATATCATCCTAGATCAAGTTTAGGATAGACTTGGTCCATTCTTCGATCAAATCCTTTAGCAGGATCATAGGATTGAAGGTGAGCGAGGAAGTGGGAGTCTCGATTCCTCGCTCACAGAGTATGATTCCAAAATAGAGAGAAAATTTTGGGCAAAAGGTAAAATATCTTCTATGATTATCCTTATAGGGTTGTGATCTTTTTTGAGCTTGAGCAATCATGATAGGTAGTCTCCTTCTACAATGAGGTTTAAACACTAGCATCCTAGATTGTGAAACAGGGAACGAGTTTATTTGTTATTAATAGAATGATACAACGAAGGAACAACTTACAAATTCATTGAGTTGTATTTGGCATGGTTAGCTCTATGTGTCCGACACGTGTGTCCAATATATTTTTTTCATTGGATTATTATCATATATCCCCCTAACTTACATGTAAGTGATTTTTTAACCCCTCACCTTTTTTGTTGATTATTTGACCTCTTTGATAGGCTAATTCACATACACTTAAGTCTAAAATCTGGTAAATGCATTAAAATAGTGTAAGGACCATAATGCCCTTAATGTTTGAATTTTTATTTTGACTGATATTGCAATAATTTTAATTTTGACTAGTATAACTCTCCTCTAAGCTTCAATTCCCTTTCATCTTTATCATTATCCCCTCATCTTCTTCCGTCATCTCTCATCATTGAAGAAAATAGAAGCTGGCTCAAGAGTAGGAGAAGCAGAGCATTGAAGGGCGAAGTGAAGAGCAAAATGTAACCTGGCATCATCCCTTTGAAATGAAAACCCTAATTTTTAATTTTATATTTGTTCTCTTCGTCCTCTGCAAATGAAAACCCTAATTTCATGTGATTGTGTTGGATTGTAATTCTCGTTTTTTAATTTTGTATTTATTGTCTTCATCTTTGTTAATTGAAAATCCTAATTTCGTGTGACTGTCTTGCTTTATGTTTGTCCTTTTTGTTAAAGCCAATGATTGTTCAAAATGAAGGGTTCACTTCCCCAAATGTAAAAGACCAACTAAAATGGACTATTTTGTGGCGAGATTTGAGAAGAATTTCATAAGGCCATATAATGGTTGTATCAAATGCGGATGTTTCTTATTCCGGGTATACAAGGAAGAAGGTCATGTTTTTGGAAGTCCTGTTAGTCAATGATGTTGGAGGGCAAGATGATCAAGTGTTCATCATCAATTACATGAAAGAGATAATGGTTCAACTAGGTATCATGTATCTTGAGATGACAGAACGGAGGAAGGAACGGAAAGCAACTTTCGGGAGGATTTGTGATGCAATTAGGATTGTTTTGTCGCTAGGGGTGGGAATTTTCTTTGTTTTTGTTATTCTTCTACCTACTAAGGGCCTGTTCTTTTCGTGGGTCAATCCGTTTTTACCCACTTCAACCTACTTCAACCCATTTCAACCTACTTCAACCCACTTGAAAAAAAAATACCAACTTCAACCCACTTCAACCTATCTCAACCTACTTCAACCCACTTCAACCAACTTCAACCCACTTCAACCCACCCCTTCATAATTTTAATAATTTGTAAAGTATCATGTGA
>JACYFF010031955.1:31374768-31388415 GCA_017589665.1 Selenicereus undatus
AGTAAAAGCAAAAAATAAAAAAGTAAAAACAAAAAAAATTAAAATTAAAAAATTAAAAATTAAAAATTAAAAATCAAAAAAATAAAAAATAAAAAATAAAAAACAAAAATTTAACAAAATTTGGATAACTTCATGAATTATCACACATTAATTATATTATCATTATTTTAACTCATTTCAACCCACCACATAAAGAATATACCCACTTGAACCTACTTCAACCAACATCAACCCAGTTCAACCTACTTCAACCTATTTCAACCCACCTAAAAAAAAAATACCAACTTCAACCTATCTCAACCCACCTCAACCAACTTCAACCCACTTCACCCTTTTGACCCACCCAATTTACCAACGAATAGAACAGGCCCTAAAGGTTGATTTTTTTGTAATGAATATTGACGAGATTGGCCCCGGTAAACAAGTTGTTATGACAACTTTGGAATGATTGAAGGGAAAGTGCTGTGTTTATCTTAAATTGCTAATGTTTGTAAAGAAGAACAAAGATATTTGAAGCTTCAAATATCTTCATTAATCAAAACCAAAATGGAACAATATATAAACTGTTTAGAAATAAACAAGCTTGTCATTGGAACTTCATCAACTGAAAATATCTAACCATATTACTATGTTTTAATTACATTAGGACTACTAAAAAGTATGTCATTCATAACTACTAAAAGTACTGACACATCCAAAAGAGCAAAACCACCAAAATTCTGAGTATGCAGCCCTACACCTCTAAAACAGAAAACAACACAACAACAGTAAGTTTGTCTTTCATGATAAAGATATAAGTCTCTCCATTATCAACGCAACTCTTTTCCTTGGATTTAGATATAGGCATGGAGTTGAACTGCCTTTGGTTCTTGGAGTGACTATTGGGGTTAGAGAAATAGACATCAATGGTCGTGATGAAGAAGGGTTTGCTGTGACTTGAGCTGAATCCTTGATGATCAGAGGTTGTGACAAACTATATGTTGTTCTTTGCTTCTTGTTTGGTCTATCAATGAGCTGCATGTCTGGAGCCGAGGAGGACATAGCCTGACTGGCCATGATTTGAAACCGTTGAGTGGTGATCCTCTATAGAGGAGCATTTGTTGCTTGGTTGCTTAAAAGTTGTGAAGTTGAAGGCCCAACTTGTTTCTTTTGCCTACTTCTCTTGTTATTGCCCTTGCCCTCTCTACATTTTCTCTTCTTCTGCTTGTTGCCCTTCAGTGGACACCCATTAATGTTGTGGTCCAACTGTTTGTAGCTGCTACATCTTACTGTACTTAATTTTTTTCTCTTTCTCCCCTCATCCCCTCCTATCCTGTGGTGGTCTACACCTTTTCTTAGGGATTAGAGGGCACAAGTGCAGAAAGGTGACCCATAAGAGGCTAGAACTTGGGTCTTTGGTAGGCAATATTTTCCCCCATAAGCAATTTAAAATTGTCAACGGTGAAACCTTCATGCATCCAATCATCTGAGTTTTCATTCATAAACAACAAAGCCCGAAGCCAATGTTCGCATGGTATCCCTGTGATTTGCTAGAATTTACAATCATAGGTTCTATCTTGTCGGCTCACAATAAACCTAGTCATGCCTTGTGTGACCTCAAATATCCCATCTGTAGAAGTTAGGAGAGAAAACCCCCAATAATCCTTTTGAAAAGTTGCTAATTGTTCCTTTACATATGGAGAAACTTTTCCTTTCCACTTATTTGCGTCCTTCTTCCTATTGATAAACCATTTAGTGAGCTTATTTCTTACTTCTTTTAAGTAAATTATAAATGCGTTTGTCTCTTACCATATTGAGGACAATGTTCAAAGTCTCCACAAAGTTAGTTGTATTATCATCTGACTTTGTGGAGGTTAGGAACAAATGCTTACAAAAATACTAACATAAGTTAGTTAAGTGATGCTCAAACATATGACGAGAAGCTAAAAACAGTTGTTAGAGTCAATACCTGCACCAGTGCTGCTTTGGTTTATCAAGCAACCAATGGTAAGCTCCAGGTTTTTCAGTTTTGAGAGCCTGCATAGCCTTATTATGGCTCTAATCACTGTAAGCATTAGCTGCCCACATAATGAACAACCCAGATTCTTCTTAAGGCAATTGAAAATTGGTCTCAATTACGGCTAGGATCCCCTACAAACAAAAAATGGTACTCATAGTCAATCAAGTCAAGTGTATGAAGTGACGTTAGCATTGAGTGGTATTTCTTGTTACTTGCATCTGTTTGCAATAAAAGTGTACTCACTGACATCATCATCTCCAATTACTCCTATTAGTGCATTAAGAAAGTAGCACTAATTATCCTAGCTTTCTTCCTCAACAATAGAAATTGCAAAGGAGAAAAAATGATTATCACCATCTAGCCCACATGCAATAAGAGGAGTACCTTGGTATGGTCCATCCCAACAACCTACAAATCCCTAACCACACCATGTCTTCTCATTAAAATACTTGTCATTGCCTTCGTTGGCATTATATGATGAGCCCTCAAATCTTCGTACAACTTTTTTGCAATCCAAGCAGATGAGGCAGTAGGGTTATACTGTGTTTTAACAGAAGTATGTTTGTCCTTAATCACCTTAATCATGTATGTGACATCATCTTGTAAAGGGGCTTGCAAACAGTTATAAATATGCCATTTTCATTCTTAATGTATTTCAAATTACCCTGTCTTACACCAAATTGTCCTTAAAAACATTAAGAAATTGTTTCTTATCTTCAAACATGTCACACTGTCTAAGAGCAATATGACTATCAACCTTTGCTTCCCACAGTTTCCCACTAGCATACACGTTCTCATGGTGCCCAACTTCATCTTCACTAATGTGGTTAAATATCTCATCCTCATCCACCAAGCTATAGTCAGATCCATTTCCCTCCTCATCCTCACTTATGGCACTTTCATTTCCTGTCAACTGCATTTCACCATCATAAGTCATGTCACCATTAAAACTACTATCATCATTGTCATCATCCTCAAAGTCAATTTCTACCTCACTATGAATAACTACCCTTTTTCCCTTATTAGTCCTTGTCAAAGACTTTTTAGAGGGGGGTTGGGTGTAGCCACTTTCAGTCATTTTCTCCTTCCCTTTGTCAGCCCTTTTCAAAGGTTTTCTAGGTGTTGCCTTAGACATACAAGTTGAGGTTGGGCTGTTGTCAATTTCAGGCACTATGTCTTTCCCTTTATAGGCCCTTGTAGGTGTACCCTTAAGCAGAGGAGGTGAAGGTTGTGGGGAACATTGGCATATGAATGCTCCCTTATCAATTGAAACAATTATGTCATCCCCCAGTTCATCATCATTTGTAGGCGGATGTACTTGCGTCAACTAAGCCTCCTCTCTACCAGTATCCACATTACCCAGAACATGGCTATTCCCATCAAACCTTTCAACAATATCCCCTAAGACAGTTTGTTTCTCTTTCTCCACAATGAGCAAGGAATTTGTTTGACCTCAGAAATCTTCCACTCATCACACAATTCAACCAATCTTTTATCTTGATCTAGTGGTGTCCTCTGTTTTGCCTTATTGGGAGGTTATGAGAATATTATGAAATAATTAGGACAACTCTCATCTATATGTCCTTTCTAAAAGAACTCTTTAGCATATCTCACAAGCTCAATCAACCCATACTCATCTCTAGCCCTCCAGTTACCAACATACCTCCATTGTTTATATCTAAACACAACTTGAAACTAATTCTCTATCTACCAAATTAGGGCATACAAATAAAACAAGAAGAACACAACCTATGATTAGATTCTAATATAATTGTAGGACTGAGCAAAAAAATCAGGTAATCGGCTCTGGACACGGATCCGATTCAGATCTGTCGGGTCCATACCCAGACTCAGTTGAACTGGGTACGGGACTGATTCCGAAATACTAGAACCGGTTGCAACTGGGTCCGAAGCCGGGTCCTAAAAATTTGAAACCGGAACGAGACCCATTATTCGGTTACCCGATCCAATCAGTATTTTTTTAAAAAATGTTTTAAGTTATCCGATTACCCGTTGATGTCAGGTGTTGTTCTTCCGATGTCGTTGTAATTTTCGGCTATACGTTGATAGTAATAAATCTTTTGTTAATGTATAATACTATGAGAAGATGGTATTTTTTATGCTTGGATGAAATGACATGCTATTTATTAACTAACCAATTGGACTTTCATGTATGGTAAATGTCTAGCTGCCACTTTGTAAAATTTTATTTTGAACAATCGATTAGCTAGCTTATTAGTTGTATTGGTTCTTTTACAAAGTTACAATCACAAGTTCTGGACCCGGGTAAATAAAATTAAAAAAAGGAAAAAATTAGGAACTAGATACCCAGTTCTGGACCCAACCCCAACCAGTTCTGGGACCAGTTCTAAAAATCTGGACCCGGGTCCAGATTTTTGGACCTGGTTCCAACCGGGACCGGGACTTGGACTGCGTCCAGATTTTTGGATCAGGTACCGGGTTCTGCTCAGCCTGTATAATTGTAGTTAAAAAATTTTAGACAATAATTGCATTTTGCTTTACAATTCAAATCCACAAAAGTCAACACGAACATTGAAAAATAAAGGCAACCCTTTTCAGCTTCTCAAACAATATGACACTCAAATTTAACCAAATCTAAAACAGATTACGATTTTTGTCCAGAAATTTGGTTCAAGATAAGCCATTGGAGTACAAAGGTAAGATTTTCGCCATTAAGCTATTCTACTAATCTTGAGTTCCTTGATGCACCAAAGCTTCGATAGTCAATCGATTCTTCTTCCTCACTCTTCTCAAAGCACAACACTCTTTCCTTTCTTCAATACTAGGGTTTTTTCTCTCGAAATCTCTCACCAAGAAGATGATAGTGGTTTTTGAATAGCCTCTGCAATTATGAATGTCAGAAAAAGGAGAGAATGTTTCATGAAACACCTACGCCTTTTACACAAAACTAAGGGCAACATGGTCAATCCATTACTTTGTTAAGGGCTCTCGCCTGAGTTTCCCTTTTTTTTAAAAAAAATCAATATTAAGGTGGTCAAATAATCAACAAAAATAGTGAGGGGTTAAAAAAAATCCACATAAGTGGGGGGTATACGATAATAATTCTTTTTTAATTTTGAAACTTTTTCAATTTCTGTTGTGTCAAAAATGTGTCCAAGAAGTATTAGTGTCATGTCGGTGTCCGATATGAGACTTGGCATCCATAAGAAGTGTTTGTGATTTATAGAAATTCTCATGCTACACATCTATTAGTATAGTTGCTACAATTAAATTACCGTAAGTGCACAGTGTATGCAGCTAGCAACCTTCAAGTACGAGTCATATTCCACAAGGAGTTGTGTTTCTAAGCACCAGAGCCAACTCAAACGTATCAATCTAAACAAGATAGAGGGTGAAGGGAAGAAGAACTAAACTATTGAAGTAAGCAAACAAAAAGGGACTTGGGTTGTGATTAAACCTAAGACAAACTAACTAATCAAGTCAAAGTCTCACTTTTTCAAGTTATGCTAGTATTCAGAGATGATCGATTATATCATTAAAGACCACCGAAGCCTCTCTCAATAGTCAATAGGCTAGTCTAATTGTTCTAATCACCTATCTTCACCTATTTTTATGAGATTAGCTCAATTAAACTACAAGATTAACAACCTTTGACCTAGCTAAGATTTAAACTATTTTCATGTCTAAATATTAGATATCCTCTCTACCCACACTAAATAATCAATCTCACCTTTTAGCATAAGTTAATTGCCCCAAAACACGAACGAAAGCTCTTTCAAGTATTTCAATAAACAACCGGTGGGCGTGAGGAAAAAACTTTAAATTCTAGGATAAACAAAGTGGATAAAGGCCTAAACATGATCAATTAGCCATCAAGAGGCTAATCACATTCCAAGCTAACACAATCTAACTACGAAACATCATAAAAATGCAATAAATCCTCATTACAACTAAACCGACAAACACGAACACAAACACAAACATGGATTAGAGAGGAAATTGCAGCAAGAACATAATCTGACAAAGTAATAAGCATGAGTTAACAATAAAAACTAAACATTTAACTAAACAAAATCAAACACAACAACTAATCGAACATCATCAATACAAGAACAAGAATATGAAATAGAGAAGGAAAGGGAAGAGAAAACTTAGGCTTAATTCCTTGAATGAGGATCCAATCTAAAGGCTTGAATCAAAATTCTTCTCTAATTTAACCTAATTACCCTAATTTATTCCCCCCTAATGGGGTTTGGGAGCAGAAGGAAGAAGCCTCAATTGCACACCCCAAAAACCTAGAAAAACCACCACAAAACATAAGCTCAAAAACGGCTTTTATCGCAAAAAGGCAGGAGCACGGCCGTGCAAAATTCTGGGATTAGGATGCACGGTCGTGCAAAAGCGCACGGCCTGCTGTGCAACTTTGCAGGAACTTTCTGCCTCAAGTGCACGGCTAGCCGTTCAACTCTGCAACTCTTACTTTTTGATTCTTTGGTCTTCTTGCCAACTCCTCGAATCCCTTCGTTGTCCTAAACTTCACTCCTCGCTCATATTCCTTCCAATTATAAGGAAAATAGCTACAAAAAGGGAACTTAGTCTAAACAAGATGATTATGAGCAAAGGAGGGCAAATGATCACATTCCTAAGTAAATCGAGGAGCTATGTAGAGGAAAGTGATAAAATTAAGGGCCCAAAAATAGCAAAATTTGAGGTTTATCAATACTTGACAAAAAAAATTAAGAATTGTACAAACTTTTGGATGAAACAATCTCATATAAAAGTGATGGTGAAACAGACTACTTAAGATGTGACTTTTTGAAGGTTTCAATGGGGCTAATACTGTGTATTAGATAAACTTTTTAATTTAAGGGTAACTAATGATTTGTCGAGTTGTAACTTCTAAGTTTAAAATTCTTTGGCAAATCTATCATAATGCATTACCCACTTGTGCTGATTTACTCAAAAGAAGATTGCATCTAGACCCAATGTGTCCTTTATGCCATACTAAATTAGAATCTACAAGTCATTTTTTTGCACAATGTTTTATAACAACTGATACTTGGAAGTTGGCGTATCAAAAAGCCGATAGGGTCAAATATTTCTTTGCTTTAGATAACGTCAATCCCTGGTCTGCATAATTTTGATAAAACTCAATCAAAAAATACTCAGATTGACTACATTATTTCTCTCATTTGGAGTATATGGAAGAGTCATAATGCGGTTGTCTTTAAGAATGAAATTTGCAACTCTATGACAACAACTCTTCATGCTGAAGAAACTAGGCTAAATGGAAAGCTAGGAAAAGATTTGATATAGGTACAGTATCGTAATTTCATCATCAATCTCATCCATGCTTGAGGCCCACATCCTTCATTAGTTGGGTCAAACCACCAGGAGGATTCATCAAAATCAACTTCAATGGATCCAAACTCTCTCTTTAGCAGGAGGTTTTGTTATCAGAAGTTGGGATAGAATATTCATTCAGGTGGGATCTACAAATCTTGGCGTAGCCTCAGTTCTTTTGGCGAAAGCAACAATTATGCGGTATGGTGTACGATTAGCAATTCAAGCAGAGTATTGTCTATTTGTCCTTGAAAGGGAGCACCAAGTGCTCATCACATCCTTGAAGGATGAAGTCCAGATTCCTGAGGAGGTACACATTCTTGTTGAAGATACAAAATATATTTTAGTTCATGCACTACAGTTTTCATCCAGCACACCTTTTAAGAAGGGAATTGAACAGTAGATTGGTTGACTAAATTTATCCTTTCTGTTTCTTCTTCTGTTGTATAAATGTCTATTCCTTGTTTTTCTTTTCTTTTAATCCTCATTGAGGACAACTTGGGTAGAATCCTTGAGAAAAGGGTTACTTAACTATGTATTTCTTACCTTTAAAAAAGAAGAAGAAAAGGACCTCACTAGCACCAATTGGGACTATCGCATGGGTCTATTCTATTAGATTCTTATATGTGGACATGGACACTAACACAATGACACAGACACGACAAGATACGGACACAGGACATGTCAAATTTCAAAAGTTTAAGACTTGGACGTGGTGTGGACACAACTACTAAAAATTAGACAAAGTAAATCTAAAACTATCAATTTTATTGAATAATTTTCCTCTATTTTTAAAAATATAAAAAGAGCAAAATACATTCTTGAAAATTAAATAGTAAAAGGTTCAAATTGCTCTTGCTATTGGAGCTTAAAAATATAATCCTTAATGTAAGATTGTAGAAATGATATTCATAGATAGTAGATGTCCTTAAAATAGAAACAAGAATGATGTTATATTAATTGTTTGATTTATTTTTCTTTTTTCATAAAGAAAAGAGCCTCAAGGGCACATAATTGAACTTCATTAAGCTAAACAAATATATATATATATATATATATATATATATATAAACACACGCGCACACGCACACACATCTATATAACTATATATAAAATTGAGTGATAGCATATGTAGTTGACATTTGGATAGCTTATGTGGCGTTAGAAGGTGAGATTGTGCATTTCTATTGGTCTACTTTGTCTTTCAGCTCATATTAAAAGTGATCATTATTGCATGCATTTATATGCACGAAAATATTGATTTTTTTATTTTAAAAGATCACATTAATATCCAACTTTCTTCCTTTTTTTCTATTTGGTTGAAACTGCTGAAACTTGAAATTAAGGATGGGGTTGACATGTGGGTAGCTTAGGTAGTGTTAAAATGTGAGACGGTGCATCATTATTGGTCTACTTTGTCTTTCATTTCATATTAAAAGTGCTCATTATTGCATGCATTTATATGAATAAAAATATTGAGTTTCTTATTTTAAAATATCATATTCATACCCACCTTTCTTCCTTTTTTTCTATTTGATAGAAACTGCTAAAACTTAAAATTAAGGAGTAGGACAAGAATGCTTTTTTGGGTGCAATCTTATCATGTTGGTACAATATGAGTGAGATCAATGGGTGGTTTTAAGGTGAAATTTTATTTTAAGCTCGCAAAATTTATTGGTTAGTTTTTTTTTTTTTCAAAATTCAACATTTACACTTATTATTTATGATTTAAAATTCAAAATATTTTAATATTTCAATATTTTCCTTGACATTTTATTCGGAGCTTTTAGTTCTAATGGAGCCTTTAAAATTTGTTTGACCATAATAATTTCTGAAATGAATGAGTTACAATTGTTGTCTCAATGCCTTGGTTACTGCTTTATGAGTTTAAAGCAAATATTGATTGATAGGCTTTTAAATATTGAAACTTATGCAGAAAAGTATTGTTTGCAATGACCTTTCAGAAGAATAAGCCATGTCACATTTCTATTGTACGGATTCAAATAGATATATTTATATATTATAATATTAGTAAAGTATAATTTCTTAGAGAGATACTCAGTTGACAATATATATATTTATGGTTGTATATTTAGAGCATTGAGTAAGAGGTTGATTGATGGTCATTTTTACTCCATTTGAACAGGGCGCACAATGTACAATCAAATATTATTGTGTATTAAAATTTTAAATTTATATAACTATATATAAAATTGGGTGATTCCACAAGTTTTTGCCAAATATCATCGTGTTATTGGTTAGGATATTAAATACTATTTTAATTAATTTTATTTCTTTTAGTAAGCATCATAGGCGGAGCTACATTGGGGCAAGGGGGTCAATTGACCCCCCAGCTTTTTGGGGGGAAAAAATTAAGTATGGGATATTTTTGTGGATAATATATATATATATATATATATATATATATATATATATTAATTCGTTCAAACATATTTCACAAATTTGTGCTTGCTCGTGTGGTTGGTTGCTGCCTCCTTATTTCCACCAGTCGCGGGTTTCACTCTTGCTAGCTATTTCCAAGCCCCTTCTATGTTTTATTGTTTTAAGTTTTGGAACTTTATTTCTCTATGCCCAGTACTCGACTGCCAGATGCCCATCCCAGACCCAGCTCGACTCTTCCCAGCAACCCCCTCTGCCCACTCTCTCTCTCACTCTCTGACTCTGAGGTTAGCCATCGCCCGCCGGCCCACCGTCCACTGACCGGCCGCCGCCTGCCTGGCCCGCCTCCACTCCTCCTCAACCCTCCTCCTAACTCCTAAATCTCAACTCCCAATTTGATGTAATTCTCAAAAATACTCCATTTTTGTTTTTAATTTTGTTATTTTGTAAATAATTATGTTTATTTTACTGATTTTAGTTAGATTTGTGTTAAATAATTGATTAACTTAGTGAATTACTCATGATTCATGAATTGCAAAATGAGGATTTTAATCTAATTGTCTTCTTGGTTGAAGATTTAAAATTGGTTGTTTGTAATTACTTGCTTGTTTATGTTTAGTTTACTAATTTTTATTGAATTTGTGTTGAATAAGTGGTTAATTTAGATATTTACTCATCAATTAAAAAATTGGGTTTTGCATTTCTTGATTGAGAATTTAGAAATTAGAATTGGGGTAATTTGTTGGTTGTTGTTTGTTTATTTGTGTTAAATTTATTAACTTTAGGCAAATTTGTGTTTATTTATGATAAACACAAATTACCCAAATTCTAATTCCTAAATTCTCAAACAAGAAAGGCAAAACCTAATTTTGTAAATAATTATGTAAATTATTTTGTAAATAATTATGTTTATGATTTACCATGAACCTAAATAAGAACTTGATTGTATTTTTCAGTTTGAAATGGAGAAGTTTCTTCATTTTGTGTGAAACATGATATTGAGATTCCTAACATGGATGACTTTCATATTATTCGGGGAAAATCCAAGTGTAGAGTTTCCAAGATCACAAATGAGCATTACTATCGCATTGATGTGTTCTACACAATTCTTGATATGCAAATGCAAGAACTTAATAGTCGTTTTTCTGAGGCGACCATTGATTTGCTTCTTGGGGTGGCTTGTTTGAATCCTAGTGACTCATTCTCTAACTTTGACAAGAACAAGATACTAAGAATGGCTCAGCTATATCTAGATGATTTTGATGACTTGGCTATTGAGACACTTGCTTGTGAACTGGATACTTTCATTGCTAATGTAGCTAATGATGTGAGGTTGTCCAACATTTCGGGACTTCCTGAGCTTTCCAGGAAGTTGGTTCAAAAAAGAAACATTTGAGCTTTCCCCACCTTCATCAACTTTTGAAACTTGCATTGATTTTACTAGTTTCTACGGCAACTGTTGAAAGAGTGTTCTCTGCGATGAAGTTCATCAAGACCAAATTACGGAACAAAATATCAGATGAAGTTTTAAATGATACTCTTGTTACTTATTTTGATATTGATATTTTTAAAAGTTTCTCGAACGACGATATCATGCTTTACTTTCAAAACATTAGATCTCGTCGAGAACAACTTTCTTGAATGTGCTAGCTATGCATTTCATTTTTAGGACTGTTAAAATTTATATTATGTGTATTATTAATCTCACCCTCCATGGTTTAAATCTTGGCTCCGCCCTTGGTAAGCATACAATTCTTTTATATTTATTATATAATGTGTGAGGTTTTTCATCTTCTCCATAGTCAATTACTTAGAAGTGATATTAATAAACAATGACATGCAAAAATATCACAAAAATAGCATATGTGCAAATGATAAAAAGATAATTTATACAAAGATTCTTGAACTGATAAAATAAATCTGAATAATGAAAAAAACAAAATCATTGATTGAACATTTATAATTTTGAACATTGACATATTAATTTGCTCAACCCTTATATCGCAAGGGAAATAGTTATAGTATAAAATATTAATATGTATTGACTCCATCATTACTAATCTCTCATTTTTTATTTTTTTTATTGGGCTCACCTTTTTAAATTTCCATGCTATATTTTGAAAACAATTTGACTTGTAATCTCTTTTTTTTTTTTATTATTATTCTTACCCTTTTGGATATTCATACCAAAAGTTTTTACTTTTGAAAAGTTTTAATTATCAATGAAATCTATTTGGTTAAAATATAGCATTAAAATACTCAAACACATTTAATTATAATGTGAAACTTTTTCAAGATTTGTATTATTCCATGATTAACGTATTATACTTTTGTATGAGCTTATAATTTTTGAGTAATCCAATATTTATAGAAGAAATTTTTCAATAAGCGAGATAAAGAAACACTAAAACCTTTATTGTATTGTAGAGTAGAGATGTTACACAAATAAATTAGGGAAGTTGAATTACTCTCTTTTTTGCACAATTTCTTACTAGGACTCATCTTAATTCAACTATTCTCATGGTTCCTTTTTATTTTTATTTTTTAAATATTATTCACTTCATTTTTATTAGTCAAGGAATTATCTAACACATGTATATCAATCAATAGGAGAGAAAAAATAAAAAGTAGATAAATAGATAAATGATGAATCACACAAATATATTAATTAAAAAAGTAAATCAACGGGCCCTATATCGCATGGGTATAGCACTAGTATGTATGTGTGTGTGTGTATATATATATATATATATATATATATATATATATATATATATATATCATCCTGGGCCAAGTTTAGGATAGACTTAGGCCCTGTTCTTTTTGTTGGAAAATCAACCCAACCCACATTCACCCACTCCTTCCCCCCTCTTCCCACTCCTTCCCACACTTAAAAAAAAAAATAGCACTCATTCTCACACTCACCCATTCCTTCCCACACCTACATAAAACAACCATTTCTAATATTCTAAAATTTTTTATAATTTATGTAATTGTGTGTACGAATAATCTGATAGCAATTATGAGTAATTTTAATTTTTCGGATGTTATGGAACAATTTTATTTTTTTTGTTTTTCATTATTTTTTTAATTTTTCATTATTTTTTTTATTTTTTATTCCTATTTTTTATTTTTTATTTTTTATTTTTTATTTTTGTATTTTGTATTTTTTACTTTTTATTTTTTGTATTTATTTTTATTTTTTTAGTTTTTTTAGTTTTTAATTTTTAATTTTTTTTAATTTTTAATTTTGTTAATTTTTAAATTTTTAAATTTTTTTTGTATTTATTTTTTTGTATATTTTATTTTGTTGTATTTATTTTTTTATTTTTTATTTTTTATTTCAGAAAAACAACCAACGGAAAATTCCAAAAAACTAAAAAATAAAAAAATAAATACAAAAAAATTAGAAAATAAGAAAATAAAAAATAAGTAGAAAAAAATAAAAAACTTAAAACTTTAAAATTTTAAAAAATTTAAGAAAAATAAAATTTAAAATTTAAAATTTAAAAAATTTAAAAAATATAAAATATAAAATTTTTAAAAATATAAAAAAATAAATAAAATAAATAAAAATAAAAAATAAAAAATAAAAAATAAACAACATAAACAAAATAAAAAAAATAAAAAAGAACAAAAAATAATAAACAAAAATAAAAAAATTTCATCATGATTAATTATTATCACAATAAAATTATTATATTATAAAACAAATAAATATTAATAACCAATACTTCAACTATATTCAACTTTCACTCACACTCACCCACTCCTTCCCACACTTAAAAAAAAAAAATACCACACTCACCCACTCCTTTCCACAATAAAAAAAAAATATCACAGTCACCCACTTCTCCCCCTCCTTTTCTACACTCACCCATCTGACACCCCTCATTTTTCACTGAAAAGAACAGAGCCTTATA
>JACYFF010031955.1:31388815-31405195 GCA_017589665.1 Selenicereus undatus
TGTGGGCCAACCTTAGGATGGACTTGGGCCCATCCTGTCAGTGTGAGGGAATAGGTGGCCAGGTTTCCCGCTCACAAAATATGATTTCAAAATAAACACAAACTTTTGGGCAAATGATAAAATATCTTCAATGATCATCCCAAAGCGTTTCCGGGCCTGGGAAGCTAAGAAGTAAAGGGCGTAGTACCCTTCTACAATGAGGTTTCCAAAACCAACATCCCATGGTGTGAAACAAGGGATGAAGAGGTTTGTTATTAATAGAACTAATTCAACGAAAAGAGCAACTTATAAAGTCATAGGGTTGTATTTGACACTGTTAGCTCTATGTGTCCAACATGTGTATCCAATCATTTTTTTAATTTAAAAACTTGTTCTATTTTCAGCGTGCTAGATATGTATCCAAGGAATTTCAATATTGTGTCAATGTCCAATAAGTATTTGACATGAGACATAGCACCCATAAGAAGTGTCTATGATTCATAGCAATTCTCATGTCACGCGTCGGCTAGTACAGTTGACAAAAAATTTAAGAATTATACAAGTTCTTGGATGAAACCATCTCACCTAAAAGTTATGATCAGATGGACACTTTGATATATGACTTTTTTAATATTTAAAAATGATAATACCATATATTACAAAGACTTGCTTCGGGAGTGACTAATAATTCATCAAATTGTAATTTCTATTAGAGTAACTTGTGAAACATTATTAGTCACCCTAACATTCGTTAAAGGTCACATAAAAGTGTATGTCTCATAAAACGTCTTAAACGCGATTATCTCACATAAAATATACTATAAAAATTATCATTAAAGACTTAAATTTAAATTGTGTTCATATGAAGTTTTTCTTCTTTTTTTTTACATTGAAAAAAAAAATGTGTGAAATGACCAACTCATGACTTTTAAATTCACCTTCATAGTTGTCTTCCTTAAAATTTAAATTAGAGTGACCAAAATTTATGACAAATAAAATACATTAAATGTAAAATAAAACCATAAAAGTGACTCGCCTCTGCCCCTGCCACTGCATCTGTATAATACATCTAAGATTGTGTACTTTCATTTACCATATATAAATATATATATATATATATATATTTAATTTATATTTATTATATAGATAATTTTTAATAATATTGATATAATTTATGGAAATTTGTAGTCTACGAAATATGATATAGATTTTGCGGCGTGATTGCACCGCCTTGATGCATCGCCCCTGGTTTCTTTAGCTGGTATCGTTAGCTGCAAAAGTTAAGCCTGTAACGTCTTGCTACCTGCGCACTGAGGAATATCAGTTTGATAATGACAACCAGCATTATTTCGCAAAGGGACTTCCTATCCCACGAATTAAATCGAGCCTTTCCTTGAAAGGAGTTGAAATTACAATCTGAAATCTCGATACTTAGAGAATTTATAAAGATATGTAAAATGCAAATGTCTACTTAGAGAATCTCTCCAAACCTTTTTCTCAAAACTGTTTTGTGGGTCTTATGGAATCAATCTCTCTATGGGTAGGAATACCGGTAGAGGTAAGGTTGCCTACAACTGGATCTCCCCAGACCCCGCGAAAGCGGGACTCACTTTGGGAGTTTGTTGTTGTTGTTGTTGTAGACATGGACAAGTAGCTCTGCCCAAAACTTCTAGATCTTTATAAAAATTTGAAATTTTGTAGCATTTGAGGACTATTCAAAAGATCTAAGTTCATTCAGATCGATGTTTAATTAGAGAAAAATGGTAATGCAAAATTGAAGAAGATTTAGCCTTTGTGTTTTTCGACTTATTTTATCTGAACTTATTTTGAGTTAAATTTATATGAACTTATTCTGAACTTATTTGTTGAACTTATTCTGAACTGAACTTATCTGGACTTATTCTTCAAAAAATAAGTCGAAGAGAACAGCGCTGTAGGCCCTATTTTCTTCGACTTATTTTGTCTGAACTTATTCTGACCTGAATTTATATAAACTTATTATGAACTTATTTGCTTAACTTTTTGCTGAATTTAATATGAATTGTTGAACTTATTTTGAACTTATTAAGAATAAATTTCTAAACTTATTTGTGGTTGAGTATAAAACTAATTTCTGTGCCTTCGCCATAAGTTTAGACTTTTGGTTGAAACTGTTCCTGAGCATGGTATCAGAGCGGGTTGCTCGACCTTAATTTGTCATCGTCCCCGTTTGATTAAAATTGAGTGCATGTGTTGAGTCTTCTAAGCAGCCCACAAGTGAGGGGGCATGTTGGAGTATGAAAGTGAGATTTTTCTCTTATTGATAAAATTAAATGGCTTGAGCATGTATATAAGTTTGTGAGTTATTCCGCCTATTCCCAATTGGTTTTGAGTTGTAATATCATTTGAGATTGTATACAAGACTTGTTTGTTGAAATCCAATTGATATAAAATTTAACATTTAAAAATTTGTTGAACTTATTATTTGCTAGATTTATTTTAAACTTATTTACTAAAATTATTTTGAACTAAATTTATCTTAAATTATTATTCAAAAAATTAGTCGAAGAGAAGACTATCTTAGGCTATTTTATTTGAATATCATTATTTCTCATATATTCTTGAGCTTCCAAATCCCACATCCTCCACTAACTTTATCAAATTCAAAGCTCGTAACTTTTTGAATCAGATTTTTTTTTGAATTTTTTATTTCTTTAATGCCTCTATATTCCATTTTTCCCCACTATTTTGTTCATAGAAATAAAAACATCAAGTGAACAATTTGAATTTCTGCATCATATTCCAACTTAGTTTTCATACCACTGTAATTCAACACCTTATTTTAATATATATTATGATTTATGAAGGAATGACCTCCAAATGTGAGCATTGGATCCAAATCCGTCCAAATTTACAAAAATCTGCACCCGGGGGGGGGGGGGGGGCTTGTCTTTTTCCCTTGTAGTATGGATAGGAAATCACAGTACACTATATATCCCGCAGGATGCAGCTGTGGTGTAAAGAAATGTACGACCTGGACATCTAACTGAACGCACCAGCTTTGTGCGGCTCGCTCATCTTAGCAGAGAGGACGAGAATTTAGCGTACCATGCTACCATGCATGAATAATCACGATATGCTTCCCCATTTTTCCTACTCTCAGCAAGTGAAAATGGTGAGTATTTGATGCATGATGGGTGGCCTACCAAACCAATTTATGGCTCCTGCTAGTACAATGAGTTTCCACATTTGGGGTTGTTCTCTTATTTTCAGACAAAATAAGTTCAGATAAGTTCAATTCAAAATAATTTTAGTTTAAAAAGTTCGTAATAAATTCAGATAAGTTCAGTTCAGAATAATAAGTTTAGTAAATAATTTCAGAATAAGTTCAAATAAGTTCAGTTTAGAATAGTTCAGAATAAGTTTAGTAAATAAAGTTTGGAATAATTAAGTTCAGTTCAGAATAAGTTCAGACAAAATAAGGCGAAGAGAATAGGTCCTTAATGAGGCCAGGTAGCGTTTCTTTTTTTTTTTTCAATTAAAGGACGAATTTATTAATTGAAATATAATATCTTTAATAAATATCATATTTAAGTAAATTTATAAATAAAATAATAAAATAAGTTTTTGGTTGAAACTAATTGATACACTTTTTAAAGTTTAAGCAATCATATTCTACTAATTGATTATACTTCTTTGTTTCTAAGTTTTCTAACGTAGTTTCAAATAATCAAATTTGGAATTTTCAATCTGAAAAAACTGGTACTTACTATTGTAGTTTAAATTTTAAAAATTGATGTTCATTGTGGGTACATATTGCAGATATGTGGTTAACTAATAATCCAACTTAAATAGTGAAAGGGTACTCATATATGTCTTGTAGCAAGATACTTTTAAATATCTTGCCATATCATGAATTAACATGTTTTATGATTTAAAACTACAAATTTTTCAATGATTATACTTAATTTTGAATTGCTAACCTTAAATATTCTTCGCCTACATCAATAAAGTATTAAATAATACCCTAATCACATTAGCCGTATCTGCGAGCATATATGATATGCTTATGTTAGAAATGTGACAAATTATAGATAAAAAGATGATTTTATACAATTATAAGTTGTAATACGCTTCTACAATTCGATCCTATCATTTTTTTTTTCAATTTAAAAACATAATAGTATGATTTTTTAGTTAAAATAAGACACTTATGAAGTGTCTTGTAGCAAAACATTTATCATTTTGTATAGTAAAAGCGACATGATTGGCTGAAAAGCTTGAAGGGAGCAAAATATTACTACCCATTAGAACAAATCACATAAAATTCACACAAACAGAAACATAAGTTTTATCGGAACAAAGTGCAATGAATAATTTACTATTCACAAAATGCTAATAGTAACCGTGAGAGCTGCGTAACAAGATATGATTACAAAGAAAGCCCAGGTAGACGAAGCCATTTTTATTTCCTGAGAGAGCTTTGATAAATAGTTTTTAAATTTATTTGATTGCTCAGGTTGCCAACTATTTTCCCTATTTTCCTCATAGTTGGATAATCTAACCCAATTTTATAGAACTTTATCGATAGTTAAAAAAAAAAAAAAAACACAAGAAGAACACTTACAGAATGACTTGAATTTGTCTATTATCGTACTTGAAGCGAATTTCACATTATCACGAACAAATAGATCAATTGCACAACTTGAATTTTAACTAATTAACTGAAATTAGATTGCCTTAGTGACAAACCCTGATTTAGACAACATGACTAGCTGAATTAAAGCAAGTCCAAATTCCTCCAAATAGGATATTCACAAAAATTTGAGCATTTCCTTTTCTTTTTTTTTAACAAAATCATGGTACATTGTTATGCTCCTGTGAAAAAATGTATTTCTCAACGTGTAACCAGGAGCACTATCTTTGTGTGCTTCGCTTATTTTTACAGAGAATTTTTATACCCTATTCGACAAAATTAGCAATTCAAGTAGCGAATAGCGGTTTAGGTAGCGGATAGCGGTTCAGGTAGCGAATAATGTTTCTAATTTAGCTATTAGCGGATAATTGTTTAGAAGAACAGCTAAATAAAATGTGTTCGGTAAATTTAGTTGTTGGATTAGCTGATTAATGTAAATTGACATAAAAAGATATAGATAATTTTCAAAGGGTAATTTTTTGATAAAAAAATATGAAACGCTACTTTTGAATGTAAAACGTTAATACTATTAGCTTTTCAAAAACGCTACTTAAAACGCTAAATGCTACTTGAAATGGTAGTCAAAACACTACGTTACCAAACACTAAAAATTACGTAATGAGTGTATTGATTTAGTCAAAACGCCAAACGTTACCCAAAATGCTGTTGCCGAACATGCTCTTAGCGTCCAATGGATTTTGTCATCCTCTTGACAAATAAAACAAACGCAACGAGCAATGTAATGCACACCCTCGTGCTGGCGCGTGCTGCTTATGCGTTTGGCAGTGTTAGGGATAAGGGACTGGAATATTGGATTAATGTTTTCTTTTTCATTTTTATATTTGCTCTTTCTCTTTGTTTTGCCCTATTAACATGTTAAATTCGTGATAATATCCACTTCTTAGAGTACTTTATTCTTGACAAGATTAGAGGAAGGCTTGTGTCAAACTACCTATCTCTTGAGTATTCTATGTAATGCATACACATATAAGTATAGCACGAGTTAAACTAATAAGTGTCAAAATCATTCTCTGCAATTACAAGTTTCGATTAACTAAGATAGATATCAATAATTTCATTTCGTGTTGCATCTTTCCTTTCCTATGTGTGTATATACTAGAATAGGACGATGCACCTATATTAAACTTTAAGGTCGTTGAACTAATGGACGGAAACAAAGTACTCTCACTCTTAGTTTCTATACAAGGTATGCTTCTTTTTTTCTTCAAACCGGGCTAAGCCTAAAAGGGAAGTCCGTTTCAAGATAGTCATAAGCCTAAAAAAGGCATCAGCATTATCTAAACCGGGCTATTTGATGGACAAAAGAATAGATAGAGTGATAGGCCAGCGAAAGGGTTGGTGTGGCTGCCAGATATGAATGTTTTATGAATTTAATACGGGACTACTTACTTACCACTCCATGGGGTTCACTTCTGACTTACTTTTGAAGTTTACTGAAGGGACTTACCTAAGCATAAAATTTGTTTTAAGTATGAAATTTGTAAGTATCTACTATATTGACAATATTAATTTTCCAAATTCACTCCAACTTCATGTATTTAATCTCTATGTTCAGCATGGACAATTAATTCAAATTGACTGTTACAAATTTAGATATATGAGAAAAAGGTTAAGATTCATCTAAAACTTGAACTCTTCACCAAAAATAAAAAAATAAAAAAATCCGGGATCATTTAAAAATTTGACAGTTACTTCTAAAAGTCTCGAACATCCATTTATAAACTTATAACTTTTCTAGAACTCATTTATGAGTTCTTTGGCACCCATAATTGAACTCGTGACCTTTGGTTTCACCATTAAGGTGAATGCCAAGAAGATATAAGAAGAGTAGATCACGAACTTATTTCAAAGTCTCATGTGCAAATCTTCTCAGTATTTTAAAGCTCCGAAAAATTTCAAAGTCCAACTAAATTTCAAAATTTCTAAACAAATCTTCAAATCGATCTAGGCAAATTAAAAGGAAGTGGAGAAAGCACCATAATATTACTTTACAATGCAAATTCTTAAAAGATAATTTTAAATACAAAAACGACAGAACAAAATCATTAACCCCTAAATTACAAACCTTTGCCAATGTTGAGCCTTGAGGGAAAATTTACTAGTAAAATACTTGCTTGTAATAAGAAAGTTCAACATTTTAATTCTCTTTTGTGCACTACATATGTTTATATATAAGAAGGTGTAAATATAAATGTAGGCGACACTTTCAGGGTAGTTGGTTGTTGACTTTTTGGATAGTTTTTCGATTAAAATTGCCTATTTGGGAGCATTTTAGCTGTTTAGGAACTATTTTTTAGATGTTTGGTTAATAATTATTTGGAATAGTATTTTGGTCCCAAAATTCCATTTTTCGAAAAGTTAAACCAAGTAGCTTTTTCAAATGGTTGTTTAGATTTTGGTTTTCAACTGATCAAAATGCCCAAAGGTTGACCTAGATTACACTAACTGTCATTTTCAACAAAATGGTTGAATCATTTATGTCAATTAATTTTACAAAATAAATATTTTAAATATCATATAATCTTTACTTCATATTGAAAAATAAAAACAAACTAATAATAAACAAATAATATGTCCAAATAAAACCCAAACAATATTATGGATAGTAGATGTTGTGTAAATTTTTGTAATATTAAAAAGAAGGTTAGATAAAAATAAGTATAGTTAACAAAATAGGACTTTATGACTAAATGTTATTATACATATTACTTAAATTTTAATTCATAAATACTAGTATAAACCCGTGCTATACACGGTGCATGATGAAACAGATATTTAAAAAATATGTATCATTGAAAAAATTAAAACATTTATCGATAAGTAGTTAGTGGAAAAAATAAAAAGTTGTGAACTTCATAAATAGCAACTGAGATAAATAAAGTTAAACAAAAAATAAATTGAATCATGTACGATAATTTAAAGATATAGAATTAGTGATTTATATTTAGGGATGGGAGCTCTACCCAAATCCGAAAAATTCGAAACGAACCCTCTTTATTTATGGTGGGTTCGGGTACAAAAAATGGAGGAAAAATAGGTATGGGGCAGGTGTGCCAAAAACGGGTATAGGTATGGGTACGAATCGGGTACAGGAATACTATACCCAATCCCGCCCCATATCCAAACCCGATTTTTTTCAAAAAAAATTCTGGGCCTGAAGCGAGAAGGCTGTAGTGAAAAAAAGGCCCAAATTTGTACCTAAATATATATTGTGCTCTCAGATTTAGCTGACAGCTACTCTATTCTTATGCACCTACAAATTTGATATTTTGTAGGGACACAATGCATTTCAATTATGAGTATTATTTTTTAAACTTAATAAACCCAACGTGTATTATTTTAATTTTGAATATGTAGGCAGAAATTTAATAAGGGGAAATCCATGTAAAAAAGTATTTTTCATTTAGTTTTGAACCTTTAAAAATTAAACTTAATGAACTCGATAGGTGTCAGTTTTTACAATGTATATGTACCAAAATAAAACCTGAATAACTCGAAAACCCCGATGGATATGGGTAGAGTATGAATTTTTAAAACCTGATGGATACGGGTGTGGGTATGAGGATGGTTTTAGAAAATGAGTATGGGTGCGGGTACGGCTCCACTTGGCCCAAACCCGCCCCATGCCCATCTCTATCTATATTTAATACATTGCTACCCCGTAGATAATAGGATTATTATATATTATTTACGATTTTTTTAAAAAAGTAATAATAAAGACATGATTTATTTGGGAATGTACCTTTTTTTAATAGATATAATCAAAGGCTTTGATTTAATAGGTGATTAACTTTTACGGTTGAGATTACACCAAATAAATCACCAATGTTGTAGCATTTTAAGTTTTTCCAAAAATTATAATTTTTATTAAATGTTTGAGATTTGTTTAAGATAATAGGATTATCATATAGTCTTTTTCACATATAAGTGACATTATCAGGAAGTTTTTAAAAAATAAAAATTATAAATGGGTATTTTACTTGAATAATGTACTTTTTTTAACTTTAAAATCTACGGTTTAGATTTAATGAATAAATATAGTTGCCTATTTTTTTCCCTAGATAATTTTTTTGATTGAATTTTTTCCCTGGATAATTGGATCATTATTTATCTTTTATAATGTATATCCAAAATCATGGGGGATTTTTCTTAAAAAAATAAACGGATATCTTAGCTTTAAAATCAACAACTTAGATCTATTGCATAAATAATTTTTATCGTTAAGATTATACTAAATCATGCAAATCACACTTGTTGCAGCATTCTAGGGTTTTCCAAAGATTAAACGTTTTTTAACTACTCGATATTTTTTTAGATAATAGGATTATCATATATCCTTTATCACATAACCGAAATTATGATGGATGGTTCTAACAATAAAAAATATAAATCTAATGCATAAATAATTTTTAACTGTATAAATAATTTTTATGGTTAAGATTATACTAACTCCACAAGTCACACTCATTGCAACGTTCTAGGGTATTCCAAAGATTATCATATTTTCTAACTGTTGGGCATTTTTTTAGATATTAGAATTATCATATATCCTTTATTGCATATAATCAAAATTATGAAGGATTTTTTAAAAAATAAAAATTATAAATTAGTATTTTGCCTGGATAAGGTATTTTTTAACTTTAAAATCTACGATTTAGATTTAATGAATAAATATAACTACCTATTTTTACCCTAGATAATTTCTTTTCATAGATTTTTTGCCTCGATAATTGAGATTATAGTAAATCTCGCAAATTGCAAATATAACTGAAATTATGAGGAATTTTTTTCCAAATATTATCACATTTTTTAATTGCTTGGGATTTTTTTTTGAGATAATAGAATTATCATATATCCTTTATCACATATAACTGAAATTATGAGGAATTTTTTTAAAAATAAAACTCTAAATTGGTATTTTAATTGAATCAGGTATTTTTTTTAATGTTAAAATCTATGGTTTAGATTTAATGAATAAATATAACTACCTGGTGCTTTTTCCAAGATTTTTTTAATAGAAATTTTTTCTTGATAATTGGATTATCATCTATCTTTGATCATGTATATCCGAAATCATAGGAATTTTTTTAAATAAAAACAAAGAGATATCTTACCTTTAAAATCAACAATTTAGAACTAATGCATCAATAATTTTTATGGTTAGGATTACACTAAATTCCACAAATCACTTTCGTTGTAGCATTCTAGAGTTTTCTAAAGATTACCATGTTATTGTATCTACTTGATATTTTTTTAGATATAGGATTATAATATATCCTTTATCACATAACCGAAATTATGAAGGATTTTTTTAAAAAATAAAAATTATAAATGGGTATTTTACTTGGATAAAGTAGTTGTTTTTAACTTTAAATTCGCAGTTTAGATTTACTGAATAAATATAACTGCCTAGTTTTTTTCCTAGATAATTTTTGTTGATAGAATTTTTTTCCCCTAGATAATTAAATTTTCATATATCTTTTATTATGTATATTCGAAATCATGAGGGATTTTTTTAAATAAAAATAAATAGATATCTTAACTTTAAAATCGACGGCTTAGATCTAATGTATAAATATTTTTATCGTTGAGATTGAACTTATAATATTATAAATTATATAGATATAGATTATATTATAGATATTATGGATATAGATAGATTATAGATTGATAGATTTTTTTAAATTAATTTGATTTTTTATAGTCCAACGGTAATTATTAAAAATAATCTCAATCTAACGATTTAAAAACTCTAATTTTTGAGAATTTAGATAAACAATAAGACTCATAAGATTGCTATTATACAGAGAGATAGATTATAGATATTATGGATATAGTTAGATTATAGATAGATAGATTTTTTAAAATTAATTTGATTTTTGTATAAATCCAATAGTAATTATAAAAAACAATCTCAATCTAAAGGTCGAAAAACTCTAATTTTTGAGAATTTAGATAAATAGTAGGACCCACAAGATTGCTATTATGTATTATATAGATTGAGAAAAAAAAAATTGAACACTAAAGAATAAAAAACATGTGTGTATAAATAATAAAATAGAGTTAAGAGTAGACAAATAATTTTATCAAACTTATATATAAATAGTCAATTTTACCAAATACTTTTTTTACAAATAGCCAATATAATTAGCTAATAACAATAACTGATACAAACAGTTAATAATAAACTGCTAATGCAAATAGCTAATAGTAATAGTGAACAATTATTTGTCAGGACCTTTAATCCAAGCACTTTAATAACAATTTTTAAAATCAAAATTTTACCAATTGTATACTTTGTATTTGTGAATTTATTTTAGAAAAATTAATAAACACATGCTTCCTGGAGCACATGTTATGCTTAATTAGCCTAGAGTTTCCAAAGCAAATTTAGGACGAACATTAATTGTGTCTTGGCTTATCTCATGTTCTCCCAAGTCTCAAGATTTGGGTGGATTTTGGAAATCTGTGTACTCATCCATGTGATTAATTACTCATTACTGATCTGGTTGGCCTGCATATATCTTCAATTTCGCAGGGCAAACAAGGAAAAATCAATCGCCTATCCCTTAACCCCTCCCCCTCCGCAAATGTTACAATGAAAAGGGATTTTTGTTTTTTTTGGTCTGTCGATCAATGCAACGGGATTTTTTGTTATTGGCGACAAAAGTTGGAAAAGAACTTAATAAATAACCCCAAACAATTTAAAATTTTTTTCGAGGTTGGGGTTTTTTCAATGGAGTGTGGACTGGTTTTTTTTGTGTCCGTTCTCATTTCATTTATTTTTATATATATATATATATATATATATAAAAGTGAGTTCAAACACTACAATCGTGATACGTGTCATCTGAAGCATTTATTAAGATTTTATTTAAAAATAAAAATTTAAATAATATATGATTTAAAGACATCATAATAAATATTGTCTTTTCAACTACTTAAATGAAAAAATGAAATAAATTATAGATATGTTAATATTATTATTTCTAAAAATTTAAATTATAAGATTAATTATAATATTTCTACAAATATTTTAGCTAAAATTTTAAAACAAACCGTGCGTAGCACACATTTAAAGGCTAGTGTTATTAAGTGTAATTGGAGTATTGGTGAGAATGGTGAGCAGTGATGGATCTAGACGTTTAAAACAGATGTATCCATCTATTAAAGTTATCACTAATGTACACTATTCAAAAAAATAATTATATAATGCATACTATGGTAGTCTACTTTGTATAGAGTATAGATATTTCATCTTATATTTTTTAAGAAAGTTCCGTTTTGTACTTTTACATTAGCAGAACTTGATGTGTAATAATAATATACATTACTTTTCTACTGAAAAAAAAATGATAGTCAACTATTTGTTTGTTATTCACGATTCTCTGCATTTTGAATTTGATACATAAATTGTGTTAAAACCGTAAAATGTTACAATTACCTACCATTTATTAAAGTCATTGGTTGTGTAACAAATCATCAACATCAAATAATAAAACCTCGAAAAAAAAATCAACATTAAGCAATGAAATAAACATGTCTAAACATGAAATAAAACTATAAATAACTCAATAGAGTTCTTTTGGTGTATTTAATTTTATTTTATTTTTCTATCCAAATTCCAACATCATCATATCTATAGTTTTTATATTAAAAAAAATTAAAAATATCACTATGTAGACTATGTATAATAAGAGGGTTTTATAACTTTTTATGCCTATTTTATGAGTGTTCACATATACTAATCTACCTTCTTTAAAATAACATAGTAGAATTTATTTTTTTTGGAGTAGGAATATCCATGAACACTCAACCCCATCAAATAGATCCGCCCATAATGATGAGTACTTGATGACAGACCTCCATGTCCCATCTTTCCTCCTATCCTTCCAAATAGAAGTCTAAAAATAATGACTTTCTTAGTAGTGCTAAAATTTCAAGAAATAAGTATGTCTTATATAAGATAAAATCTTTTTTCAAATAAAATAATGGCCGTATTATGCATAATTTTGGGGCAAAATTCCAACATATTTTCCCCTTGGGCCAAATTTATAATTCAACAAGTGCTCGTGGCATGCAACACTTCTTCCCATCGAATCTATCAACTGCTCAGCTTCATCTAGGTCCATCAACAATTGAGGGGCAACATCAACATTGGCGCACAACTTCAATTCTTCTCAATCTATCAATTTGCAATATTGCCTAATCCATCAGCACCTTATTTTCTGTTATGTGTGCCCTTCATGTACTCACCGCCACGATGTTGATCATGTACTCACCGCCACGATCACGAGTCTAACTCGAGTACTACTTGTTCGAAATAAAAGTATAATAGAAAATTTGGTCACATATACACACATAATAGGAGAAGGAACGACAACAACTTTAGTGTGGAAAACCACTCGACTGTGAGGGAAACCCCACGACTCATCAACAACTAGTGCTTATACTGTAATGAGAAAAAATATATTGCAATCAGGTTCACTCATAGTACAAAGCTTCTCACTCTCGTCTATCTTGTGTTTGAGCGACCTCCAATCTCATGAATCTAGCTCCCCCCTCCACACACTCTCCTCCTATTTAGGCTTTGGGTTGCTCGGGACACACTCCACAAAATATCCGATCTTACATCATCATTCAAGACCTGACATCGAGTCAACAAGATCCCTCTTTCACTTTGGAGATAACTAACATATGCACATCTTCTATGTATTTGTAGGAGAAGATCCTTGATCACCAAACTAGCTATTAGGAAACTTCCACAAGATATTTATTTGAAATAAGATCCTAGAAAATAACAACTTTTCTAATTAAATTAGAATTCTAAGAAATGAAAATATTCCATACAAGATAAAATCCCTCCAACATATTCATTATAATGTTGTAAAACAAAATCTTCAAATATTTTGGGCCTGTTCGACAAAAACTAATGATTTAGGTAGCAGATAGTGATTCAGATAGCGGATAGTGTTTTTAATTTAGCTGTTAGCGGATAGCTAATTAAATGAGCGATTGACTTAGTCAATACTCAAAACGTTACTCAAAATACTAAACACTACTCAAAATGCTGTTGGCGGTTGCCGAACAAGCCTTCATATCCAAGTTAACATTTCTTTATCATTTTCAACTTTTCTTTTTTTGTTGGAATTTTTACGCCGTGTTCGGGAATACCATTTTGAATAGCTTTTAGCGTTTTGACCGAAATCTATATATTAATAACTTATTCAGTATTCAATAACGTAGTGTTTAGACTAATATTTTTATAAGTGTTTTTGAAAAGTCAATAATATTAGCTTTTGGCATCAAAAAACAGTGTTTCATATTTTTGGGACAAAATATACCCTTTGAAAAATATTTATATCCGTTTATGTTAATTGACATTAATTAGCTATTTCAACAACTAAATTTACCAAACATAGTTCCTTCAATTATTTATCTAAATAGCTATCTACTAACAGTTAAATTAGGACTACTATAGTCTACTCAAACAACTAGCCGTTATATAACTATTTACTATATAAACAACTTATTTTGCCAAATAAAACTTTAATAGAAGATAGATTGACGGTGACTCTATAAAGTCCATCTTCCTTTCAATTATGATTTGTCTTGTAAGATTCTTGTATATATATCGCCAACCTATCGCTTGAGTGATGCTATCAGCTCAACCTGATCAATAGATCCTACCATTATTTGAAGGTTCATCTTGTTAATTTTGATGTGTTAATTCATTAGTTATTATATTTCCAATGAACTGAAAAGGTCTCTCCGTAATCAATTGATAACTGGGGATTATATGTACTCTTTTTCTAAAAGATAAAGAATTAATTTATTAATTAAAAATTATGCGATGGGATTACTCTGTACTTGTTGACGCTATACAAAACCAAGAAAAGCGTACAAAATATTCTAATAAATCAAATCCAAAAATTAGAAGTTAATTCAAAATTAAAAAACCTAAAAAGCCCAAACAAAATACGGAAAAATATAGACACAAAAGGAAAAGGAAATAAAGAACAAAAAAAAAACTTGTTGAGCAAGAAGAAGGGCAAAATCGTACAAGACCCATATCAGTCCTTATCATGGCACGTCAATGTTTCCTCTTAATACCTATATAAAAGCGGAGCCCCCCTCCACACCGTTCAACTCCTTCCCATACTCGTACACTCTTTCTCTCTCCCTCCCCCTCTAATTCATCTTTCCCCAACTTCTTCCTACACACGCTCTCCATTTTCTCCCACTAAAACCCCCTCTTTCTCTCTCCGTTTCCTTTATATATACCCCCTTGCTGTTTCTCCCCTCTCTGTATATCCTTTTTCTGCGTCGTTTTCCTCTGATCGTTTCAAACTTCAACAATGTCGTACAGAGGCGGAGGAAGGGGCCGCGGTGGTTACGGCGGTGGCGCTGGAGGCGGAGGAGGTGGTTATCAAGGGAGAGGTGGTGGCTTTAGTGGTGGTTATGGCGGAGGTGGCGGTAGTAGTTATGGAGGCGGCGGTGGCTATCAAGGGCGAGGTGGTGGCGCAGGTGGTGGAGGTGGTGGTGGTTATCAGGGAAGAGGAGGAGTAGGAGGAGGACGCAGCGGAGGAGGAGGCCGAGGAGGCCACCAGCCACCGTCGGTTGGAGTTCTGACAGGTCAGACATGGAAGGAGGCGTCGACAGCGGCGGTGGCCGGGGACCTGCAGAAACTGTCAGTTTCGGCACCGCCGTCGTCGTCGAAGGCGTTGAGGCTTCCGGCGAGGCCAGGCTTCGGGAAGATTGGAATGCGTTGCGTGGTTAGGGCAAACCACTTCATCGTTCAAGTTGCTGACCGTGATCTTCATCATTACGATGTAATCTCGTCCTATCTCTCTCTCTCTCTCTCACACACACACAAACACACACACACACACACACACACATCTTCATGGATGATCATTTGGAAAGTTTTAAGCAGTTGTGTTTTAATTTGTGGCTTGGATACTTGTTGGCTTGCTTTTTCGTATGTGATATTCGGCTGAAACATCGTTGACTAGCCCCAAATTTGGTGCTGCTGGGTTATAGGCGTCTTAAGTGTGTCTGAATATGATGTTATGCCCCTCCCCGCTTTTCTCTGTTTGATTTTCTTTTTGGCAGTTATTTTATCAAAAAAATTTGAAGGTATCCTTCACTAAGAAAAATAAAGATAATTGAATGGAATAGTAGTTAACTCACGCATTCAAAGGTGCTTCTCTCTCTTTTTTTTTCTTTATTTCGTTTTTTCGGTGTATTTTGGTTGAGGATATTGCTTGGCATTTTAGATCTGTGCTGCAGGGTTTTTTAGCTAGATTAGATTAATACTTTCTCCTGTGAACCTAGAAGTTGATGCGCTGATTACATAGTGCTAATGATACAGAAAGATTAAAATTTAAAAACGTGACTAGCTGTGAATATTTGTGATGGCTTGTTTATTTTGGGACCTAAGCAGTATAACGTCTCTTTTTTCTCTTTTTTTTTGGGGGGGGGGGTTGGGTTTTATTCTGCGCGAACGATATTTTATTTGGGGTTTTCTGAGAATGACATTTAATTTCCATCTGTTCGCTATGACATTTTAAATCCCTTTTATTTAGTTAATTCTGCGGGTGGATTTGATTTAATGCTTTTCTTCTTCTCTTCCCTGTGGCCTCTGCAATTGCAACCCATAATTGTTCTATTGTTTAGTGGTTCTAACATTTAGGGCCTGTTTT
>JACYFF010031955.1:31468416-31501489 GCA_017589665.1 Selenicereus undatus
TATATATATATATATATATATATATATATATATATATATATATATATGATATTATATAGATAACTTAAAACATATTTAAACCTAGTTAATATTTATCTTTATTGACCAATGTTGACATGTATTGAACTATTTTAGGTTTAACATTCGCAAGCAATTGAATGATAAAAAAAGGCAAGTAATCGGAGCAAACATTTTTAACTCTTAAGTTGTACTCATTATTTAAATTTTTATTCTTTCAACTACTCTTTTATAAATAAGTAAATCCAATAGTAATGATATAAAAATAAGTATTTCTTAGTCAAATGGTTAAAATTAAAATATTAAGTATTGGATTTTAAATTTATTTCTTTTTATTATATTATACTATCGTCATGATTCATTTGAAAAGACAAAATGCAAAGCTTTCTGATTGAGTAAAGTGGGTAAAAATCCAAAAATGATTTTTGTGTCCTTTTTGCTGTGGTAAAAATCCTTTATGACTTCGTGAAAGTGGAACGCATTGATAATTTTGGTGTACAACCAGGAAATCAGTGACGTCAGCGGAAAGTGGAACGAATTTACATCGCAATCGTGAAATTCGCGCCTGCGGCCGCGGTTGACTGCCTGTCTAGTAAATGCCGCACAACTTCATAAGAACAATAAATTCATGCAAAATAGAAAACTCACAAGGCAATGTAGGCGGCTTCCATTGTTTACTGGTATTGTTATTACTTTTATTGTAGTTTTTGTGTTTTTGGTTCAAATGAATCTGTCTCTAGGTAAATGGTAAAATTTATATAGATTATATATATGACTGCTTATATCTGAATTTTTCTAAATACTATATAACTAGAACCTACACTAAGAATAATCCTTAAGAATTATTATTTGTGTTTTTGGTTCGAATGAAAGGGATAAATTAAATTTGAAATATGTGATATAAAGTACTGGAGTCTTAATTTTAACTACTATATTTAAATCTTAATAACATTTTATGTTTGTGCCAATAACATCCAATTTCAAATGGTTTGTATTATATAACCAAATATATGCCAACTCCATGAAAATCTATCTCTGGCTTTACTCTATATTTAGTTTGAAAAAGAAAAAAAAAATCTACCCATTGATAAACTCATATATTTTTCTTCAACAATTTTCATACCAAATTTCACTTCTTAAAGAATGTTCGAAACTCCTATTTTATAGTTTTATCTTAGATGAAGAAAAAGTTCAAATTTCCCAAAAAATAACGGAAAAAAAGGGACACACATGATCCACAACCATAAAAAAGACAGGGAGGAACCACATCTTCTGTTATTTGTGCGGCCAATTTATGCTTGTCATTTCTTTTAACACTAGGGACATTGAGAAAAAAGCTGAATTCTCTAGCGAGAGACCTCTACGATCTAGACAGAAAGGAGCTCCCACGATTAACCCTTGTTTTTTCTCTGCTTTACCTCATGCATCTCATTGGAACGTAAGCTGCTTGGTCCTATTTCTCATTGTAATTTTCTGTGTACTGGTTTCAATTCTCCGATTGTTTGGTCACCTCTTCTATTGAATTGCTCATTTGTCGGCTTCTCTTGCTGGTTGCGTATTCCTTGTTCAATTCATGTTCTTGAAGGTCTTTTTGATTCCATGTCAGTCTTCTAATTTAGGATTGACGTGGCTTGTTTTGTCTGGAACTCATGGTTTTAGTGATGATTTGAGGCACCATCGTGTTGGGGTAATGTTCAACGTTTCCTAGTGACGGTTGTCGAAGCCAGCGCAGTGGACTTGGGAATTCTCGATGCCAATTTCTCCTGTGCCCTTGTTCTTGTAACGGAAACAAAGGGATTCCATTAAGCCCGCTGCCAAGATATATCGAATACTCATATAGCTAAGATCACGCACTTCAGATTCTTGACCGTTTTCCATCCCAACTTTGTGGAGCACTCTAAGCACTTAGGGTTGTTCCTTTGTGCAAGTTCTTATCTCCTTTCCCGTTCTTGCTTCCTGACCCTCAGGCCAATTCAGCCTTGTCTGCAGGTTCATGGGCTTTCGCAAGAGGCCGATGATGCTGTTATACCTATAAGTCTGTATTTTGTCTTTGATCTACCATGTTGCTATAGAAAAGCGCGCAGTTAACGATGAAAAATATTCGTCTCTAAATTTTATTTTTTCGTTGCCAAATAATTTAGCGACAAAATACAGATGAAAACACATCCGTTTCAAAATCCACCGTCACGGATGAAATTAGCGATGAACGGTATTTTTCGTCTCTGTTAGCTACGAAAATAGAGACGATATATTTTTCATGTTTAATAGAGACGAATCTATTTCGGTAGTCGTTTCATACAAGTTCATCTATGTTAGAGACGAATATTACTACGATGCGATTTTCATCTCCATCTGCGACGAATAGAGTTGGTTGCCTTAAGAATTTATTCGTCTCTGTTAGAGACGAAACTTGCTACGAAAAGCACTTTTCATCTCTATCAGAGACGAAATCGTTCTTGCCATTTCATTATTAAAATGTGTTCCATCTCTACCATAGCGATAATATTTTAGTATCGATTTTACTAATTTTCATCACGGATGGGGATGAGTTGTTTTGTAGCTATGTTGAACGATATGTTTTGTAGCTATGTCGAATGATATGGATCCTGTGCCCTACACCCTTATTAACGATTTTGTATAAACAAATATATAAACTGAAACAAGAATATATAATCAGCGACAACAACTATATGTAGGCACAAGTGAAAGTAAATGATCCAAAAGTGCCGAGTGTCATCATCCAGCACATCTTCGATCACCCCTATTTCTAAGTACCCTAAAATATATGAAGTGTAAACATGCCAAACTACAACTAATTGTAGTTATTAGGTACTAACTAAACCCATTGCTAATGAGTCTCAAATCCAACATATAAGTGAGTCCTCATCCAAAAAGGCAATATGTAACCCTACATTAAACTGGACAAACATAAACTAAGAGCTCGCTAGGGGGGGCGAGCGAATGGGAAGAGGATGGGCCCTCAAGCCGAGCAAGTAGGCTAGCGATCAACTCTCTTTGTTGTTTTTGTTCCTCCCTAGTGGCTATAAGTTCTTCCCTCGTAGCTTGAAGTTCCTCTTCGGATTTTTTCAAGCGAGTCTCCATTTGAGAAACAACTGAGGGTGTGTATGATGATGATGAGCTGGAACGATGACCGGACCTTGGATGGTAAGCTTCTGACTCTGTTCCAAGTCCGCAAACAATTCCTTTCTTGTTCTTGCCTCCAACAGCTTGCAGAAAAAGCTCATCTTCATCTACTTCAATTCCTACTTGAGAAGCTTGCGCCTTTAGACGCTCAAATTCCTCCTGCAATAGGTTAGGTGCACAAAAATGTGACGGATAAATGAACATAAAAAGACTACAATTTTGGGTTGAAACGGACAGAGTTCCGCCTAAAATTGAGCAAAATTCAGGCTTAAAGCATTACAATAATGAGGTTCCTGCATTCAACAGTCGCACAATGTATATTCATCACTCAATGGCTACACGCCGGAGACTACAACTCTACGGGTCAGACGCCCGGAGTACAACAACAATAAAACACAATAACATGGGAAAAAGAGTTGAAAAAGAGGTGATATCGAATGCTCTTTGCTAAGGTTCTTGCATTCAATAGTACATACAACTCAACATATATCAAAGCATAATAATATGGGAGAAAAAGAGTTGAAAAAGAGGTCATAGCATAGCCAAATAGAGAAGGCGTTCTTGAAATTTCCTTGAAGTACAAAAAACTCAACATCAGTTCTGTGAAGAAGTTCCTAAAATTTTCTTGAAGTGCATAGGAATGAAAGCTGAAAATGAGAAGTTCCTGGCTACATAAACCAGATAGAAAATGCTTGAACCTCAGTTCTGTGACTATCTATCACTGCACAACATCTTTTTTTTTTCCTTCCCGAAATCACACTGCATAACATCCTTGGAATATTGATGAAGGAGAAAAACTAACCCAATGCAGTTTGTATCAGGTCAATGATGTCAAAGGTCAAAATGCCACTTTCTAAATGTTTTTACACGTTATGCAACTTCATTTGTCTAACCATCAAAACATGGACTGTCAATCCTTCCCCACAGCCTAAAATGCCGATCAACCTATACATAACTGTATTTTATACCTTTTTATATAGCTTTATTGAACAAGGCCACCATTTCCAAAAAGCTATGATACTAAACATATAAAACATTATTCTACGGTGAAGGAGAAATCAATACAAAGCATAGGCTGAATAAGTCACATAATCAATAGACAAGAGGAAAGCTAAATTAAACACAAACTCAATCAACTTGAACTGATTACTAAAACATAACTAAGACAATTACTGTACAACAAAAAATCAAGGCTATGATGTTTGGGGCTTTGGATAAATCTATATCTACAATCAATCATAACTTAGCTCACACATAATTGAGGCTACATAACTAGATTTTAATTTCATTGGCCAAGGGCTAATGGACCAAGATAGTAATACGGCTCATCATAAGAGAGGCTATGGAGGACAAAATATTGTGAGGTTTAAATTCAAACGTCTTCCTCTATGTGAGATATTTGTCATCAACAAGTGAGCTTGAAGCCCTGAACTCACTCTCTCTCTCTCTCTCTCTCTCTCTCTCTCTCTCTATATATATATATATATATATATATATATATATATATATATATATATTAATGACCTAACAATACTTCGACTCTTTTGAAGTTTAAAGACATGTACCCAAAAAAAAAAGTTGAATTTGGTTTCTCTCCCTTCTTTGTCATCATGTGGCTTACCATATTATATCATCACATGCCATAAATCTGGTTGACCTTAGTTTAGGAAAGAGTCAGGATAACTGAGCTAGGGCTCTTGGTCCACATTAGTTTAATATGAGTCACATTTTAATTGGATATCTTGCACTATAGACACCCATTCTAAGTATATCTAATTTAGTCTAATCTAATGATATCATAGATTAAAGCCATTGGCTTCATAAATATTTATTGCTTTCAAAATCCCAGAGTAACTAGTGCATTCTATCCTGAGTCCTGACATAGCTTATTTTCTTGATTCTTAATAACTTATTCGTGTACACAAATATTGATAACCTTACTCCTTGATGTTATGTCATCCTTTCAAGTAGATAGAAGAATTGTACTTTTGAGATATTTGCACCATAAATGTAGGGCCATTAAGAATAAACTAGGGGACTTGTTTCAACCAACCCAAAACCCAGCAGAACGAATGGGGATAGACTACTTGCAAGGCGCAACCCCCCTCCTTGCTTATGTAAAACTTTTTGTTTGATATATCATACATCCAAAATATCCTTGAATGTAATCAGTTTCCAAGCCATTTTAAGTACATTACACATTTTAACACCCAATAGCACTAGACTTCAAATACAAAACAAAACCCTGAATTGGCTCAAAACCCATAAATTGAACAACCCAAAAAGCCAACATTCACACCCATTATCCGAAATTCCCATAATTACCCACACATAATTGAGGGTTGATTCAATGAAAGATGAATGAAAACATGACAAAGCAACAGAAACCTCAATTGCCCACTCAAGTTTCAGACGCTTACCTTGTTGATTTCGTCAAAGAGAGACGAGGAAAGGAAGAAAGAGGCCTGACGGTTTTGTTGATGACCTAGAACCCACAATTGCTACAAATCAACTAGAACACAGAAGGGCACAAATTAGAGAGAGAAAGAGAGAACCAGACAGAGAAGCACCATAATTTCATACGCTTAACTCCTTAATTTCCCACCCAAGCCCTGCAAATCTCGGCCAACAGTGGCGCTGCGTTTTCGACAGAGAGAGAGAGAGAGAGAGAGAGAGAGAGATGAGGGAAGGAAACCGGGCCAAGCGTTAAATGAAATGCACCGCGGGAGTATATTGTCATCAGCTTGCGACGAATCTGCTATGATTGTATTATCAACAATGAAAACCCATGTTCGTCTCACAATTTTGTCTCTGATGGAGACGAATTTAAACATTCATATCTGGTTTCGTCTCTAATAGAGACGCCTAATAATTCATAGCTAGATAAGAATTATTCGTTACAGAATTTATTTTGAGACGAAAAATGTTTTTCATCGCTGATATTTCGTCGGAAACTGACCTCTTTTTTGTAGTGTGTGTATGATAGTTCTTCTTGGTTCATGGACCAACTTGATTGGCTCAATTTGGATGAGGATTGCCATCGATTTGATTCCCATAGTACCACTCAACTTGACATTTCAAATTACTTACTCATTTGTTTTGGATCTCTGGCTATTTGTTGAGCCTCTAAGCATCCGTGTTTCATTCCTAATTTGAATGTCTGTTGTGTTTCCATCACCTCTGCATTACTCTAGAATGTATCGTGTTGGATTGTTTCTATTACCCGTGGTTTCCTAGATGCTTTGTTCATATTACTGTGGGTTCTAATTATCAACCATGTCAGGATAATTCTTAGATATTTATTTAGTAATTCTTGGTGCCATGAATGCGGTTGTATTTGCCTTTTCCTTTAGCTGTTTGTAACTTTCTTGTGTAGTACATAGATGTCATGGGTTCTTAGTCAAATTGGTTGTTATTTTTGTGGGAAGGTCTCTCTATGGCCTTGTGTCTTAGGTGCACTTTTGTTTCTTTTAAAACTGCTTGGCAATTGGTGGATCATTCATGAATGCCTCGCTATTTTTTTTGGGTCTACTCTCTTTGCTTAAGAATTCCAAATTTACTAAGATAGGGTTTCGTTGTCCCTATTGTTTAGTTTACTAGTTGCCAGTTTTGCTCTCCTTTGATAACTGTGTTGAATCTATAGTATGTTGTAGTTTCTATACAGCCAATCTTCTACCATGCTTTTATGATCTGTCTCAAATCCATATAACCCCTGAATTTTTATTGTTTTGGAATTCTAAGTGTTCGGTATTGCTAGCTTCTCTTGATCATTCTCTCATACCACTCCTCAAAGATGGTCTTGTAACTGCCTTTGATGTTGTTGCTTCTTCTATTTTTAGCTTGGTTATCTCTGTTTGTTGGTGTTGTTGGTATTTATCACTTAAGATAGATATTGTTATCCAGATAATGATTACTTTCATTCTATGTCTTTTTATAGGGATGTGTCTTGGGGGTAGGGGTGTTCATTAAATGGTCCTGGACCGGACCGGACCGAAGATCGACCTGGACCGGTTCGGACCGAACCGAGGCTATTCGGTCCGGTCCTCGGTCCTGTCCCTTTCCAGTTTCGGTCTTCGGTCCGGTCCGATCCAGGACCGCGGACCGAGCTGAGTTCAATTTTTTTTGGGGGGGGGGGTTTGGCTGGCTGACTTATCACTTATGTTTCAATTTTGCAATTTCCATGTCCAGACCTCACTTCGACAGTTCGCGACCTGACCTCACTCCCTCTCGGCCTCTCCTCTTTCTCTTTCATTCGTATTGAGAGTGTACTATCCCTTCCCCCTTTATTTTTCTCGGTCCTGTTCCCACTTCCCAGTAAGACCTGTGCCCCTCCCTAGTTCATTATTTCCCTTGTTCTTCAACCTCCAGTAGTCATAACCGATGCCCCTACGTATTTCCTCTTTATTTTTCTTCTCTTTCTCTGTTCTCTTTCATTGTCACCATTAATCCCCTCATCCATTATCTCTATCTTCTCATCCCTTATCATCTCTTCTCGCATGAATTGGGCATTGAAGGTCTTGCTTAAGAACACTAATTAGCAGCTACAAGCATGAGTTGGCCCCAATTCATGATTAATTGCAACAATCAAGAGTTACAGTGGTGTTTTTTGGGCTATAATTAGAATAATGCCGAAGGTAGAGAGAGGAGGGGAATAGAGGTTTCTTTTTCCATTTTTCAATTTTTGGTTTTGTATTTTGGTTCCAGATCTAGAATTTAATTTCACAACCGACAGTTGGCGACAGGTCTAGAGTCGGTCCGGTCCGGTCCGGTCCGGTCCTCGGTCCAAGGTCTGGCAGATTTTCGGTCCTCGGTCCAGCCGGTCTGGTCTGGTCCGGTCCTGGACCGATGAACACCCCTACTTGGGGGTTCACATATTCTTTCTTCAAGTTTGGTGGCTCCTGCCTAACGGCTTGGTCATAGTTTTGTGTCTGGGTTGGGGGTGTACGCCTTCTAGTTTTGTCAAGATTGGGTGCTATTGTTATGCTTATTTGTATCACTACTTTCTTCTTTTTCAGTCATATGCTTTGTTTAAATTTGCCAGGTTTGATGCTTGGGGTTATAAATACTTAGCCTTGGTTATGGTTCAATCTCATTAGTTTGTCAGTATTGTTTTTTAGTTCTCTATTTTGTATTAAGCGATTCGCTCATAGAGATAACTGTATTATCTCATACACTTTTCGGCAAATACTAGATTCACTTCCGACTACAAAAGTTCCGATTCACCCATATTTTTTGGTTTGTTACACCTATGGTAATCTATGGACCTTTTCCATCCAGGATTACAATCTCTTGGTATTCTCTGGCTCCCCACCTATTTTGGCTATTTACTGGGATTACATAGTTGCTGAGAAGTTTTTTGCTCCACCATTGCCAATGGCTAGTTGGGTACTATTTTGCAAGACAATGATGACCTGAATTGGTCCGAGTCTATTGATTGCGACCGCAAGCTCACGGTTGTTACATTATAGGTTTAATATCGATCCCACAGAGATTAAGTGTAGTCTATTGAGTTTTAACCTATTATAAAAGGCTAAGTGACCAAATTTTCAATATGTTGTCTCAACTATGACCATTTAACTATTGGAAATTCAATCGAATTAAAAATATCTAGGGAATTGCTTCGCCCAGTAAAGAGTTAGATTATTAGATTTAAATATGCACTTTATTTAGATTAGATGATTCAAAGGAGTGCAATCGAACTAAGAATTCAATCTTTTCTTTTGAAACAACTGAATTGCATAAACTAACCCAATTAACATTCCTTCAAATATCTTTGGTTTAGTCTTAGTTATGGATTCTTGATTTCTAGAATCTTCCTCTCAACTAGCAACTCTGTTTCAAGTAGTCATTGAATTAAGTTCTATCATCTTGTTCTAATAGTGAGTTTTGCCTTTTAGTACTTCACTCAACTATCTAGTGTATGGAAGTGAATATGGCCAACTTACTCATAACAGTTCATCCACAAGATAGAATTCAATCAAACCAATTGGATAAATCACAAACATTAAAAATTAGAGATCCAATATCAATACTTGGGCAAACAAGTACCTAGATTAAGAAAAACTACTCACTCACAATGAAAATAACCAACATCTAAACAACAGTTCCAGAAGAGACTAGAAGGGGAAGAAAACTTAGCAATTATGGTGGTCTTCAATGGCTTTCCAAATTCCAAGCCTCCAAGTATCAATCTCGGATAAATTCTATTCCGGCCCCCAAAGTTTGGTGTAAATAGTTTTCACGACCTATAACTTTAGAAACAATTTTTTGGTCCATCCAACTTTGATGCAAATAATTTTTAGAACCAAACTTGCCAAAAGTAGTTTTCTAAATTGCAAAAAGGCCCCTAAGGTTTTTAAATTTTCATTTTAATCCCAATCTTTACAAACTTACTTTCGAAAATCTAAAATTTGTGTATGTGTAATTTTTCTCATTAGTAGTATTTTCGATCCCATAAGATAATTAAGCTAATTAATGATTAATTAAGCTAATTAACTATGATTAATGCTTAAATCGTCACCTGCTTGCCTGGGACCAAATTATTCTCACATTGTTCACTCACCAGAAGACATTTATTTAGTAAGACCTCAATTAAACTATATTGCTGATATAATTTTAGAATTAAAAGCCAAACTAGCTAAAATTAAGACGGAAGTCAAGGAGCAGCTTAAAACGCAATTATCTGTAACTCACCTATCTCTGGTTAATGAAGTTAGACATTGCGAAAAATCTACTTCAAGTATTAATACCCTATTTCAGCATGAATATCCTTTTCAAAACCGAAAAACCAAAAATTCATTTCCTTTACATGATGTAAAAATCCAAAAAGAAGTAGGAGAAAAATCAACTGAAAAATCAGCTGAAAAGAAAGAGAAAGAAGAAGATGATGGAGTGTAAGCAATATACTCTTGAAGAACTAGAAAATATGTTTGAGAAAGAACAACATCCAGAAGAACTAAATAAGATTATGGGCGCCATTAGCGATAAACATGACATATTATCTGATGATAATAAAGAGACTAATAATATCCACTTAGAAAAAGAAATATATCAGCAGATGAACCTTATTAAGCTAGAGGATCTGAATGTGTTACCATTAGAAGAAGTCAGAAGAAAACTGGAGAAAAAATGTGGTAAAATGGCTATTGAAGATGAGATTAATAAAATTGGAGAAGAACTCGATTTAGGTGAGATAGACACCAATCTGGTTAACAATGTTGTTCCAAAACTTGAAGAATTTGGTGAACCTTATAGAAGAAATACTCATTTTATAAGACCTAGGTATGTTCCAGTTGGACGTACAACTAATTTTTCCTTCAGGTTCATCCCAAGGAAGACTACAACCTTTGCAGAAGTTGGCCTAACCCCAATTAGTCAAACGAGATACATCTTAAACGTCGATGGAACTCGTAATAGAGAAGAAATATTTGAACATTGACAAAGAGAAATGAATAGTATCTTAAATTTAAATACTACCTGGACTGCTGTAAATTTTCTAAACTATATTAAACATAGTTTCTCTGCCACTGTAATTAACCGGTATGATTCATTAATTGAAGATGGTAAAAATACATTAAGAATGATGAAAACACCAGCTACGATGTTCAAGAATTTATGTAAGGAAATTGAAACTAAATTTATGGGAGCTAAACATGATTCTGAAGAAAAGGCAAGAGAATGGCAGAGAAAGATTAATAATATAGAATTATGGGATATGAGATATTTAAAAAATTATATTACTGAATTTAGTCAATATTATTACAAAATTAGGCATAATGAAACTAATCTTAGTATGTTCTATGATAAATTGCCGTATCTGATAAATTTCATAATCAATGAAAAATACATTGCGTGGCTTGAACGAATAGATGTCGTTGACACCCTTGGTTCAAGAATCTCTTATTTAAGAAAATGGATCAATGATCAATGTCTTGATCTCCAAAAGTAAAAGAAAATTAAGAAGCAATTCCTAACTTGTTGGGATTCACCTCAACAATGGGGAAAAAAACCTGAAAGGAGAAGAAAAAGAAAATTTTATAAGAAAAAGAGCTTTAATAAGCAAAGGGGAGAGAAATATAGAAGAAAATATTATAACAAACCAAGTACTAAAAAACGAAGATTTTTTTTTTTTAGGAAAGCAGCTTGTTGTCCTACAAGGAAAAACAACTGCAAATGTTGGGCATGTGGAGAAGTAGGATATTATGCTAATGAATGCAAAAACAGAAAGAATAACAAACTTATTGAAACCTTGGGAAGTCTATATTATGCTGAGCTTAGTGAAGATGAGGCACTAGACCTGGCCCTAAATAATAACAAAGGGATTGTTGAAAATTATCTTAGACAATGAATATGAAGAAAGTGATTATGAAGAAACAATTTATATGATGGAAAGTAGCTCGATTAGTCTTAGTGATCTTCAAAGACAAGAGTTTGTTGTAGATAATGATAACGAAGAAGTCAAAGGAGTTTGGGTTCTTCCCATAATCTAGAAAGACGTGATCTATAATTAAAAAATCCATCTTTCAGTTAAAGAGCAAATATATGTGCGAGATGATGGAAGGAGATCTTGAAATCAAAGATTGTGAGTATGATGTGGGGAGTTAATCTTATTAACTGGAAAAATATTCGTAAGTATAACAAAGATAGAAAATATAGGTATATCCATGTTGGAAGTGTCCAAGTTCAAATCACTCCATTACAGTATTACGGCAAAGATATCAATCTTTATGCTTTGCTATGTGATACTAAGCATACCAAATTCAACAATCAAATTATCATAGGGATTAAGACCAATTTATATAATGGGTCAGTAGAATTTAACTATTGACCAAGATATTATGTGAGTCTAAAAGATGAATTCGCTAAAAACTTCCTGTTTCTTAAAATAAAAACAGTTGGGATGGACATGAAAAGAGGGAATATCCATTAAGGATATTTTGAAACTTATCTACAAGTTAGATAATACAATAGATCCAAAGACTAAGGTAACAATGATAGAGACAGAAAAATTTAAAAGTCCTACCCCTATGTGAAAAATCTAGAGGGTTAAATCCAATCCTCAGAAGATAAAAATTAATAGATCATGGATTTCTAACTTTGCCAACACTACAAAAATCAATAAAAAAAGTGATAAAAATTGGTGAGAATGGTAAAATAACCATTAAACCCCAATTATTAAGAAGTATGAGTACAAGATCAGAATAGGGAGAAGAATCTTCATCTACTAAAGAAGAAATTATTGAAGATGATATAATTATTATGGCTAGTGAAATGAGTAGAATGAGTTTTGAATATGCAAAATCTAGTGTAGACCAAAGTATGAGTCTAGAAAGAAAGGTCATTGGGTACAAAATAAGAACGGTTAGTGAGCCCATTTATGAGGATGAATTAGTCAAAAACATTACTATGAAAATATGCTATGAAGTCACTAACACAAATCCTAATAGCATCTATATCCCAATAAACATATGCTTAAAGGGATATTATAAATACGAGTAGTGTGCCTACATAGATAGTGGTTATTCTGTATACTTTGGAAAAAGATCATTATTTCTAGAGTTTATGTGGAAAAGAGCTAAAAATCCTTTATAAGTAAGGATAGTTGATAATAGCATTATGAGTTACAATAAAGTCATAGAAGGGTTATCCATAGAATTAGGAGGAGTTCAATGCAGTATACTAGATCTATGAGCTACTGATCAACCATCTCATGATATGATTATTGGAAATAATTTTCAGAGATTATATTCTCTATGTACACAGACCATAAGCCAAATAATATTCACAATTAATGGTCACTTAGATCCTATTGTAAATTTAAGTAAGGCTTTATATGCATCAGAAAATTGAGTTCACACGCAGCTAGAATGGTGAGAATGTAATGCTAGCACAACGTGAGATATCACTAACAATCTCATTATCCATTAAAGAGCAAATTGTCAAACAATAAGAAAAATTATGCAAAGAACTCTACTCTAATAATCCACTAAAATTTTGGAATAAAGATAAAACATTTACTAAAATCACTATATTAAATTCCAACACTATTGTTTGAGTCAAACAAATGGTGTATACGTACCAAGATATCCAGAAATTTGATAAACAAATCAAAGAATTTCTGGATAAAGGATTAATTAGAAACAACAAGTGTCCTCACACTAGTCCGACTTTCATGGTAAGAAATCATGCAGAAGAAAAAAGAGGAAAAACAAGAATGGTAATCAATTACAAAAAGCCTAATGATAATATTGTCTTTGATGGCTATTATATTCATAACAAAACAGTTCTTTTCAACAGAATTCAAGGAGCATCTTGGTTCTTGAAAATGGACTGCAAAAGTGGTTATTGGCAGATAAAAATGGATGAGAAAAGTATTTCTTTAACTACATTTAATGCCCCACAAGGACATTATGAATGGATAGTAATGCCATTTCGCCTTAAAAATGCATATCAAATATTCCAGAGAAGAATCGATAACATCTTCAAAGATCTTAATCATTATTGTTTAGTTTACATCGATGATATCCTTGTCTTTTTCAAAATCATAGAACAGCATAAAGAGGATGTCTTAGCTGTCACCCAAATATGCATTGACTATGGTATTATACTTGGCAAGAACAAGTGCATTTGTACTGAACAAGAAATTGAGTTTTTAGGTTTAGAGATAAAGGCTGCAGAATTTTCCTAAAAAAGATTGAAGATAGAAAGCAATTAGAAAGGTTTCTTGGATGCCTTACCTATCCTTAAGACTTCATTAAAGATTTAGCAAAACTAAGAAAACAATTGCACCAGAAACTCAAGAAAGAAGTAAGTTGGACATGAACCATTAATGATACAAAGAATGTTCAAAACTTTAAAAAGATGTGTAAAAATCTTCTTGTTCTTAATTTGCCTAATAAAGGAGATGATTTAGTTCTTGAGATAGATGCCAGCAATGATAATTGAGCGCAGTACTCAAAATCGAAGAAGGCGAAAAACTCTATAAATATTACAATGGAAGTTTTAATAAGGCAGAAAGCAATTATCCCACGATGGAAAAAGAAATTCTTGCAGTCATACAGGGAATTGAAAAATTCTTAATCTTTTTAGCCCCAAAATCTTTTCTTATTCAAATTGATTGCAAAGGAATACTTAGTTTTGTGAAAAAGAATTTATCAAATATGCAAGCACATAGGCGGCTCCTGCATTAGCAAATATGGGTTAACCAGTTTTCCTTCTCTATTGAACATATACAGTGATTGAAGAGCTCACAAGCAGACAGTTTAACTCGAGAACTCACCAATGGTGATCACCAAAGCAGACCTTCTTCTAGAAAAGGTGGAAATCCATAACGAAATGCCATAGTTACTAGAATGGGTTTTACCTTCTAGTAAAGTTCTTATTGATAACTTAGAATTTCATATAAAAAGTAGATCATGCTTTTGTCTACTTTCTTCTGCCTACCTAATAGCCCAAAAATTTTCGCTACTAGAGTTACAAATTAATTACCTCAGATGTCCTTATGATATCCAAGAAAAAATAAGCTCTCATGCTCAAGAAAAATGGTTTAATGAGTGGTATGCGGCCTGCATAAACTTTTATCAATTATTATAATAACTATTCTTACAATATTTAGGAGTTTTGGAGTGCAATGATCTATTTTCCTCATAAGTTTGGAGTTGGTGGTGTTAGTTTCCCAGCCAACTCAATTTCTCCAAATGACCCTTTTATTAAAGCCTAGGAATACGGAATGATAGTTTACTTTATGAAAATCCTAGATCCAAAGTTCCCATTCTTCATAGCACTAACCAAGTTCCAACAATACATGTTCGAGAAGATCCATTGGATTCTTACATCTCTTGATGACCCAACAAACATTCCATACATCAGACCTCTATATTTAAAGGTATATTATGCACTAATCGAATATGAAAACGGAAAAGCCAAATCAGCCCATTATCTTGTCCAGATTGTTGATTACAACGATTCCTATGATCAACAACAAGACAGGTTTTCAGAATGAGGAGGATTCATTACTGATCCCACTTTAGCAAGAGTCGTCGGTTTTTAAAACATTTATCATCAAACTTGGGCATTAATTGAACAAGAAAACGTGATAATGCATTGTGAAAATACTACTTTCGCCTATGATAATGAGTTCAAAGAACACATGAAAGTGGAAGGAGTAGTCTCAGAAGATATCTTTGATTATCTCTTTGATGTTGGAGCTAGAAAATTCTTATCAAAAAAAGGAAAGAAATATCTTCTAGAATTATTTGAGAAATGGGATCCAGAGTATCTTCAATTAGATGAAGGTTTTGATGAGTATCCATCTAATGATCGTTTGGAAGGTATAATTGGAGATGAAGGCATGTAGAATCTCAATAATGATGACTAGTCTTGTCATAATTAAAAGTTATGACAAGTGGTTGCTCCATTATTGTACTATTTTAACAAGTGTTAGGTCTATAAAATAAAGTGTATACTGTAGCCGTGTAAAAAATCAGCATGTACTGTAGTCTTTTGGGCATCCTGTGTATCCCTATCCCCTCTATAAAAGGAGATATCGAGTGTTGAGAAGGGACACGATTAATTGAGCATTCTTAAGCAAAAGAGAAGTCGGGATTCTCCTCTATGAGCAAGCATCTCTAATTATCTTAGCTTAAGTCCCTATTCAAAGCTTTCTATTGTATTATTTCACTTTTAAGCTTTCAATAAAAGAAGCTTCCCAATAGGAAACGTTATTCAATTGAACCTTATGTCTTAAATATTATAATTTCTTAATTAAGGTTCCTCTATCCTTGAAAAAGATTAAAAACTTGATTAGTGAGTAAGGTCCAAGGTAGGAAATGAAACGGATCTGTGCTGTGCCTGATCTAATGAAGGTGAGGTTGAGATTAGCAATCTCTATAAACCGGAAGCCAAAGGAACACCAGAGTCCAGCGTCGACTAAGTTTAGGTAATGGTCGAAACTGTCTAATTAAGTTTTAATTATTTTTTGCTAAGCATGGTAGACCGTTAATCACAGAAAATATAATATTTGAGATATAAGTAGTAGATTGTGATAACTAACACCGTTAAAGTCATTCTAAGAAGTTTAAACATAAATTTAAGCTTAGTTTTGCAAAACAGTCCAAAACTTTGAAGTATTTGCATGAGTAGCCCCCTAGGGACCTAGAAATAAATATTTATGACCTAGAAATCTGAAAACCAAAAGTTTTGTGCTCCAGAAACCATTTGCGTTAAAATAAGTAGTCCCGTAAATATTTTTCTAAAATCGTGGTATCAGAAAACCATTTCACCAAACCTCAAGGGACAGAAAAGCAATTTATTCGCCAATCTTCTACTGAAATTCCCTCTCTTACTCTAAAGAAAACTTGAAAAATTCTAAAACTAATAATAAAAGTGAGTATGGATGCTTTGGTTTTCTATGCTCTCTCCTCCTTGCAGCCAAAACAAACCCTATTTAAGCATAAACTTAGCCGTTCTCAGCCACAAGATGAAGAAAGGTGAGCAGGCAAGTAGTTTCAGGCTTACCACGAATCGTGGCCTTCACCATGGAGGGTTTGTGGTCTCCTCTATCTCAGCATTATTTGGTTCTTCTTTCTGCTCCACGGGCATGGTAACTTAGGGTCATTCGTGGGGAGTCAAAACACACTCAATTGGGGTCAAAGTAAGGGTAAAAAGGTCCAAAAACTTACAAAATACAGAAAAAAACCATTCTCAAGCCTAAAACGGGAAAAGAAGTATAGATTATAACATAAGGTTCATAATTCTCCCTAAAAATACAACAAAACGACCCTAAAATAAAGTGCATTCTAAGCATATATTATCTATTTTGTTGTAATATTATTCTGAATAATTGCCTATTTGGGGTTTTGGTCGACATGTTTGTCCCTGGTCGCATTGTGGCCAAAGAGTGTTTCATGTCATTTCCTTTGGGGTGACTAGTTCTAGTGCCCATTGGATGGTGGTCCTTTGCAACCTCAATTCTGGTGCAGTATTATACCTGTAGGGATGGACATGTACTTCTGTACCCAGGCCTATGATAAGCTATATGATTATGAGACCTTACAAAGCTTGCAATTTGGGCACTTTTTCCAAATTTGAACATATTTCCATTGAATTATTTATTTTTATGGAGAACTTTGATGCAATGGGTTTTACTTGGAAATCAAGATCATGAAAGTGGTTGTCGAGGTCTAAACTATACTGCTTCTTGTTCTAGGTCATGCACCTGTTTGGGGATACCAAAGAATTATTTGTTTGGATATATTTGAGTTATTTTCTAATGTATATTTTGGGTTGGGAACACGTTATAGTTGGCTTTCCCAGGCCATTGTTAAAATGTTTTATTTATTATTACTCACCTTGATAGAGCGTTGTTAACGTTCTATCCTGATCATGTATTATTAATGGAAGTTATTAAATGGAATGTTGAGGAAGTTAAAAAATAACAACTTCAAGAGAAAGTATGGTTTATTACTCAAGTTCATCAACCATATATACTAGTTCTAACTAAAACAATGGTAGCTGAGAATGCGTTTAAAAGGCTTATACCTCTTTTTTCCTTTGATTGCTATGATTTTGTTAACCCTATTAACCATTCAAGGGGTATGTGGGTTCTATGGGATAACACAAATATCATGGCTAATCTCCTCCTCAAAGAGAACATATTTGTTCATATGCTTGTTCTTGATCTCAAAATGCAAAAATTAACCACTATCTTGAGCATTTATGCTTTGGCATAATCTGTGGATAAATTGAATTTTTGGCAACACCTTTTGGAATTAAACAATATTATTGACACACCTTGGTGCATAATTGGAGACTTCAATGAACTAAAGGAGGGGATAACAAAGGGGGCCCCATCAATCTATCCCAATGCTAAAAGCTTCCCTCCTTCTTGTGTTCTGCTATTGCAATGAGCTTACCTACTTTAGGTAGGAAATTTACTTGAAAAACTGGACTGAGCTATTGGTCGCAAGGATTGGCTTCAGATTTATCCTGATGCAACTGTATCTCATGGACCATTTATATATTCTGGTCATTGCTTCATGTTACCAAACACGCTATTGCAATATCCTTCGGGCAAGAAACCTATTTTTAGACTCCAAACTCACCGAACAACTATGATGCCGTTCAATCCATTTTTAGAAAGCAATGGAATAATAATGTCAAAGGCTCACCTATGTTTCGTGTGGCTCAACGTCTCAAATTTATTAAGAAAAATATGAAAGTATGGAAATCAACTACTTGTGCTAATTATCGAAATCAATTTACAAAAAATACTTCCAAATTACAATATGTGGAAGTTCGTTTTTGAGAAATTTCTGACAGTAAACGAGTTAATCATTGACATAATCAATGAATTAAGTAGCGAGAAAAGTTAATCCTTTTCAACTAACGTTATTGGGGCCAATATACATGGAAGAAGTGGCTAGTTGATGGTGATAGAAACTCTATTTTTTTCACCAAACTACAACGTAAAAAATAAAAAAAGACATGCTCAACTTCTTTGCATTAAGAATGATGTTGGTAGTTGGATTGAAGATATTGACCTAATTAGGAATAAATTTCTGTTTGACTTTTCACACTATCTAAAGACCAGCCGCAGTAATGGAACGATGTTTAGCCCATTTAATGCCATAAACAAAGTAACATCTAACGAAAACTTCGATCTCATTAAGCCTATAATGGAAGATGAAATCCACACTAATGTCTTTCAAATGAATCCTTCAAAAGCACCAGGCTCGAATAGCTTTAGACCATTGTTTTTTCAAAAAGATTGGCCCTTTTTAAAAGGCCACATTTGTTTGGCTATCAAAGATTTTTCCCGATTTGGAAAACTTTTGGAGGAATTTAACTATTCCTTAATCGCCCTCATTCCGAAAGTAGTTAATCCAAAAACTACGGCTCAATTTCGGCCCATTACTTTGTACAATACATTTTATAAAATTATTGCCAGGATTATGGTTAATCATATGCAACCTGTGCTAGAATGCATTGTCCAACCCATGTAAAGTGCTTTTATTAGCACATGAAGTCATTAATAAGTTTCAACATATGAAAGGGAAGAAGGGATATGATGCTCTTAAACTCAACATGGAAAAAGCTTATGATCGTATTGAGTGGGACTTTATAATACATTGTCTTCAAGGCATGAACTTTCACCCAATTTAGATTGCATGGATCAACGAATGCATGTCTACAGTATCTTACTTTCTAATCATTAATGATGAATCTTGTGGATTTTTCAAGCCTACAAGGGGTCTTCGATAAGGAGATCCTCTTTCTCCATATTTATTCATTGTTTACACGGATGTACTTGCACAACAACTATATTGTCATTCCTTAGACCCTAAGGCAGATGGATGGAAAAATTCCTTGTTTACTTTTTGTAGATGACAATCTTCTATTCTGCAAAGAATCGTCTCAAGCTACCTTTAACCTCAAAGGCATTTTAGATTCCTTTAGCCTAGAATCTAGGCAGGTGGTTAACGTTCATAAATCTAATATTCTCTTTTCTAAAAATACGTCTAATTTGGATAATCAACATGCAGCGGGAATTTTAAACACTCCACATAGCTCTTTACTAAGCAAATACATGAGATGCTCTGTCTTTTAGGGACGTCCAAAGTTTGAGAAGTTTTAGTGTTTGGAGAGAAAGTTCTCTGAGTGCTCCCCACCACCATTGTCCCTTTTATTAGGCATAACCGGTACATGAGAGATTGTTGACCAAAGATAGACTTCTAAGAATATACAGACTAAGGAAGGTAGACTCCTAAGGCTATACAAATTGAGGGAAAATAAAAGATTCAGTATAATTACAATATATATGACAAGATAATATGTCCAATACTCCCCCTCAAGTTAGAGTGCAGAGATGAGCAACAACCAACTTGACAAGAAGATAATGGAACTGTTGTTGACTGGGTGCCTTGGTGAAGAGATCCGCTAACTGCTCTGTTGTAGGAGTGTAACAAGTGACAATAGCACCAGATGCTAACTGTTTATGAACAAAGTGACAATCGACCTCGATGTGTTTAGTACGCTCATGGAAGACTGGATTAGCGACAATATGTAAAGTAGCCTAATTGTCAGAGCGCATGAAAGCTGGAGGTACGGAGAAATCGAGAGACTTCATTAAATTGCGCAACCAAATGGCCTCACTAGTGGCATTTGCCATGGCATGATATTTGGATTTAGCGGAAGAACGAGAAACAGTATCTTGTTTCTTCGTTTTCTAGGAAATAGGGGATGTGCCAAGCTGGACAAAATAGCCTGTGACAGAGCGACGGGACATGGGACATCTCCCCCAATCAAAATCACAATAGAACTTTAAAGCGAGTGTAGGAGTAGGAGAGAGCAAGATGCCTTGCCCCAGGTTAGACTTCAAGTATCATAGCACATGAAGAACAGCATCCTAGTGATCTTGATGAGGATCTTGCATAAATTGACTGAGTACATGAACTGGGTAGGTAATATCAGGACGAATGATGGTGAGATATGAGCCATTTAATGAGGCAACGATATTGCGAGGGGTTTGGAAGAGGGGCACCAGAGTCACTTGTCAAGCATAGCTTATGCTCCATAAGGAAAAAGACCGGTTTGGCCCCGAGTAAACCGACTTCAGTAAGAATGTCCAAGGTACATTTCCACTGGCATAAGAAAAGTCCTTTGGAGGAACAAACAACTTCAATGCCCAAAAAATACTTTAGTGAACCAAGGCCCTTCAATTTGAAGTGCTTATTTAAGTAGATTTTAAACGCTTCACAGTGAGTAGGATTATTGCTCGTTAGCACAAGGTCATCAACATAGATAAGAAGGACAAGGAAAACACCATTGTGATTATAAATAAACAGAGAATGATCTAGCGGTGTTTGTTTGAACCCATAATCTTGGAGGGCAGAGGCAACCTTAAAATACCATTATCGTGGGGCTTGCCGGAGAGCATTGAGAAATTTTCGCAATTTGCACACCAAGTGAGGTCAAGGCGGTCCGCGGTGGTCTCATGTAGATGTCCTCATCCAAGTCACCATGGAGGAAAGCATTATGGACGTCCATTTGATGTAAGCCCCAACCCTTGGAGATAACAACAGTAAAAATACAACGAGCAGTGACCATTTGAGCAACAAGGGCAAAAGTTTCATTAAAATCCACACCTTCAACTTGATGATTCCCCAAGACCACAAGATGATCCTTATAGCGTTCAACGGACCCATCAACATGATACTTAATTTTGTACTTGCATTTGCATCCAAGCACTATTTTTCCAGGGGGTAAAGAAGTAAAATCCCAAGTGTGATTAGCCTCCAAAGCACGAATCTCGGCGGTCATATCGTCTCACCACTGAGGATGAGAAGCTGCTTGACTGAACCTACGAGGCTTATTATTGGTCATGATGGCCGCTAGAAGAGCTCGATGAGAATGAGAAAATTTATCATAAGAGATAAAATGAGAAAGGGGATAATGAGTACCTGAAGAGGATGCCTGAAGCATTGACGAGATGGGGTTTGAAGAAGCAACAACATGATAAATATAATCCTTAAGATGTGCGGGTGGTCTCCTACTGCGTTGTGGCCGAGAAGCAGAAGGAGGAACAATGGGCTCCCCCTGTCCAAGTGCTACGGGTTGGGCTGGAGATAGAGGAGTAGGCGAGCACACACTTGATTCGGCGGAGAGGGTTGGCCCATGCGAAGGAGAGGGAGGACTGGGTTCAGGCTGGACAACATGGGGGATTGGGGCAGGACTATCGGGAAATGGGCTTGCTGGGCTGCCCTCAAATGGAATGAGTGGCGGTGGGTCAGGAGGCAGCGGGCTATGGTCAGTGGACTCCAATCGGGCAGGTCTAATACGTGGTATATGTGGTGAAGGAGTGGACTGTGGAAGTAATGGATCAAGTGGGTGACTGGGATGATGAAGAAAATTAGTGTCTGGTGGAGGAAGTTAGGATTCCTCGGCCCATGGAAAAATATGTTTGTAAAAAACCACATCTCGAGACACATATTTTTTCTGTGTTGCAAGGTCATACACCTTTCACCCTTTTTTACCGTGTGGATATCCCAAAAAAATTCATTTGGTGGCCCGTGCATCGAATTTATCACTACCATTTGAATAATTGTGAGCGTAACATAGTGATCCAAACACGCGGATATGTTCATAAGAGGGCTTGGCTCCAAATAACACCCAATATGGGCTTTTGGCTTTCAGGAGTTTTGTAGGAGTATGGTTAATTAGATAGGCTACAGTAAGGACACATTCACCCCAAAACTGGATGGGAAGAGAGGCTTGAAATCGTAAAGCCCTTGCCACATTAAGGATATGTCTATTTTTATGTTCTACCGGCCCATTTTGTTGTGGAGCATCAACACAAGAGGTTTCATGTATAATTCCTTTGGCAGCAAAAAACTCTTGGAGTGGCCCATTACTGAACTCCGAACTATTATCACTCCTAACCCGTTGAATTGAAATACCAAATTGTGTGTTCACTATAGTCCAAAAATTCACAAAAAGCACCTAATGGTTTCACTTTTGTCCTTGAGAAGAAAGACCCACAATAGCTCTTCTAAAATCATCCACAATACAAAAAAAATAATGACATCCAGACACTGACAAGACATGATAACATCCCCATAAATCGCAATGTAGAAGTCCAAAAGGTTTAACATCTTTGGAATTGCTAAGCGGAAAACTATTTCGAGTCTGCTTAGCCCTATGATAGACATCGCATCACTCGTAGAGCTCTTTATTTACCTCAAAATCACACAATTTGGATAAAGTAGCTAGACTACCATAAGATGGATGACCAAGTCATCGATGCCAAAGACTTGCTCCTTCCTTGTGAGTTGCAACTAAACTTGCACCGTTGATGTCGTTCTTCAAACAATAGACCCCGCTTCTCAGATCACCTGCTCTAATGAGCCTCTTTGAGGTGCAGTCCTGTATAACACAAGAATGCTCACCATAAGTTACAAGACACTTAATATCCTTGGTTAATTGACGAATAGATATAAGGTTTCAAGAGAATTGAGGAGAATATAAAACATTCTTCAACAAAATGTCGGGAGACACAACCAACGTCCCGACATATTCAACCTCTATAGTTACATCGTTAGCAGTAGTGATAAAGAGAGGCTTTAATAGTTTGGCGACGGTTTTAATTATGTGAGCATTATTAGTCAGATGATGCGAGGCCGCACTATCGAGAACCCATTGAATGGTGATATTGCAATTCTTACCGGCCATTCTTTCTTAATTCTCCTTCTCCTTAAAAAAAACACATACATTTCTTCTAATTGGGTCTTTGTAAGCCCACAAAACATGTTTTGCATGTGGGTCCCAGCATCTTGTCCTTTTCCTTTAAAGTCAGTGGCCAAAAATGCCTCTCCACTTCTCAAACTCTTCACACCATGTCTTGCTGCCATTCTTGAAATTTGCTCACTTGCCTCATGACCTCCTCGGCTTGCTCCTCCATTGCTCCACAGTATCGGGTTTCCTTTCCCTCTTCCTTGACCTGTGTGACTTGCCCTTCGATTTCCACAATTAGATGGGTATCCCACCAATTCAAAACATTGTTCTTTCAAGTGCCCAAGCTTCAGACAATGGTGGCACTTCAGTCAACTAGAATTTCGTCCCTGGTTGTTGCTCCAAGGAGGTCAATTGATGCTTGCTGATGCTCTAAAGGCGGCTCCTTCCACTGGGTCTCGATTTTTCACTCCTTTCGCCAAGGCTTGTTGTCGTTCTTCCCGTATCACGAACGCGTATACCTTGTTCAAGTTAGGAGGTGGTTCTAGTGAAAGAATATTGGATCGAACCGTGCCATAGAGGTCCGAGTGGTGGCCCATCAGGAGCTGGTGGATCTTTTCATCTTCCAAGTGCTTGCTCATGTCTCTTCCAGTGCCACAGGTACATTTCCTGATGACTTGGTAGTTGCCCAATTCATCCCACAAGGCCATCAGATTTGTAACATAATCAGCTACACTAAGTCTTCCTTGTGTTGTTAAGGTCAATTCCCGTTTTATTTGGTGAATTCTGATGGCATTGCCTTGTGAATATCGCTCCTCAAGGTCGATCCAGATCTGCCTGGCTGTTTCAGCATATGTAATAGATCCATGAATATTCTTGTCTATAACATTGTATAGCCAAGCTATAACCATGGAGTTAACTTCTCTCCCAGGCATAAACTTCTGGTGAGAGTTTCTATGGTTTGGTTATGTTCCATCAACAAAACCAATTTTATTTTTTGATTTTAAAGCATTAGCAATCAGTCGACTCCAACCTGCATAATTGTCGCTGTTAAGAGTCATAGGACTAATTATATTACTCGGACTATTCAAGCTACACAAATAGAATGGTGATTGTGGATTGCTTGGGTCAACACTAATGCTGAATTTTTTGTCCTCGACTTCTATGTTCTGTTCATTATTGTTTTTCCCGTCCATGGTTGCATATTGATGTGACAAGATCTTGGGATGAACGCTAGTTGTTTACCAAGCTCTGATGCTATGAGAAGTTTTAGTGTTTGGAGAGAAAGTTCTCTGGGTGTCCCCACCACCATTGTCCCTTTTATTAGGCATAACCGGTACATGAGAGATTTTTGACCAAAGATAGACTTCTAAGAATATACAGACTAAGGAAAGTAGACTCCTAAGGCTATACAAATTGAGGGAAAATAAAAGATACAGTGTAATTACAATATATATGACAAGATACTACGTCCAATAGATATGTTCCGAAACCTTATTAGTAAAGCCGAAGCCAAGTTAAGTAACTGGAAAGCCAATTCATTGTCCAAAGTTGCACGTACTATTCTGATTCAGTCAAATTGGGATGCTTTACCTGCTCAATCCAATTACCCAATTTTGTTATCCAAACATTAGATCGCAGCAACCGGGAGTTTTTTTGGAAGAAATCCAATGCAGAAAATGGTTTGCCATTGGTTGCCTGGGATAAGATTTGCAAATCTAAAAAATTTGGTGGGTTGGGATTGAGGACAACGGGCGCAGTAAATACTGCTTTTATGGGGAAGCTCTTATAGAACTTTATTTCGAAATAGGAACATTTCTGAGTGAAACAAATGGGGGCCAAATATGGCTCTGCTGACCATTTTTTTTTCTTCCTATAAACAAAAGCAGACCAACTCTTGGGTTTGGAAGTGTCTGCTCCGTACTTAGGAGTTCATTCAATAGAGCATGAGGTGCCCATTGGGTGACGGGAATGCAGTAAGATTCTGGGCACATGCTTGGCGTCTCGGTTCTTGTCTGGCTGATTAACTTCACATTGATTGCAACACTTTGACAAACACTAATCTGAAAGTAAGTGAATTTATACTACCCAATAAAACTTGGGACAAGGTCAAATTATCGCAAACTCTGCCTTCGCAATATTTACATCATGTACTCGCTGTTCCTATTCCGGTAATAGAGATGCCTTACGCATTCTGTTGGGGGTTAACGGGAAGTGGGGATTTCTTTGTTAAAACAACCACTTGGAAAGCACATGAATATCAAACCGGATCAAACAACATGAAAATTCAACTATATTTGGACACTTGATATAATGCCTAAAATTAAAATCTTCTTATGACAGCTATGTTATAATGCACTTCCCTCTAGGGGGAACTTACTGCATCTGGGGTTACAAATTGATCAGATTTGCCCAGTTTGCCTCTCCCATATTGAGGACACTGAGCATCTCTTTGCCTTGTGCCCTTTTGTTATCTAAGTATGGGAATTAGCCATCAAACATGGTTTTGTTGATCACCTTTTTAGAATCAGCAGCAGTCAGTTCGAGATGCTTTGCACGAATTATATCTCGAATGGAAAAAATAATATGCCTAGAATTGTTGCGCTTCTTTGGAGCATTTGGAAAAGCTGTAGTGCTATTGTTTTTCAAGAACCTTTGGGATCACTCATTAGGGATAAACGCAACTGGGTATAATGGAAACAATGTAACCTAATATCACTATTTTATCCACAAGCTCGGGCAACACATTATTCTTCTAACGTCAAGATGACCCGTACAATTGGGTGGATTTTCCCACCAGGAGGCTTCATCAAAATTAATTTCAACGACATGTTATCTTCATCAGGAGTAGCTGTGGGATATGTATTACGAGATTAACATGGGGCGTCTCCTCTACGCAGGAACTAGATTTATGTACAACAATCCTATTCTTCTGTCTGAAGCTGCTGCTATGCGGGATGGTATTAAAGCAACATTAGATGCATGTTTCAGGCATATCCATATTGAAGGTGACAATCACCTCATGATCCAAGCAATGCAAGGTTTTCTACAAATTCCGTAACTTATTCAAAAGTTGGTGCAAGATATTACAACTATACTGTCATGTTTCTCCAATATCTCTGTCAAACATGTTTCTAGAGAAAGGAATATGGCAGCTGATTAGATCGTCAAATTAGGATGTTCGATTAGGTCGATAACTATCTTTTCTACATCCCTTCCCTTGAACTTACACGTATCATCGTTGATGATTATTTAGACTGAACCTTTGAAAAAAGAGTTGCTTAAAGTATTATTGTATTTATCATAAAAAAAAAGGGATATTGAGAAGCAAAAGGTACCCCCCCCCCCTCTCTCTCTGTCTTTTGGGTCCTCAGCAACCAAAGCTACGCAAAAGGGTAGCCAATGATTGTATGCGAGATTATGTGGCATCATTATGTTGCATGTAGCTTTTCCCTTTCACTTCTTTCGGTAAATTAAAAATAATGATAATTCTTCTTTGTTCACTCGGTTAAGCATGCATTTGTACGTACAAGCACAATCACGGAACTGCCAGATGCTTTTTGGCGCCATGCTTCATTAATTGCCGGGGGGCTTGCTTTTATTGATTACCTTTTCACACTTCAAGGCTATGAAAATGACTAGCACAAGTTTGTCCACACTTAATACTGTTAAAAATTTAGATTTTCTTATCCAAATTTTCTTTTGCTATTAGCTGTTGTTTCCATTCAACATTCATTGCAGCTGCCAACTTGCTATATCGATTTCCACGACTAAAATGATTGCTCTTTTTATCAAAAAATGAAAAAAAGTTAGCAAATTCAGTAAATAAGAACTTTGAGAGTATGGTTGCATTGTAGACTTGTAGTTCGATAAGTGCTTGATCATTGTAAGGAAAATTATAGGGGAAAAAAAATAAATTTCTACAAAAAAAATTAATGCCATTTGTGGTTTTTCTTTGTTGTAGAAATCATAAAATTTTCTCTATAAAAAAAATAAAATAAAATAATGGCTACTTGCTCTTCTTTTTAAAAAACACGTAAATATTTTCATTTTGAAGGTTAACATAGTCTCGAATAAGTCTTTGATTTTATTTTGTTAGATGATGCTAAAATCAAGAAATTATTTTCATAAAGAAAACATTTTCCTTCTTCCATATGCACATATCCCATGAAAAATTTTGAAGTGCTTTGAGCTCTTAGATAAATTTTCAATTTTAAGGTTTGACTCTATAAAAAAATTATATAGAAGTCAAACAAAAATGACTACCTTCACTTCATCCTAAAGACACGTAAATAGTTTCATTTTAAAGTTAAAATGGTTTCATACAAATCTCCTGGTGTTTACTTTGTTAATTATATCACGGCAAAATAAAAAAATTATACATTTTCATTTTAAAACTATTTCCTCCTTTGTTATATACACATCAATAAAAAATTTTAATGTGCTTTGCGCTGTTTGATTGATCTTCAATTTTAAGTTTTAACGTCTTTATTCATGTTAAATTTTTGCGCCAATTGATACATGCTAAAGAAGCATCCAATTAGTTTATTGTTTTATAATTTCCTCAGATTTTTTTGGTGGGGCAAAATAAAAGAAGAATCTTTAAAAACTGGGAAAAGGTCACTCCAAAGACCAAAAAAAGGAGGGCCCAAGAGGCCAAGACACACCACTCCATGATAAAAATAGCCACTGCAATGCACTTTTTTTCTTTTCTCTTTTTTTCTTTTAATTATTCAAATTCTTAGCAACGAAGGAAGTTCAAGTATGTCTCTCTCCTATTCTTAGGTTAGGCAAGTGCTTGTAGCATTAAGCTTGCACCAAATAAAGTAAATTGAACAAGAATTTGTTTTTTTTTGGGTCTTAAATCCTCCATTTCATCGGAGTCGAGCACTGTTGACCTATAAAGGGTTAGAACTCCACTTCATTTATAAAATTTTCTTTATGTGATTTATCGACAACAAATTTTTATAATAAGTTTTTGAAGATTATAGGTTCTTTATATGTATAGTTTTTTTCCCCCTTCCGTATTTTAATATGAGTACTGAAGCAATTTTTTTGTGAGGTCTCAGGACTCAATACTTTATTTTGTATTACAGACGAATTAATAAGACGGAAAACAACTATATTGAATGATTAAAACAAATTGACCATTTTTTTTTAATGATAAGCTAAGGTAGCATAGTATCGAGATTCATATCTTACATGATTACTCCAGGGGAGAAATACAGGAGGAGGGGAACAGGTAAATAAAGGGGGAAAAAAACTTTCATGTGTCTCTAGTAGGTTTTAAACACACATTCCTCATATAAAATAAAAGTGTGAATAATCCTTCGGGTGGTTAAATAAATTGACAAATGACGAATGAGGATACATATAGAGAGAGAGGGGGGGGGGGGGGGAAGAGATGGTCAAAGTGAGAGCCTTCAATTAGAAAAAGAGTTCTACGTAGTGCACCTGGTGTGTTTGGTTAGTCAAATTCGCAGTTTTCTTTGTAACGGAGCAGGAAGCAATTGTTACTTGGGAAAGGTGGAATGGCCCACCATGTCTTCGCAAACGAAGTGGTGAGCTAGGCTTTAAGGATCGAAGCATAGGGAATCAAATCCTTTGTAGTGCAATTATTGTGGAAATGGTTTAACGAGGAGGATGTCATGTGAATTTTTGTAAGCCGAACACCTTCATAATTCAAAGTATATCCTCCCAGCCTCAACATTACTTCACTAAAATCGGTCATGAAAGAGACACCTTCATTTTGGTATGATAAATGGCTCCCTCAAGGGACCTTTAGCAATCTAGATAAGCTATGGCTCTCATTTGTTTTGTGATTATGCCAAAGTTTGAAAGTTTATTCGCAATGGTCATCGGCGTATAGCCCCTCTAAAGGAATTTTATTATTAAGCAACAAATCCTATATTGTCCTATACCGTAGGATACTTGTGTTGTGGATTCTGTATGATGAAGCTTGACAAAAACCTATAAATTTATATGATTTCTTGTTGAAGTTCTCAAAAAATAGAGAAAGTGTTGAGTTTTTACCCCCTATCTAAAAAAAACCCTTCCAAAATGCATTTTCATTTTTGGCACATATTGCACGAATTCCTCATATTAGCTTTTATGCTAGCTTGCCAAGAATATTATTGCGGTTGACCAAGATGTGTATCTGTTTACCTGATCAAGATGACCATCTTCGCCTATTCAGAGAGTGCCTATTGACTGTAGCTACTTGGACTCATTTTAGGCCCTGTTTTTTTCGTGGTTTAATGAACTCAACCTACTCCTTCCACTTACTCCTTCCCCCCTTCCCCCTCTCACCCACTCCTTTCCTCTCTCATCCACTCCTTCCCCCCCTTTCCCACACCCTTTATTCAATTCTCCAACTTCATTCAACTCCTTTCAATTTTCATCTACTCCTTCCCCCCTTTTCCATACTCACTCCTCGCACACCCATCATTTCCCATTGAAAAGAACAAGACCTTATTCCTAAGGCTAACCCTAATCACTATGAGTTGCTTTTTAATGTTGACTTGGACGACTAGTTAGAGTTTAATTTGCCCAAGAGATTGGGCTCTAATTGGCCCGCTAATTTTATATGGCATTCCACCAACAGGTGTGTATTTTTCGAAAACATTGTTCATTAACGAAAATTGATGTTGATTTGCTGTCAAAATGCAGGATAACCTCCATAGAAGTGAAACACTAGATTATATCGTAGAAGTCACACCAACAAGAAACGTTGAAGTTCAGCAGTAATGCGTATCAAGATCCATAGAATACACAATTCATAAAAGCTACCATCATAAGGGATTCCTAGTTCAATTGTTTTTGGGGGGTCCATACAAAGCAGTCGTTCTGAGTGCAATTTCCAACCCATGTCTTTTACTCTTAAGGAAGCCCTGTTGTTGTCTTGGGATAACCATCTGGACAATTTGGAAATTGATTTGGAATAGGCACTTAGGTTAATTTGGTGATCATTGTTTTAGCCTCACTGTGCGAGGGCCAAACAGAATCTTTGCTGTACAACACATGTACATGCCATTCAGGGATCAACTGGTGACTTCGGAATTGGATGGGGAGACCTCGCTCTGACAAGAAGAAACAGCAAGACGAGGAAACTGAGGAGGACTTCATATTTCACAGGAGTATTTAGGACTCTATTCGATTGAGGTTTTGGTTAACTTCTTATAGTGGCTTTGGCAGCCTTTTCCCTCATGGTTAGGTAGCGCATCCATTTGGCGGCTCAGGATCAACGAATTTTATTTGCACCAACGAAAGTACATCAAAAGTACGCCAATTTAATATAATTGCTTCGTTTTTATTTTTATCCATGAAACCGCCTATTTTCATGGTCCTACTTATCATTTGATTGCACCATATTATCTTGGTACAGATTTGGTGTCCCTTTTATCAGTATTTCTAGAATGGTCATTTAGGATTAGATGGCTGCATGGGGTGACTCTATTTTGGTCTTTTAATTTGGTTTATATTTACACTTTACTTTGCAATATTATCATAAGTTTCATTGGCTTGCAAAAAAGAGGTTAGCTGCCAAGCTTTCCCTGCATATTGAGGATATTAATCTAATATAAGATTGCATGACTATAAATCCACTCCTGTAAGAACAAAATAAAGATTTTTAACATCCATATCAATGCCCCTAAGCATATAGGATATTGGAAAACACAGGATATGATGAACAATTTTTGTATAGTATTCATATGGTGAATGTTGCAGAGCAGTTAATTGCTCCCCTTCTAGGACACTATTCGGCTATTTGCAAATGTCTTAACACAGTATTTTATCTCTATTTATAATTCTTGTTGATTTTAACTCAAGAAGGCCCCCCTTTTTTGGGGGGGGGGGGGGAGGGGGGGCTGAGGAAATATATTTCAGATTTGAAGTACAAATGCTATGCTATAGAAGTTTTCCTTCCTTTGATTGTAATTCGATGTTAGAGCACTTGAAAGTTGAACTTGAGACTATTGACTAAAAATTAGAGTTGGAAAATAGGTCAGGTTCGTGTTCTTGTCGAATTTACATGGGTTGAAAATTCCTTAACTTGAATCTAACTTGTTCACTAAACGGGTTGGAAAGTCTTGACCTATACTCATCTAATTTTTAAATGGATTGCCGTACTTTTGACCCGTTTAAGGCAAACGGTCGAGTTCAAGTAACCTAATTACCCATTTATCCATTTTAACTTTAAACTAATACCTAATTATATAGTATATCAAGCAATTGCTTTTTAAAGTTCTTCCAATTCATCTTAATTCACATTTTATATATATATTTTTAATTTTTGTGTTCTAATTAATTATCAAATAAAAGTGTAAATGGGTAAATGATGAACATATTGGGTTGACTAGCTTAACCCATTCAATTTGTGTCGGATTAGTTTTGTCCAACTCTACTAAAGAGTCACTAATACCATATCAAAAAGATTAATATTTCAATGGAGAGTGGTTATACTAATGGTAGATACCCCTGAACAAATTTATCATCAGCCCTTATTAAAGCTCAAATGTGTTATCTTTTGTTGCGATATGCCATAATAAGTTTGCACCAAAAAATTATGTCACAACGATGATAGTTTGAAATAATTTTGCACCAAAAAAAACAGACTGTGGTACTGCCCTCTTCGATCTAGATATGTGCTCCAATTGCAGCAAAGAATTCTAATCAACACGCCAATCAGTATCACAGTCTCTCATTATCAGGATCTTATCCAGAATCATTTGAGCCAATTCACATCTAAAGAAAAGATGGTCAATGGATTCCAGTTGATTGTAAAAAACAAATCGTGTTTCAATGCCATTAACCATTGTTGAAGCCTACCAATAAAGTCTTAGTCTAGTGGTAAAGATTGAGGTACTAAGTACATTAGCAGGTGAGTAGTTTTAAAGTGTTTGAAAATAATGTAAACGGACACCCTTAAAAAAAGGGGCAACTAATTTGGGATACCCATAGACACCCCTAGTCCAAAAAAATTTCTAATGAGTAGTTTTAAAGTGCTTGAAAATAATCGAAATGGACACCCTTAAAAAAAGACCCAAATAACCTTGGAGACCCTAATATTCACGGCCCAAGCAATGAAGTACTAGTATGTTTAATTTTTCCCCTTTTAAGAATAAAAGCTATAACTGTAAAGAGGACATTTCAATGTCTATATGAGACTCTCACTCTCTCAATGTCTCTCCTCCCCTCAGGTCAGTGAAAGGGTCCTAACAAACATGCTTCATTTACCCAACTCACCCCCCCCCCCTCTCTCTCTCTCAATTGGATCCTCTGGCCTTTGTGATTATCTATCAATCTCTCTCCTCCTCTCTGGTCAATAAAAGGGTCCTGACATACATGCTTCATTTTACATCTATGATGTCGATTCTTAGCTAAGATTGTCTCATTTTTCTCTTTTTTGATCCAATTTAATATGAATCAATTTCTAATGATTCAATCTTATATTGATTCCGAAATATGCAAAACACATTAAGAACAATTGCAATAGTAAATTATTATAATGTTTCTTGTATTGTTTAAAATTTATTTTATAGTACACATGGTAGTGAATATTAATAAGTGGATGCCCTTGATCCGAATGTCTAGATCTGCCACTGTACATTAGGTCTCAGGTTCAATTTTCCTCGCTCTCATTGCATTGTAATTGTATTATATTTCCCTTTGTGGCTCCTCTAGA
>JACYFF010031955.1:31501589-31529303 GCA_017589665.1 Selenicereus undatus
CCCCATTGTTGAAGCCTATCCTTTGTGAGTATTCTTCTCATCATCACCAACCAAAGACAAAAATGCATGTTTTGGAATGTTCAGTTGAAACCAAACAAAGCACCACCAGGAGACCACAGGTCGAGGCTCTAAGATGGCTTTATAGGCAGTAGTGATATTAAATCTTCCATCCTTACCTCCCACTGCTGCAAATTTGCATCAAACCAGGCTTCCAGATTTGTCCTCTGCTTCATGATTAATTCTCTTCCAATACCAGTTCGTGTTTGAGCTGTAGTGATAAGTGTCCAGTTCATCTCCTTCCAGACAGTAGCCATTTACCCGTTTAAAACGACGACATTCTGATCTCTCAAAAAGATACCATAAATGCTTCTGAGTTGTTGCTTTGCTCCAGATTTTGCACTTTCTCACATCCAGTGCGCCTTCCTTTTTTGAACAGCAAATGTCGTTCCAAGCAACAGGGATTAGCTCCCTTTTTCCTTCATCACTCCCCGGTAAGAAGGTGCTACACCTCTTCGCAACCTCCGTTCTCACAGCAACAGTATGTATGCATTAGCATCAAAACAATTTTTGGGAGTCGAAATTTTCCAATATAAATCAACCTTTTGGAACCCCAACTTCTAATTAGCAATAGGATATCATCTTGAAACCTGCTTAATGTTAGCAATAGGATATCATCTTGAACTTATTCTCTAGAATCTGAAAGCTAACAATCAACATAAACGCATCCAAGAAATGGGAACCATCCAATTTCCGGTGTAAAAACCAAAACATAAGCTAACAATCGCAGTCCTTATTCTAGAAATTTTTGAAGAACCCAATCTCATGCTAGGCAAAAATAGTAAAATAACATACGAACCTTGAACCATGATCTTCTACAAATGTTATCAAAGTTCACTCTGCTCACAAAGGTAAAGTTGCATACATCTTGACATCGTATACCCCATCATGAGGTTGGCAAGATGTCCACAAATCAAAATCGCATGAAATAACTTCTTCAGGCGCCCAACCGCATTCACTGTGAAACATGGCAAATAGCAAACACAACTAAAACCATGAATTTCCTACAATCTTGCTCGAAGTCCTCCCTCCTGGTCAAGGATAAAGCTACATACATATTAACCCTCAAGTACCAAAACGTCGGAGTTGGCAGGATCAACACTAGATGTTGTGTCTCAAAGTTGAGTTTCCGGCCGATCATTCACCAAATCCAGGTGCCCATCACCCAACAAACTATGCCCAATAGGCTTCAAACCTTTCTTACTCCACCTATTTACAAGAGCACTTTCAAACCTCCTCACTAGCCTCACAACAACAGGCTCCCCCTTCACACTCAATGGCTGAGTCCAAACAGTCAGAAACCCATTTCGATTCCCAAAAACAACATCAGTGAAATGGCGATCACCCACCATAACCAGCATTGACGCAGGGCACCCAAAATGCTTCTCTATCTCCTCTGCATTCCCAGCTGGTTTCTTCACCTTATGCCTTATCACTTTGATCCCGATTTCTCTCTCCAACTCCCTCGCCTTCGACCCATCTGGGTCGAACTCGAAGAGCCCCGCTGTATTGCTGAGTACCGCCACATTGTCGTCCCCAAATTCGGCCTTGCAATGTTCTAGAGACGGTTTGAGAGGTGCCCACAAGGTCAATGAGTAAGGCGGAGTTAAGGTGTTGTCTTTGTCGAATATTACGCCATGAAAGCCTCTTCTTCGGAGCTCAGACCAATTGATCCACCGTATATCGGGAACGCTAAGGTGCGGGATGGCGAGACAGTGGTCCTTAACAATGACTTTGGCGGAGGAGATTATGCCTTCGCAATTGAGTCGCTGCCCAATTGCCGCTCTTAGGTCTGCCCACAACATGTTCGACGAAATGCCTGAATGAACCTCGGAAGCTGTAATGCGTGTTGTAGTTGGATTTGAGTGCCTATATTTGCAGCGGTTGCTTTTATTAGTGGTAGCCAACATAGGGATAACCGGGAAGCTACTCGCGATTTGTAAAATCATCAATTTGGGGTTTTTCTATGAGAAAGGAAAAAATTTTCAATTGAGGGCTTCTCTCTCCCTTTCTTTCTGTAACTTGCACGGTCGGCGCTCTGGTTTTCTGGCCTTTTACCCGTCCCCCCATTGTGGGTGTCATTAGCAGTTGGGCTTCAAATGTTGCTGGCCTACCCATAGAAATCCCAAAAGCTCATTCCCCAAATAACACGAGCAGGAGACAAAAAGACCAAGTTCAATATTCCATTTTTTTTTTAGGCCCTGTTGACGAAAGGTGTAATTGTGTATAATAAGTGGGCAAACTCTTAATAAATTTGCCGAATAGTTTGTATCAACTATTCAATCTATATATTATGATACCAAGCATTGTCCCTATAGTGCTTGGATTACTCTCATATTATCTCCTTTAATCATCATACTTGACATTGTTCGTATTTTACTATAAACAGTTGTTCTCTATGACATAAAAGTAGAGCAATTATCCTTGTTACTAATGTATCACTATGATTAATCTACCTATGCATAGTAAATTACAGAACCAATAATTGATTTCTCCCTATTTTTTGAACTATTAGATTTTATCTTCAGATGCTCCCAATGGTTTAGTCAATTCAACGTAGCGAATGCCCTTGTTTCCTTGCAAATCAGTAGTGCTCATAATTGTTAATAAATATAGATTTATATCATCCCATTTATATTGAGTATTCAATTCTATAAACAATCTTTCAACCCTCAATACAACGATAGTGCAATTAAAGATTTCATTTGATTTGCATTGTTGCAACCTTTTTTTAAAAAAAAAATCCTATGTATATATCACCATAAATAGATGACAAATAGTAATTTCCTATTCAGGGAAAAAGAGAAATGTTGTAAATAAAGGAAAAGAATAAGCATAAAACCACTCCAAGACCAAGGCTATCATATGAGACTTCATAAACTGTCCTTTCAAGTTATTAGTTATTCTTATTTGTTTAAATGCATAAATTGGTACATGATTGAATAAATTATTATTTTATTAAAACAAGTTACTTCTTCAATTCATCATAAGTATCTTTCACCCTTTTATGAGCTTTTAGTCTATATGACATCTTATTTCCTTCTCTATCTAAGTGACTTGTGTTTACTACCTAAGAATTGCATAAAGTCATATTGAAAGGGCATTTATCGAGGAAGTTTAACTGTTTCTAGTGCTCAGAGTTCCTCCTCCCTTTTAACCTCATTGGTTGCCCTAAATAGAGACGATGAATTGACCTGCTTACTTCTAATTTTATAATATATATATATATATATATATATATATATATATATATATATATATGTATGTGTATATATTTGACCCAATCAATTTCTTTTTACAATATATTTGTACTTAATTTTTATTTATTTATTTATTTATTTATTGTAATATTGGCAAGCTTATCTAAGTACCTATACTTCATGGGATGATGTTAGGCAATGAATGGCATGGGAGATGGAAGAGGGTAAGGGGCAAGGGAACCCATAACTCCTTTTTGAAAGGTGCATCATCCTCACTAGACCACCCCATTGGTGGTTGTTATTTATACTTAATTTGTTTACTAGGTCGGGGCTATTTTTCAATTATAAAAATGTCAATTTTAAGAAAGCTAAATGACTAATAAATTAAAATTTTACATTATTTAAGGAAATATATTCGTATACAAATGCAAATGATGAGTGTAAGAGTCGAATCAAAATACGTTAATCTATATCTGAATAGCTTTCATGTGGTGTCAATTCCACTTCTTCACTTTTTCTCTCCAACCTTAAGGGCCAAAAAACCTCAATTTTTTGAGAATCTTCTACCCTCAATTTTCATACAGTTTACTATGATTTTGGCTCACCTCTTTGTAGATGTTGGATTGGTGATCTTGTGTCGATTCTTCTCATTGTTCTGTTCTTGAATCCCCCCCCCCCCACCTATTGGCAATTTTTAGGATTTTTGTATGAAACCCTAGTTGTTACATGTGGGCAAAGCAATAGAACATGATCAATTCCGTGCGAGTTTACAGATGGACTAGCAGAAGCGAAAACTTATGGAGAAGGATAAGGAGGAGATTGTGATATGTGACGATGAAGTCTCAAAGGAGAAGGTGAGTCTTCTTGGAAAATTGCATACCACGAACATGTTCAACACTAGGGCACTAAAAACAGTATTGAGGAATATCTAGAAACCCTCTTAGGAGGTTGTTATTAAGGATTTGGATAGTAATCTCTTTGTCTATCAATTCTTCTCATCGGCTGATAAGCATCATGTCCTGAAAGAAGGACCTTGGTCATTTGATGGGAATATATTATTGCTAAAGGATATGATAGGTCTAGAGCAACCACTAGAGGCGAAGTTTTCCACAACCATATTGTGGGTCAAAGCCAATAATGTTCCAATTCCAACTCTTAAGCAAATTGCTTTTTTTGCCAAGCTCCTGGGGAATAAGATGGGAGAATTTGCAAGATGTCATGATGTTACGGTTTATGGAATGGATAAATCCTTGAATTTTAAAGTCAATGTGGACATCATGAAACCTTTAGAAAGGGGAATTAGAACTCAGGTGGAGGACAAGCCCATATTGATTCGGTTCAAATGTGTCAAAATGCCATATTTTTGCTATTCATGTGACAGGTTGGGGCATGTATACAAGGGTTGTGAGTTATTTGACGAGAACATTCCTAAACCTTATCTACTGTATGGCGGGTGGCTTCAGGTGTCACTATTGAAACTGAAGGGATGGATGTTGAAGGTGAGTCGGTGGAGAAGAGGAGACTGCGTGGGCTTTCCAAAATAAGAAACAAGCGGAGATGGTTGGGAAGAAGCTCGAGTTTGAAGGCTTTGAGTCCGAGTCCTCAAATAAAGTCCAAAGTTTGGAGCTGTAAAAACAAGATTGTTTAGATGCAGATTGAAGAGCCGAAGGTGTTGGTATCTAGAAGGGAGGTCTTTAAGCACAAGCTAGGGAAGAAGGCCAAAGAGCATGACAATGACAAGGTCAGAGTTGCGGTCAACAACTAAACTCACAACCATTCATAAAAGAGGTGAAGGTTGCACAACAATGGGTGTAGTTTGTCTCTACTACAGGGGGATCAGTGACTCTTACGTAGTGATAATCTTTATAATTTATTACTGAGAAGACCATTGAAGCTCATCTTTCTATGAGATGTCTGGAGTAGAGATGGTTGCAAGAAAGAACATCGAGAGGAGCTTTGAGGCGGTCTACTCGAACAATAAGGGAAGGGCTTGTGGACTTGCACTCCTTTGGGACAAATCCCTTAAAATTGCATTGGTTTCAAATACTTTTAACCATATAGATGCTCCAATTGAGGGTGTTGGGGGTTACTCTATATGGTTTATTGAGAGACTTAGTAACCCACTCTAACTTGCCTTGGCTTATTGGGGGGATTTGAATGAGATCCTTTACAACTTTGAGAAAAGAAGGGGATGTGGTGAGAAATCAGAATGCTATGCAAGCTTTGTGTGAGACGTTGGAGGATTGCAGGCTTAATGATCTTAGGTATAGTGGTTATGAGTTTACATGCGAAAACATAAGGGGACCGGGGGAGGTTGTGGAGGAAAGGTTAGATAGGTTTTGTGGGTCCATTGATTGGTCATGGTTATTCCCAAGGTAGAGGTTCTTCATTTAAATGAGAAGATGTCTAATAACCTTCATCATCTACAAAAGCTTCACGGGCAAAATCTTGGGAAGAAATGGAGGAAGTGGCATTTTAAGTTTGAGAATATGTGGGCTCATAATGACCATTGCAGGTAGACTATTGCCAGAGAGTGGAGTGTGCCTGCATCAGCTAACTCTTGGGATAATTTGGAAATGAAGATAAATTGTTGTGCTAAGGTGATTGGAAATCTTTTAGGCTCAATGTGCTAAAGCTGACTTTCCTAGAGCTGACTTTCTTAAACATAGGGATTCCAATACAAGAAGGTTTATTGCTAACGCCAGTTTGAGATGCAATATTAACACAATTAGTAACCTTGAGAGGGATGATGGCTCTTTAGCAGTGAGGAAAGATAAGATAGCGGAAGTGGGTTTTGATTTATTTTTTTTAAAAAAAACCTCTTCTCCTCAGTCCCTCCTATTAGAATTGACCAAGTGTTACATTGTGTAGAGAAAAGGGTTACAGAATCTAAGAATAATGTCTTGAACATGTCTTATTGTGCAGATGCATCCTGGCAAAGCCCGAGGCCCGGATGGACTTAATCCACTCTTCTTTCAACAATTCTAGGACATTGTGGGAGAAGATATTTCAAGGGTGGTTTTGGATATTCTGAGTGGCCATGGAGTCCCTCCTTGCTTTGAATCGTACTAATGTGGGCCCAGTTTTGAAGGCCCATAATCCCACCAAGTTGATGGATTTTAGGCCCATTAACCTATGTAACATGGTTTACAAATTAGCTACAAACGTGGTTGCTGGGCGACTTTAAGAGCATTCTCCCTTCAATCATTTCAGACACACAAAGCGATTTTACTCTGGGTAGGCTCTTAACAAATAATATTGTAACATCCGCATGCGGATCATGATTAACCCAATAAGATGAAGAATGGTTAATCAGTGATTTACAACAATTATGTTTTGAAAACTCCTTTTCGACTGATTTTGATCATGTAAACTCAAGGTACATTGCAAAAATGTATTAAAGACATTGTTATGACATGATGAGGAAGATTCTCTTTAATGATCATTTACTATTTTTCTTCCTTGAAAAAGAACTATGCATACATTTTGCAGGCTCAAATGCTCCTAACTCCTAAGTGACATGGCATGAAGTGGCTTTATGAAACTCGAACAAACTTTATATTCAACTAAGCCTCTTGATTGAATATAAAAAGGTTCTACATAGGAAGTATGAGCAGGAAGACTAACAAACGAGTAGCAAATCTTATGAGCTGCTCTAGGCAAGCGCAATGCAAATGTAGGGCCATCAGCAATTTTATCTAATACTTTTGAGGAACAAAAGAAAGTATATGAGAATGAAAATCCAATACATAGAAGGAAAATTGGGCCATTTTGAAGAAAGGAATGTACAAAATAGAAATTCACAAGAGAAGACACTTATACTATAAAGAAATATCACAGGTACAAAAATGTAATTTCTTAAGATAAGGATGTATATGCAAATTCTTAAGGATAAAAATATAACTTTGCAAAGGACAATTCTATTGGTGGGAATTCTAGAAAATTATAGTGATTGGTGGAAAAAGTAAGGAGGCCCATGGGTTGGTTATTAATTGAGCTATTTACAACCCTTCTAATCGGAAACCGACACATGACGCAAACCAGGTCCGCATAAGTCCAGAGTTGACCATAAGGGGAGAAGAAGGATACAATAGGGGTACAACGTTCATTCTCATACTAGAAAATTACCATTTTGTGCTTGGGTGAACCCCAAGGCTATGAATAGCCCGAGACTGACCCTTTCAAGTGGGATTTTCACTATTCGTGATTTGACATACTCCTTTCACATTCTCCAAATGCAGTAAACTCTCTATTCTTCTCTCTCTTCTTATTACTTCTCCTTACTCTAAGGCTAACTTAAGCATTACAAAGGCCTTCCATAGGAAAAACACCTGGGGTAAACCTTCGTGCAGGTCATGGAGGAGCGGACATGTTAGCTCGCGCAGCTAAGCGAGACATCAACCAAGAGTAAGTCTAAGCTTCACTCGCACTCTTTCAAGTTTGATCCAAAACAGATTGGCGCTGTTTGTGAGGAAGCATAAGGAAAGCGGTTGACATGCAAACCAAAGCATTGAAGTAGGTAGAGAGGGGTAGACACGGAGCAACTAAGAACCCGCCAAGCGGGCACGATGTCTTTCCAGCTTATAGCTTCGACAAGAACTTTGTAGATTGCCCTTCAGCTCAACAGTTCGTTACCCCGGAACAGTTAGGGGAGGCACTTAAGCAAACGCAAGAAGCAATGATCCGAGGAGTATACGAGAATATGAAGGCTATTAAGCGTGAGCCCGAGCCTATTCGGGGGTTCGAGTACGAACTAACGCCTGTGTATACTCCTCCTTACCAACTGAATCGAGATGTACGGCCCTAAGGGGAGGTGAGCTCCATGCAAGGCTAGGAAGATCATTGAAGCTAAGCATGCTCTTTGGAAAGCCCATAACAACATTGCTCCTTCCTGATTCGTCACAACTCCATACATATCCAAGATCAGGGGTGTCAAATAGTACAAGGAGCATAAAAAGTCCTCAAGCCCCCACTAATCGGAGTTAGAAAGCTCAGGAGAGAGAGCTCCTTCACCATCCAGCTCTGTCAGAAGGGCTTAAATAGCAACATGAGTACCCCGCAGCACTCATCCCCTCTTCAAATGGCCGGGGCCAAGAGGGGCCCAAAAGTAAGGGGTATCATTGAAGTGTTACGATTGACCTTCATTAGTTGAAGTAAGCCGCCCCAGGCCACTTGTGCTACGAATTAGGGTTTCCTTGTAGAGAGGGTCTCTGTCTTCTTTATTGACGCCCTTTTGTAGGGTAATCATGGAGGCGCTACTCGCCTAGAAAGTCAAGATGCCAACCATCGACCCTTTGTGGACCCACCAATCCTAACAATCATCTAGATGTCTGCCACAATGAAGGGGATCACACAAAAGTAGTTTAATGGTATTCCCAAAGGGAGCATTACCTCCTTCCTTAAGTTGGTTGGGTTGTTTAACGCTCATATCATAGCGAGCAAAAGATAAAGAAAAACTAGTACTCACCTTTACAAGATCCGACAAGCCGAATGGTGTGATTTGAAGTATCGTGATGAGGTTCAATTGTGAAGCCATCCAAGCCAGATTTGGAGGATGGGGTGGCTTACATGGCTTTCCTTAACGGATATCTCCTGGGAAGGTTCAATTTCCCTCACTGAAAGTAAGGTAATGACATTGGCAAAAGCCTTGAGAAGGTTGTAAGATTTTATACAGGCTACTAAAATATACACCAGGGACGACTTTGTCCGACAAGAAACTTGGAAAAGAGGAGGAGAGGACAAATGTTCTCAGTCAAACAAGTGTCCTATGAAGGATGAAGAAGGAGTTAGGCGCTTCCATACCAATCCCCTGAGCACTCTTATGGAGATAAAGGGCAGCCCTGTGTTGAGGTCACTAAAGCCCATCAAGATTTCGAAAAAGTTTAGAAATAAGAACAAGTACTATGAGTACCATAAGGATTTCGAGCCCGCTACCTCTGGGTGTCATGAATTCAAGAAAGCCCTCCATGTGCTAGCTGACCAGGGCTTAATTGCTTCTTAAGGAGGGACAAGAGAAAGGATCCCAATCATCGTGATCCAGAAGGAAAGAAAGATAATGATGTTGACCAAAACACAGAGATAATAGTAGCCATCATTAGAGGGATTGATGATAAGGAATTGAACGCGAGGTACCGCAAACCCCTGATCCAGAAGACATACGTCCCTTGCAAATCCCTCACAATGATGCCTTGGTGTTACAACTTAAGATTGCAACTACCATGGTGCGTCGAATGCCTGTGGATACAGAAAGTTTTGTTGATATCATCGCTCTTAAATGTCTCAAGAAATTGTAATACAATGAGAAAAACTTGGAAGTAGTCAAGACTCCCATTGTGGGATTTGGGGCATATGCTATGTACCCCCTCAGAACTTAAAGACTGTCTGTTCAAGTGGGGGACAAGGAAAACTCACGAACTGAGAAGACAAACTTTCTTGTGGTGGACATCTCTATGACGTACAGTGTTGTCCTAGGACGTCCGACCCTTAACACCATCAAGGTAGTTGTGACATCTTACCTCTTACTCAGTTTGAACTGGATGACGGCAAGGTAGGAAAACTATATGGAGACAAAAAGATGGCAAGCAGATGTTATTATGTGAGTTTGACGTCCTTAGAAAGGAAGGAAGAACCTCCCATGGACAAGACGTCACGACTAAACAACGCTAGAAAGAAGATAGCCACAAAAGCAATGGTAGTACTCTCTGCCTCGATGGAGGAGCATAGAAGACCTCGCCCAGAACCCACTAGTGAAGTGGTTCCTATCCCTTTGGACCCCAAGTGCCTGGAACAGACTGTTAAGATTAGCAAGGACTTTAACTTTATGATAAGTGGTGGAATCGCTCAACTCTTGGAGCGATATAGGGATGTGTTTGCATTTAACCCTTTCAAACTACAAGGGATAGCTCCTGATAAAATGGAACACAAGTTAAGTTTGAAATTGTAGATTCAAGCCACAAATTGGTAATTTAGAAATGAAGGTACTTAGGAGCAGTGAGGACTGCGGCTTCGGTAGCCGAGGTTCAAAAGCTCTTAGAAGTAGGATTCATAAGGTGCTAGTACTTCGAGTTGGTATCAAATGTTCTCTTAGTTAAGAAACCCAATGGGACATGGAGAATGTGTGTCGACTTCACTGATTTGAATAAAGCATACCCCAAATATAGCTATCCACTACTGAAAATAGACAACTTAGTCGATTCTATGGCTGGTCATGAACTCCTTAGTTTCATGGATGCCTTCTTAGGCTATCACCAAATCCTTTTGGCCGAGGAAGATAAAAAAAGTGGCTTTCATTGTCGATACCAGCCTATACTGCTACAATATGATGCTATTTGGCTTGAAGAATATGAGGACCACCTAACAACAATTTGTCAACAAAATCTTTGCAGCACTCATAGGGAAGACAATGGAAGTATACGTGGATGACATTATCACTAAAAGTGTTAAGGAAATCAATCATGTGAAAGACTTGGAGAAGATCTTCAAATACTAACATTACATAATGAAGCTTAACCCCAAGAAGTGCACTTTCAAAGTCAAGTCCGAAAAATTCTTGGTTTACATGATCAATCAAAAAGGAATTGAGTTAAACCCTAACAAGGTCAAGGTAGTGTTGAACATGAAGTCTTCCGACAATCGTCAAAAAGAGGTGCAAAAGTTGCCCTGCTGCATAGCTATACTTGGGAGGTTTATGTCAAGATAAATGGATAAGTGTCTTCCTTTCTTTAGATCGAGTGCTAAAGAAAAGGGGCGCATTTTGGATAGGATGAGGATGTTGAACAAGCCTTCCAAATCCTCAAGGAGTATTTAGGAAGACTTCCTTGGATGGTGAGTCCTAGCATTGCAGAGTCATTGTTGATGTATCTTGTCGTGTTCGATCACATAGTAAGCTCGGTTTTACTAGTTGAAAGGGATGGACAACAACTCTCAGTTTACCATGTGAGCCATGTCTTAGCACGGGCTGAGCAACGATACCCACTTAGCAAGAAGTTTGCATACGCCTTATTGACTGCGAGTCAGAAGTTACGGCCTTACGCTGAAACTAACTACATCACTGTGTCAATTGACCAACTCTTTTGAAACACTCGTGAGTTGCACGGAAGCTCCGGAAGAATTTTGAAGTGGGTTGTCAAGCTGACACTTTATGGAATCAGCTATGAACCTAGGAGAGCAATCAAGACCCAAGCCCTCACCGGTTTCATCGCTAAGTTCTCGGTTCCGGATGAGCCAAAGGCAGATAATTGCAAGTCCTGGATGCTATACGTTGACTAATTAACAACCAATGAAAGAAGTGGAGTTGGGCTGATCGTGGTATCTCTCGAAGGGTGTACGTACGAGTATACACTGAAATTCATGTTCAAGATATCTAACAATGAAGCCTTCTCCCACTCCCAACTAGTGGTGAATCAAGTGAAGCGGTAATATAAAGCTTGAGATCCAATCATGGTCACCTACTTTGCTAAAGTAAAGGACGGTCCTCTATGTTTGAGAAGTTAAAATAGAGCATGTGCTCCGATCGAAAAACTGAGAAGCTAATGCCCTTGTTGAAGCTCGCCTACTTTTCCATGAATGGACGTCCAAAGAGCATCCATTAGGAAATCTTATCTGTGCGAACAATTGATGCCAAAGAGTTGGTATGGATCGACATAAGTGCGACATAGATAGAGTCCCTCATAGGACATTTGCGTGATGGAAACCCACAAGATCTAAAAGAGGTCAATCGTATCAAGAAGAGAGCAGAATAGTTCTTGTTGTATTAAGGGCTCCTCCATAAGAAAGCTTTCTCACACGCCCTCCTAAGATACACTACACTGGAAGAAGGCAAAAGGATCTTGGTTGAGATTCTTGATGGAGAATATGGTTCACACATTAGGGACCGCAACTCGTCCGTAAAGGCACTACGGACAAGGTATTATTGGCCAACACTTGGATCAGATGTAATAGAGATAGTAAGGAAATGCACCAATTATCAATGATTTACTCCCTGCACCACCAGCTATCCACCCTTCTAGCTACGATGCATTCCTTATTGTCTTCTGCAAATTAAGGCATGGACATACTAGGTCCTTTCCTAAAGGTAACAGGCCAACGCAAGTTTTTTTTTTTTTGGGTTGTCGACTACTTTACCAAGTAAGCAGAGGTGGTGGCATCCATTACTAAAAAGGAAGTTCGAAAGTTCATATGGAATAACATTATCAAGGTATGGGATCTCAAGGGTAATGGTCTTTGATAATGGTCGTCAATTTGATACCGACCAGGTACAAGACTACTATGCCGAATACAACATCCAAACAAGGCTCACGACTGTTACTAGACCCCAACCGAATAGACAAGCCAAATCCACTGACAAGCAAATCTTACATGGGCTCAAAAAGAGACTGGATGATGCAAAGAGAGTGCAGGCTGATGAACTGCCGACCATACTTTGGGCCATTCGGACAACCGAAAAGAGTAGTATAAGGGAAACTCCCCTCATGCTTGTTTATGGCTCTGAAGCCATGCTCTCAGTAGAAGTCACAATCCACACTCATGGAATCATCACCTTCCAAGAGGACCTCAACAATAAAACACTAAGGGAAGCACTTGACGACCTACCCATAGTAAGGGACGACGCTTACCTCAAGAGAGAGATAGCCAAAATTAGGATGACTTGATCTACAATCGAAAGATCAAGGAGAGACCCCTAATGAAAAGTGATTTGGTCCTACAGAAGAAGGAAACCATTGGGAATAGAGCAATCCAAGAAGCTCACTCCCAATTTGGAAGGCCTATATTAAGGAAGTGCGCTCCTTGATGTTTCAACTCACAACCCTTTAAAGAGAAAGGATACCAAGAACATGGCACTCCGACAACCTTAGGAGCTATCACATATGAAGTAGATTGGAGGAGTTCATGCCATTTACGTAGAAGAAATGCCTATTTCATTTTAGCATATCAATTGTATGTTCGATTGACCCCCGATTTTATCACTTGTGAATTTAAATGAATGATCACTTCCTCAAATTTGTTTTTGACTATTTATTTGTTAAGTTTGGGGGCATAAGGGCCTGATAAGTCCAACCAAGCGATAAAAACTTAACGAATCGAAATGGAAGATGATATACTGATGCAAGGATCAACTCGTTTAGCTAGTGTCTGAACTTATCCTATGAATGTCGTGATAGGCAATGAGAAAGATAAGACATTAATCCCACAACCGAACTCATCCTACCCCATTAAGGAAAGGGTCTAACCAATTACAACAATTTGATTAACTGATACACTGATACAAGGATCAGCTCATTCGGCTGGTGTTCAAACTCATCCCATGAACGCCGTGATAGGCAATGGAAATGATAGAACATCGCCCTTGCAACCGAACTTGTCCCCTCAAAGAAGGAGTCTAACCAAGTGCAAACATTTGATTAAATGATACATTGATGCAAGGATTGGCTTGTACGACTGGTGTCCAAACTTAGCCCATGAATGCCGCAGTAAGCAATAGGAACGATAGCACGTCAGAACGTGCGACTGAACTCCTCCTGCCCCCTTCAGGAAAGGGTATAGCCAAGTGTGACAGTTTGGTTAAATAACACGCTAATGTAAGGATCTGCTCGTTTAGCTAGTGTCTTAACCCACCATACGAGCATAAGTCAATACCTTACCCCGCTATACCTTTAGCCCCTAGGGGCTAAGGGGTAGGTGCATGGCTAAGCCATGCTTAGGCTAATGGAACCTCTTCCACGATGATAGAGGCAAAGCCCCTTTAGCCCCTAGGAATTTGGGTAGCTTTCGATCGATGAAATCATAAAAATGTCAATGCATGGCAATAACATGTAGTGGCACCAAGAAATGCAAAGACATATTGCAAAAAAAGCATCTAAACATGAAATGTGTCATACACACAAAATGAGATAAAGTGTCATTGTTCGCATGCAGAAGTTTTAAGTAAATAAAACAACGAATTAAATGTGTTCATTTAACCCTAACTCAAAGGCCTAGAAGAAGAACTAATTATTCAAAGAAATAAAGTCTAACAACTTATAGAAAGGTGAAATAGGGAAGCGGGAAGTCAAACCCCTACATCATCATCATCAACATCCTCTATGGCCTTATCGCCAGTATGGGTTGCCTCAGCATCCTTCTTAGGTAGATCCTCCAGGATGTGAGCATTGTGTCACGGGGCCATTACCCTCTCCCCAAAAGGGCGGTCTGATGGGGTGTGCAGCGCCACCGTTTATAAGCCCAGGACCCTCCCACACTTTTTCCGATGTGGGACTTTTTTTATCCGTGACACTGTCCCCCACCCAATCCTGTGACGCCCTCGTCACAGATAGGGCCCCCTGCCTACCCTGCCCGTCGGAGCGCTTGGCGGGACATCGGAGTCGGGTCTAGGTTGGCTCTGATACCACTTGTCACGGGGCCATTACCCTCTCCCCAAAAGGTCGGTCTGATAGGGTGTGCAGCGCCACCGTTTATAAGCCCAGGACCCTCCCAAACTTTTTCCGATGTGGGACTTTTTTATCCGTGACAATTGGCATCCTTCATCTTAATTACATTGGCTTACTTCAAGAGAATCTCCCAGTCAAGCATGAAGATCCCTTTACCCCCATCGTACACTTGGGTGGCTCTAGTCATTAAATCCATCATACCCTACCGTCCCTTCTCATAGGAAATATTGGCGGCATCAAGTTGGGCTTGGTAAGCTCACCTCTCTATTAAAACCTTGTTAGCCTTGAATTTGCGCTCTAGTTCCTTCAACTTGTTCTCCAGCACCCAGTTCTTGTACCCTTCAGCCCATGTCCTTTCCTTGAGGGACTATATCCTCTTCTTATCACGCCTCATCTGCTCCTTGAGAGAGTTAAGCTTAACCTCCCCAACACGATGAGAAGGAACCGAACGAAGGGTAAAGAAAACATGAACCGCGCCCTGGAATCAAGAAAGAAAAAATATTATGATGAAGTACGAGGGGGACAGCAAGTTATGACTAGTAAAGACCCATAGCTCCATGAAGTAGACCCGGAAAGTTTCCAGGGTGTTTGGAATCTCTTCCGAGCGTAGAGCTGAAGCCAGCTCCCACTTTTGGTCAAGTTCATGAAGTGATGCTACCTTCCCCTCAAATCTTCTGAAAGGAAGGAACTTCTGGCCTCAGAAGAGTTATGATCAGCAGAGCCGGTACGGGTGGGGACTTGCGGAGGAGGCCTCCTTTTCTTCGTAGGAGGAAGGCTTGAGGGATGATACTCGTCCCCCTGGTAGGAACATCGGCAGGCTGACAAGAGTCCTCTTCGATCTGCTCAAGGGACATTAGAGTCTTCATTAGTTCTAGCACTTGGCTTTTGATTATTCCAATGTGATAACCATGTTACGTGGGGGATAAATACACTTCACGAGAAGGACACACGTAATGGGCCTAGGCTCATGTGGCCTAGAAGAGGAATATACCGAAGGAAGCTCCTAAGCCTGTTGGATGACATACTCACTGGCCTGTATTTCTCGCCTCGTATCATCAAGGTGTCTTATCTCCTTCTTCATCAACTCGTCCTTCATCTTATGTAGCATGTCAATCACTTCTTCTGCAAAATGCAAAGTCCCAATAAGTAAGGTCAGTAAAGAAATATGTAGGTTAAATGGGCAAAGCGATAATCAAGCTACTACTAGAGGTACCCAAATAAAGCCCTGCAGTACAAAGGAAACATTTATAACCAAATAGCACTCGTCGAGGAAGCTAATTGCCTGGAACCTTTATAATCTTTCTGGATTGAGGATGAACGAAGTCAACAGTTCAGAAATAATGTATGGTAGCCATCTCCTTCTCCCCAAGGGTAGTGCGAGGCTTATTCCAAGTCTTGTTCAGACCTCACCTATTCCAAATAGGGATGGCCGTTCCTTGTTCACCTTTTTAACACACACATTTGTACTTCCATCCACGGATAGAGGAAGGCTTGTCTAAGGCTGACATGAGGCAGGGATGGCTATTCATTTGATACTAACCCTTTCCCCCACATGTCTTATTATTGCATTAGATTATGTGCACATAGGTAAAGGCCAAGGCCATACACTAGAGATGCTTGAGTTTGAATGCAACAACAAAGGATAGAATGGATGCCCAAGTATTGGGGACAAGTTGGGCAGCTGCAATATTATATGTTTGGAGGATTTCCAGGACAATCTTAGTGAGTGGGAACTAAATGCTATACTTTAAGGCCTCTAGGTATACTGTGATGCAACCTAGATTAGGTTTATGTACAGTGTCTATAGGTGAAGAAACAATCACCCTATAGTTGCATTTGAAAGAAAACTTCATCTCAAAATCGATGATCTTCTTGAGCTCATTATGGAAGGATGGGTTTATGTAATGGGAATCAGGCCTGTCCTCTAGGTCAGACCTAGAAGCACCACTCGAAGGGGTTGGATCCTGCTTCGGCTCCACAATTACGTTTGTGGGTGGCATGCCTATGCTAGCAAAAGGCCCAGGAACTGGGTTAGCTATGGATACTTCCCACTAGTATGATGTAGGTCTACCCGAAGGATAGGAGTCAAGGGATAGCTAGCTATTAGAGCTCTCCTCAAGGAAATTGGTGTTCTTAGAAGGAAATCTCAAAATGGAATGGCAGTGAGTAGACTTCGAAGGTCCTTGGTTTTCGGTTCTAAATTATTATGGCAATACTCTAAGGAGTCGATTCCTTCTCCAACAGGTGGGTTGGATATGGATAAGTGGGGTTATTACTAAACCTCTCCTCTCTAATGCTCGATGAAAGGCCAGAGAACAACCTCAACGAATAAGGAAGCGAAGACAAAGCCATGATATAAGAATGCTAAAGGAAGAAGGAAAGGACAGATACCTTTGTGATCACCAAGGCTCCTTCAGAGTTTCTTTCTCAACTTTCTCTCTCTAGGGAATTTTGAGGATGACACGTGAATGGAAGTGAGAAATGAAAGGAAGTAAGCCACGTATATATACATAAGTATTACCTCAAGATATGTGTCTGAATCCAATACCCCATATCAAGTGAAACGCCACATGTCAAAATCTGAAACGAGCTAAAAAGAAAATGGAAAAAAAGAATAAGATGGCCCACATGGATGAGGTTCAGCTGAATGGGAGAGAGGACTCCCTCCATTCATTCAGCTAAACCAATAGAAAGAGGAAGCTGCCTTCTCTTATTCATCCAAGTCGAATGGAAGGAAGGGTGTCCTTCCTCCTAGTCGGTCGAGCCGGATGGAAGGATGGGTCTCCCTCCTCCTAGTTGGCCCATCCGAATAGAAAGGAGGAGAGTCCTCCTCCTATTAAGCCCAGCCAAGAGTGGAAGGAGAGTCTCCCTCCTCCTATTCGTCCCAGCCGAATGGAAGAAGGGGTCTTCCTCCTTATATTCGCTCTAATTGAATAGAGAGGAGGAAGCTCTTTCCATTTAACCTGACTAAGGAGAACGGGAAGGATTTCCTCCTCGTCTTATTAATTGAATGGATAGAAATGGGAAATTTGAGAAGATCTCTGCATAACTCCTATTGATTGGGTTATGCCAAGAAATCCATTAGAACAAGCAAGAAAAGTGAAAGCATAAAGGACCCATAAATTGTAATGCACCAAGAAATACAAGCGGAATCAGGTTGGTAATATTGAAAGATTCATTGATACAGAAGTTTCGAGTACATGATAACAAAAAACAATGGTGTTACAGCCGAGGCACACATCGAATGGGACAAAGAGTACCATTAGGAAAAAGCATAAAAATGCTAAGCCAGCTAAGATATTTCAGCTCATTATTGATAAAAGCGATAACTACTAGCATAATTTCAAGGATCGGAAGTTGAGTGAAGTCGTTTCTTAGATGGAAGAGGCCCTTTTTTCTCCTTAGGAAGGAGTCTCTTTCGATCAGTAGAAGGGGGTCTTATCTCCACCCACTATGCACTCTCATCATTTTCCTTCGAAAGGAGCCGTTTTTGTTTGAAAGCGACGCTTGATTCCTTCTTCAAGGGGCTATCCCCTCTCTCCATGGGGAGAGTCCCCCTCATTCCCTTCTGTTGGTGACATTGTGCTAGTCGGTCGTCATTGGCATCCAACCAAATATTGAAACTCTCCCAGCGAAACTCCTCCAAGGCGATGGTTAAGTCTTGAGCTACAAGGGGCGAGATGATCTTAAAGTGAACCACCTCCTAAAGGACAGAGATATAGAAGATCAACTGTATGATCTCGGGAACCCAATGTCATACACATAACACGTTACTCTAGTCTTTGTAAAGCAGGGATATGTGATGCCCAGTAAGGTGGAAGAGGCCTGGGCGGAGGGATTAGGGGCTCCTTGGGAAGCTTCCCAAAATCAAACTGTAACATGATGAATTTGGCATCCTTCTCACTCCCGAGAAAAGGAAATTCATGCTTAGATATTATGGACTTGTGAATACAACAAGTCTCGAATAGAGACAACAAATCTATGAATACCTCTTTGAAGAGGTCGATCAAATGAATCCATATCTCATCTGAGCACCTCAGGGGATGTTCTGTTAGGATATGAGGGGCTAAATGATTGGGATATTTAAGATTCCTCCAATAGGAAGGCGACATGTGGTGTAGACCAGGTTAACGTAAGTCCAGAGTTGACCACAAGGGAAAAGGCATATAAGAGGGGCACAATAGTAATTTCATTTTTAGACTAGGAAATTGCTATTTTGCCATTGGGTGTTAACCCCAAAGGTATAAATGCCCCAAGGCTTACCCTTTTTAGGGGGCTTTTTACTAATCATGATTTGACATATTCCTTTAACACTCTCCAAATACAGTGAACTTTCTCTACTATTTTCTCTCTTCCTATTACCTCTCCTTAATCTGAGACACAATTGAATGTCGGAGGGGCCTTCCTCGAGAAACACACCCAGGGCAGACCTTCATGCCAGTATTCAAGGAGCGAATACATTAGCTCGCCTAGCTAAGCAACACATCAACCTAGAGTAAGTCCGGGCTTCACTCCCACCTTTTCAAGCTTTGTCCAAAATAGTTATAAATAGAGATGTATGATGATTCTTAATGTTTTCAAATCATCTCACTAATTTTTCACTCTTTCTCCGTCTCTCTCTCTCTCTCTCCCCTCCCTCGTTCCTTTTATTTCTACCACACCAAAATAAGGGGTAGTAGCCACAATTTTATGGATGACCACCGCCATCTTGACTGCCCTAGTGTAAATGGCCACTTTCTATCTTCTCCGTCAAGCATTGTGATCATCTTTTTTTCTATTTTCTCATTGGATTATTAAGCAATTGGAGGTAGTCTCTTTAGATCCTTCTTTCCCTCTTTGATAAAATTTATTTTTCTTCTTAGTGGATCATAGATGCAAAAGTAGCCTACGTATGATCTAAGTGTCTTGAATTCGATTATGTGATTGGATCATTAAAAATGGTTTTCATATGATGTGATTGTATAAGTGTAATGAGTATGGACTTCCAAAACCGTCATAAGTATCTTATGCATGTGGTAATCTGGGCGTTTTAATCATGCAAAAGGTTTGGAAGTTTAGTTTGGGCAGTCGTAATCAAAATCGATCAAAATTAAGACTAACTTTGAAGAAAAAATGGTATTAATCCACAAGACCACAAATTATTATTTTACGTAAGTTGATGCCTTGGTGAGTTATATTTCAATAAGCTTTGGAATCATTTCAATTCGATACATATCGGCTGAGGTACAATTATTTTACCGAAATTGCGCAATTTGTATATTAATTGTGCCTGATTCTGTTTAAGTCAAATTTGAAGGTTTCATTGTGACTGTTTCACTTTGAGATCTAAATGAAAATGTACCTTACTTACTAATCTTTCCATATTGGAGTTTTATGTTAAATTTGGAGGTCAAATGTCAAGGATATGATGTCTTTAATTTAACCTTGAAAATATGTCCTGTTTTGGAGAAAAGTGTTGTAAATTTACTGGTATATATGCCATTGTTGAAGCTTAAATGATTAAGCCTGTTGGGGATGATATTATGTTAAATTAAGAATTAACAATAACAATTATGGGATAGTAAAATTTAGTGACAAAGATAATGATGATTAACGATTAAAGTGTATGATAATAATGATTTGGGTCTAAAAAGTGTGCATCCTAGATTCCACATATTAGGGAATTTTATGCCTAAAAAATATATAAATAAATAATGCCAAATGAAAATTGAAAGAGGAACGATTTTAATTATGCCCAATGTGTTATTATAAACACAAGGAAACTATTTTGGGATGGATGAATCAGTATAAGTGTTTGGTCACGAAAAATGATCAGGATTATCTTGGGTTTTTTATTTGGTTTTCTGTGTTTATGCTGGAATAATGATTTGATGAAATACTAAGGTTATTTACTTGGCATACATAACTAATTGGAATAGATTTTGAAAAGTGGTAGCCAAGTGAATATTGGAAAACGAGTTGGCCCCAAGCAATTGTCTTATAGTGGTGACTTTTCTAATATTGATCACAAGTGGAGAACAAGAAATCTACTCCAACTAGAATTTGAAAAGTTACTGAAAGCTATCACTGCTATAAAAGGAGATCTTATGTACCACAATTCATCGTACAATTTTTCATTTTCTTAGCTTAGGTTACAGTTTAGATTTTAGGAGCATATTAGTTTAGTTTAATTATCTCTCAAAACCTTTGATTGACATACTTCGCTTTAATTCTAGTTTGAGTTTTGATTCTTCTATTCGATTAGCTTTCAATTTCAACTTTCAATTAGTTGGTAATTTCTTTCCTCTCTCTCCCCCTCCTTTTGATTCAAGTTTATTGCATTTTGAATTGTTCCATTGATTTGCGTATTTGTAGCTATTAAATTCAATCATGTTTAGATTACATTTAATTTTTATTAGTTGAATGACTTTGTTGTGCATGTTTCTTGCTTTGAATTTAATTAGTATGGGTTATTTGTTAGTTGTAGTGGCCTAAATTCAATGACATCCTTGTGGAATCAACCCTCAAATACTACTGTTGACAACCACATGCTTGCGGTTTAAATTTTACCTTCATTTTAGAGCATAACAAAAATTTTTTACTCATAAAGTAGCAAGAGTGTTTGATCTTTAGAAAAGATAGAGAAACATTCTCGTTTATCTTGTAAAAGAAAAATGATGACATACTTATGTGCCTAAGAAATGGTTAGTGAGGAAATAAAGCTTCTTCTAGCATAGATGGTTTAAAGAGTCTCAAAAACAACCTCGAGCAAAATGAGAAAGAAAAAGGAATCTCAATTATGAGGAAATGGTGAGGACAATACAGGTTAAATTAGGTCACTTCGTGAATGAACTTTCGAGATCTTACATGAAGATTCTCAAAAAGAAACTTTAATACGCACCTAAAAAAGAAGAGTCTATGAAGTGCTAGGACATCAGGGGGCAAATATGGCTCAATGAAGAAGAATAATTATTTTTATAACCAAACTTGGGTAAAGAGATGAAATAAAGAAAGTCTTTCGTATTCAAGCAAACAAAAATAAGGGAAAAAGAGAGATCGCTGAGGGACTTCCATTAGGAAAGAGCCATAACGAAATATTTAATCCATCGACATGGATAAAAGAACTCATATACGAAGGAATTGAATATCCCTAAGAATGAATAAGTTAAAGAAGGGCAATATGTTAAGAATATCCCATTTTCAAACCAAAGAGAGGCAAGTACGAGTGAAGAGAGCCTTTGTTTATATTTACTCTCCTCACCATGGGTAAGGTATGAGGAAATAACAAAAGACAAACGTGAAGGATAAGAGAGTAATTTGAAGGAAGAACCCTTGACCAATGGTTTAAATCTTTATATAGCAAACTCCGAAGTCAAAGTGACTATTTATGCAAAGTAACAAAGGAAAAATGGTGAGAATAATTGATCAGAATAATTCTTTAAGGAATTAAAGAGGAAATATTCAAGGAATGTCAATGCTAAAAAAGGAACTCTTCTATAGTAATTCATAGAAGTATACAACCGTTTTCAAATGAGAATGAACACCTCAAGAACAGAGAATCAACGAAAGAAGTCATAGTTCCTAAACAAAGCAAAAGTCACAAAGGCCAAATATGAAACTCATTGTGAGAATTCAATTGAAAAGGAATTATGAACAGAAGTGCATAGAGCAATCAAGGCTTACAATGATTATTCATGCTACAATGGCAAGTCACTCATTTCAAAGGAGGGAGCAATATGAACTAATTGAAGCAAAATGATCAATAGAAGGAATAATGAACATGCTTTCAAAGGCAAATGAGGTACTTCTATTATCTGTGCCCTCCAAGTAAAGTTGCATGCTTGAATGAAATGATGATTTGAAATGAATGTGATGCATGTTTAAGGGAAATCCTATTGAAGCAAGATAAAATGGATATGGGGGTCCCATGAGGGATACGTCCACTTAGTGAAATGAAGGGCCCGAGAGTGTACACCTCCAAGTATCAAAAGATAAAGTTCAATGATAAGCTCATTGTGAAAGAGGATCCCACCTAAAAGAACATTATGCTAAGAAAGAAAGTTTATGAAAGTACAAAGAATGCTTTCATGAAGATTTGAAAGTAAATGAATTTAAAATCGCTGCGCGGCTCATTGATCTTGAAAATAATGATTTATAATGCAGAAATAAGCATAATGGGCTTCGACTCATTCTTCAAAAATGTTTTGTGTTTTAGCTTTAGGTAACGAAGACTCAAAGTAAGCTGCTAGAAGGAAAAGAAAGGAAATAGTAAATATTGGCATTAAGAGTGTGATTCCTGGCTAACAAATATAGTGGTATTCATATAGTCTAGTTGGCTCTTAGTTGTTCATTAAAACTAGACCCTAGGATGTGTTTACTAAATGCTGATGTAAGCATATGACATGATTTCTTAGTAAAATGCATTTCATAAATCTTGTAATAAAACTCGACCTCATAAGCAAGGTTTTGTGTAATGCATGACGTTTACCAACTTTCTCTTCAAAATGAATGTACCTTTATGGTTTTGAAGAAAGCGAACATTTCATATCAAGTGCGCTAAAAAGTTGAGTTTCATAAGGGGGGTTTTAGTTGAGGTAAAATTTATCCTCAAAAGTTGTTATATAAAAACAATTACAAATGGCAAACATACTCCTACTAAACGTTCATTTTCGCTGCATATCTTTAGTTAGAAGAATGTTAGTCAAAATTGTATGTTTAATAGTTAGGGCATTACAAATATTCTGATTTCTTATGAAGTTTTCCACCTATGATGAATCAATATTGCCACAATGGGTTTATGGCAATCAAAGTGGGTATAAGCATGGCATACGATTTGGTGGAGTGGGCTTTCTTATATAAGGTTATGTTGAAATTCAAGTTTCAAGGGTCTTGGGTTGAAATGATGATGAGCTGTGCGGAATCGACTTCCTTCTCTTTTATTACTAATGGAAAGCCTAAGGGAAGGGTTCAATCCATGAGCTTGGACAAGGCAACCCAATATCCCCCTTTTTGTTTCTATTTGTCACAGGGGGGCTGGTTGGCATGTTGAAAAAGGCTAACTTGGATGGTTTGATTGAGGGTCATTTGGTTTGTGACAACACTCATAGCATCTAACTTTGCCTTTTTGTAGACAACTCGGCTTTCTTTTGCAAGGCAAATAAGGTGAAAGCCCAAGTGATAAAATCTAAATGGTTGCGGTATGAAGGGACTATAGGTCAAAAGGTCAACTTCGACAAGTCAAGCATATTTTTGCTAAAGATGTTGTGCAATAGCGCAAGGATGAAGTCATGTTGGCTCTGGATATCCGAGAGGTATTTACCTAAGACAAGAATTTAGGCTTCCTATATATGTGGGTAGGTCCAAGAACAAGGCCCTTCTCCCTATCAAGGATCGTGTCGATAAGTGGCTTTCTAATTGAATGGATAAACTAATGTCTTAGGTGGGTCAGAAACTACTTATACAAGTTGTTGCCCAAATAATTCCAACCTATGTTATATATATAAATTTTTTAAGTACTTTCGTGACATCATTTAATCGGTTATCAATAGATTTTACTGGGACAATGAGCCTCATAGCAAGAAAATTCATAGGGTGATGGGCTCTTGGTTGTGTGTTGGGAAGAAGGATGGTGGGCTAGGGTTTCGTGACTTAGACACTTTTAGTGACGCTGTACTTAGCAAACAAGTTTGGATATTACTTATGGATGATAATTCACTTGTGGTTCGCTTACTGAAGGCACGCTACTATCCTGGCAATGATGTTCTTCATCAGAGTTAGGGCCCCAGCCACGTTGTACTCGGTGAAACTTATAGGGAATATGTGACATTATTGTGAAAGGTTCTAGATGGTTTGTGGGGCATGGTGATATTATTAGAATTTGGAACTCTCATTGGGTGCCTGAACTATATTCTTTTAGGTCCACTTTGACCGATCAGAGTGTTGACTCACAGGCTGTGGTGGTTGACTTAATGGATAAAACCTCGGCTCCTAGAGGGAGAGGGTGGTTAGGAATTTGTTCCCGCCTTGTGACATGGATTATATTCTTCAAATCCCATTGTGTGTGTGATGCTTGGTCTGAGGATAAGCTAATGTAGCATTTTGAGTCTTTGACTCAAAGGGTGAGTTCACTATGAAATTAGCATATGCAGTTGCCTGTGATATTGAAAGTAGAGATAATCCTTCTTGGAGTGCGGGCAGTCGTACAGTGTGGAACAAGCTTTGGGTTCTAAATGTGCTGACACGCAATTCAGTTGGAAAGTGGCCGCTCAACACTTGTCACAAGGTCTAATATTACAAGAAGAATTCCTAATTTCAATATGAATTGTGAAATTTTTAGGGCTCTTGAAGAATCCAATGTTCATGCTTTGTTCTCCTATCTGTTGGCCTATGAAATCTGGCATGGGAATGACTTCGGTGATGGACTTTGGTACTGTAATTTTTCTTCAGTGTTGGATTTCATTAAAGTGGCGGTAGAGTCTCTTGATCCAAAGAAGCTCGGAGATTTTGTTACAGTTATGTGGGTATGTTGTAACACATGGAATCGATTTATATTTGGCAAACGAGACATGAACAGAGTTGGGTTGCCTATTACCGTAGCTAGTTTTGTGAAGAGATTTCGCTATCTGAAGCTTCCTATAGCGATGACTGTAGAGGATGTTGGGCAGTTCTAGAAGCTGCCATATTTTGCACTTTTGAAGCTTAATTTTAATGTTGGGTAAATTGGTCAGGATAGTAGGGGATGAGGTTTTGTGTTTAAAGATCACCTTGGGGACATCATGTGGGCTCGTGTCAAGCAAGAACTCAGGTTCTTGGGAGCTGAGCTAGAGGTGGCAACGTCTTGCTTTTTTGCCCCTAGACAAGTGGCTCATCATGAGTTCAAACGCTTAGTAGTCAAAGGAGATCATCTCCCCCTTCTCAAGAAGCTGAAGTCCAAGGGGAAATCCATTAATTCTCTAGGTTTTTTATTTTTGAGATTCTTAATGTTGCTTCTTGTTTTGATTTTATTTCCTGGAATTTTGTTACAAGGGATTGCACTTTTGTTGTTCGTGTGGCCACTCATTTCCAAACTATTGATCTCCAAAAAGGATATGATAGGGAAGAGCGCCAGATTTTATCCGTGATCTAGCGACAAAGGATGTGTTCACATTTGTTGAGAAGTTTTAACATAATTTCTTCTAGTTTTCAAAAAAAAAAAAATAATCCACATCTCCGGATAACAACCCACCAAAAAAAAAAAATCTACTTCTCAAAGGTCCTGTGTGTCTACACCAAAGTGGCAATATCATATTTATATAATAAATTGTAGAATAAGAATAGCTAATCACCATTCCCTCCCTTAACCCTGCAATCTCATGCAATCCATCCAAAAAAATACTTCCCACCTATTTCAAATTTCAAACAATCCACTGATATGTAACCACCAGTTAAAAAAAATTTAATTATGCCAACTAAAAAGAAACAAGAAACCACACAACTTCCACCATCCAACACTACATAGTGGGACGGAAAAACGTTAAAAAAAAAAAAACCAACTCTAAGGAGTTACAACTTCTCACTCTGCATAACTTCCCACATTGCATAGATGGAGTACCAACACTATTATACCACTATTTATACTTATTCTTCAACTTTGAATTGCAAGATTCAAAATTTAAACTGAAAAGAAGTCGGGTAAAATTTAGAGAGTAGGCAGTTATTAGACTTATAATCTTATTCAAAACAAGTAATTACACTGATTTAACTAGCCATCATCATAAAGCAGTTAACAAAAGTCCCGTATGTCCCACGTCTATCCACACCTAAAAAACTGCTTCCACCACTTCTTGGATACAACTACAAATAGGGAATAGATCTCCCAATTTCTCTGCCTTCATCTGCAATACTCCTCACATATTGCAGAATCATCCAAGCTTATTTCCCAATTGACACTTACAAAAACAATTCAGTTCTAACTTATAGAATTGACCAACTTTAAGTTACCATTGTTTTCTGCCAGCCAATTCTCGCCGTCGGTATTTGCATACTTGCCATCAATGGTAGGATGGAGAGGGAGAGTGTGAATGGTTGTTATCTGCAGCCCATTTGCATGCTCCTCTTTGTTGCCACTTCAAATTACAGATCCCGATTTCAGCTGAGTAAATGAATGAAGAGCGAGGAAGATATCGACATCTTAATTTAAGTTGATTCCAAAACCCCAATTTTCATAAACCCATTTGAGTCACGTCACACACACGGGATGACGACTAGCAGATGGAGGAAGGGCGAAGACGGGTTAAGGCCCGAGAAGAAGAAGGTGAGAAGTATGGGAGGGGCGATGGTAGGGAAAAGAGGGATAGAGGACCGGCGGAGATTTTAGAAATTGGATTTCTCAAGAAGAAGAGAGAGAGAGTCATAGAAGATTTGAGGGGAATATGATCATGGATTTCTCAAGAAGAAGATAGAGAGAGTTACTAAGCATTCACATTTACCACTTGATGATGAGGGAAATCGAGAAAGTTGTATTGGGTTTTGTTTATTAATTTTTTTCGTTTTTATTTCTTATTTTTATTTCAGTTAAAAAATGAATGCTTTTAATTATAGAAGAACATGGCACTATGGCTATTTACCTTAAAGGGATGGCAGTTGGGTAGTTGAATTAAAAAACAATGTTGAATAGGTGAAAGTACGTAAGATTGTTCAATTAAGAACCAAGAGAAAGTTAATGTTCGGGCATACAGATATCCTCCATTTCCATCAACTATGATTTGCATTTATATAACTTTATTGATTTTATTTTTCTTATATTATAGAACCACCTAATTATTATTCGTGTAATTTAATATATAATTTTTTATTCTGCAAGTTGCATTGTCTACTTATTTAATTATATATATACCTGACAAATTTTGATTTTCTCATCCTTGCCATGTATGCTTTTTCACTCTAAGCTCATTCACGCTACTATCGCATTGTTTTCCTTTTCATTCATTCTAATTGTGTTTGATACATTTAGATGCCTAGAAAATAAAAAATTTGAAAAGTGCATGGATGTTTAACCCAGTTCTCATTATTGC
>JACYFF010031955.1:31544303-31571706 GCA_017589665.1 Selenicereus undatus
TGTGTGTGTGTGTGTGTGTGTGTGTGTGTGTGTGTGTGTGGACATATGTATGTACATACATACGTACATACATACATACATGTGTGTGTGTGTGTGTCTGTGTGTGTGTGTATATATATATGTGTGTGTGTGTGTGTGTGCGTGCGTGTGTCTGTATGTGTGTGTCTGCAAGATATATATATATATATATATATATATATATGTCTGTGTGTGTGTGTGTGTACACGCGGTTGCAGACACACACATACATATACATGTATGTATGTATATCTACGTGTGTGTATGTATATATATATATATGTGTATATATATATATATATATATATATATATATGTACGTATGTATGTACATACATATGTCCACACACACACACACACACACACACACACACACACACATATATAAAAGGGCAGCTCAGTGCACAAGCATCCCGCGTTTATGTATGGCTCTATGTAGGGCTATGTATATATATATATATATATATATGTATATATATTTATATATATATTTATATATATATAATGTATATATATATATATATATATATATATATATATATATGTCTATATATATTATTCTCATTCTTGTATACAAAATTTTATTTTTTATAATACGGGAATTGTTGAGAACACATGAGTTTATTAAGCGAATGACAGGGGATTGTATACTAGGGCAATCCTCAATATTTGATCGTCAATATTTTATATAGTGAACGTTGTGTTTTTTGTTTTTTTTTTGATACAATGATTGTTTTTTTCCATTTGGGATGATAAGTACGTCATGTTGTTTGAGCTTCGTACGTGAAAGGCCTACGAAACGATGGCGTTGCGTGCTAGCTAAATCCTCTCGTAGCAGAATTTCACTCTATCTGTGTTCAAAGCGGACAACCAAGCCCCGGTCTCACCATACACATGAGGTCCTTTTGATGAAGAATTTTTCCTTAGCCGGATAAGAACCATGCCATTTTTTTCTGCATCGCCGCCTTCTCCTTTTCCTCCTTCTTTGTCGGTGCATCCTTCTACCTCTACGGGGTCTCCACAGATACTGAAACCCCATAATCCACCAGATTTGCCATCAGATATGAATCAAATTAAGCCGATTCCTGTGGACTCTGGGGATATGAGGTCTATAGAGGTGGATGTGGATGGAAGATAGCGACATCAGCAGAGAGTTACCTTTAAGGATGTGGTTAATGGGAAGAATCGCTGGTTTCCGAATATGAATTTAATCCTGGAGCAATTGCAGGAAGATATGGAAGAGAAAATTCTAGAACTGGATACTACCCTTAAGGCGTCTTTTACAACGGAACAACTTCGTCTACTTCGTGCACCATGGAGTAGAGCTTTAATGGGCAAAGTTTTGGAAACAAAGGTAAGGTGTGATGTTTTGGTTCAGCGTCTCCCTACGCTGTGGAAACCGCAAGGTAAGCTGGACATTATTGACCTTGATAAGGATATATTCTTGTTTAAGTTTGATCTCCAATCTGATCTTGACCGAATTATGATTAGGGGTCCTTGGCTTTCGTTTGGACATTATTTGATGATTACTAGGTGGAAACCAAATTGTAGACCCTTACACAACCTTTTTCTTCTATCATAGTTTGGGTTCGTTTCCCTGAACTACTGATAGAACACTTTAATAAACTAGCTCTGTTTGATATAGCCAAACTTGTGGGTACTCCTATTAGGTTGATTTTGCTATAGACTCCATTAGTCGTGCTCGATATGCTTGAGTTTGTATTGAAGTTTTGCTGGATAAGCCATTAGTATCTCGGGTATGGGTGTTTAATGAGTGGCATCAACTAGAGTATGAGAACTTAGACTTATTCTGTATGAAATGTGGCATTGTTGGCCATGCTCATGATCAAGTCTTCTAAGTCAACAAGGTAGGCAAGATCATGGACAGGTGTATGGACCTGGACCTTCATATTCACCAAGTCAAACTGTGAGAACCCAACAAATGGAAGGTAATACAGTTGATTTTAGGGATAGGAAGAGTGGAATAAAATAGGGATTAATAATAATGTTCCATCGGCTCCCAATATTCAGACGAAGGATAGTGCATGGGTTGTGGTTATCCGGGTTGTAGTTATGGCCAAGTGCAAATAAAGAAGGGCTAATAGCCTAACATTAATAATGGGCCATCTCAAGTGGTCTGTGGGCCTCTTAAATCCAGCCCAATTTTAAAGCCTCAAAATCTTAATGCTGGGTTTAACGCTCAGAATGTAGGTATTAGTATTAGGCCTTTACCTACGAATACTGTGATGCTTCGATTCTGCAAACATGTCCCAGTACTAAACTCAACTATGGTTTCTTCTCCTTCTGAGATAACTAATTTTTTTCAAACTATGGAGGATGCTCAGGGCAGCAAGTGTGTTATTACAAAGGAGGTGTGAAGTTTTAGCCCCATTAATGACCCCCAAACCTCTGTCAGGGAAATTTAAGGACTAATCTACCTGATGGCCAATTAGATTGCATGCAGGCTGTTCAGATTAATGATGACGATGTAACTCCCCCACCACCTAACACAGTAACTAAACTTAGCTCTGGGGCAGTTCATACTATAAACAAAATGCCTGGGTTTGCTATTTCTACTTCTGAAACTGATGTCCAACTTATATGTCCTCCGACTTTCCTACCTTCTCCTGAATCTTCTCATGTTACACATGAAAAATCTACCGCCCCAATTATGCCCCAAGAGGGCAGAATCCAGTATCTCACAGTCAATAAACCCCGATCCACCTCCCCTGAATCATTCTCGGCCATTGCCACCTCTACGGGAAATGTCTCAACCAATACTGAATCACCCGTAATGGGCAGAACTCCTGTGTTGCCCAGCCAGTTCTTTCTGCCTCATCTGATGCCGCCACTATCCTTAGTATTAACTCTACAAAATGTTCCATTTCTGAATCCAATGCTCAACCAGCCGTTGGTTGCAATCCCACTGCCTCCACTATTTCCCCCGGTACTAGTACTGCTACAGGCCACCTTCAATCTCTTCTTGTTGAACATGAAATTTTGACATATTTTAAATTGTTAAAACATAATATTTAAATAGTCACTATGCCCTCGTAGCAAAAAATAAAAGGCAAAAGGGCTTAAATTGAAAGCTTGAAAATTATCTATAAAAACAAAAAAGTGGGTCTGACTAAGAAGTGAAATGAAATAAAACTACTACAAAATGTATAAAGGAACAAACAGGTCTTTTCTTTTAAAACAAAAAAAAATAGGCCTCCTATATCTCTTTAGGTTGTATCCCATTGCCAATTAAATAAAATAATCCAATCCAAGTGCTTTTTTCCTTCTATTAAAGATTGTGTTGGGCCTTTGATAGCCTTTAACTTCAATGGGTCAACAAAGTGCAAACAAATAAAATCAAGGCAAAATAAAAAGCTAAAAATGAAGGTTAATTGTGGTGGTTTCCAACTTCCCACATCCTCCATCAGATTGAATCGTGCAGTAAAGCTAGGAGTAGTCAAAGTAACTGCTCCCTTATTATTTTTTTTTTATAAAAGCTCAGAATCAGACCCAAAGGGGAGAGGTTTCAAATGGAGTAGAGAAAAAAAAAATACATTGAGAGGGGAGAAAAGAAAAGCATAGCATAAAGGAAGAAGCAAAAATCAAAGGCGAAGACCAAAGCTCCAACTTGTGAAGAAGAGGATACTCAGGATACCCAAAGCAAACACTCATCTCTTTTTCTTCTGCAAACTAAAGGTTCCACTACTAAAAAACTGCTCTTTTCTAGCGGATTTTCCGACGGATAATGACGTTTTTTCCATCGGAAAATGTATTTCCGGCGGAAAATCCGACGAACATGTTTCGTAGGAATAAGGTCCGTAGACCCACCTTTCTGACGGATAACGGATTCCGTCGGCCCTTTCCCGACGGTAAAGGAGACAGCCGGCCAACGGAATTGCAGGCGTCCGACGGACTATTCCGTCGGCATACCTTGCTGTAAATGTCCACGAACGGCCGGACTGGCCAACAGAATGGCCATTTTCCGTCGGAAAGTTCCGACGGAAAATGGGCATTCCGTCGGAACTGTCCGACGGAAAATGGCCATTCTGTCGGAAATTTGGGGAGGAACTGTCCGACAGAAATACATAATTCCGTCGGAAATTTTGGGAAAAATAAAAAAAAATATTTTGAAAATGTAGTTCTCCAAATACAACTTTCCGACGGAAAAAATGGTCATTCCGTCGGAAATTTGGGGAGGAACTGTCCGACAGAAATACATAATTCCGTCGGAAATTTTGGGAAAAATAAAAAAAAATATTTTGAAAATGTAGTTCCCCAAATACAAATTTACAACCTGCATATACAAACTCAGACCAACCATATGTTGACCGAGCCAAAACCACCACACGTGATACACAAATCGCAACAAACATAACCACCATACGTGGTACATAAATCACAACAAACGTAACCACCACACGTGGTTACTTTCATTCAATAAGTATAAATAAACAACCCCACCAAATGGACATTCTAATGGTAGGAAGTACAGTAATAAGAAACCAAAGCAAGACAACAAATGCAAGAAAACGTAACTGTTCAAATGAGTATCGAGGAGGAAGGGGAGGATCGAGGGACATTCTAGTTGAAATAATCTCTGTAGTCATGAGGGCGATCATCATACCCAAGGTTGGTGCTACCACCATCGTCGTCGTCGTCGTCGTCACAGGGTTGCGGTTGAGGAGGAGAAGGTGGAGGAGGGACATAAGGAGCAACGCGGCGGTGTTGTCGATGGCGCATAGAAGGGCATGGGCGAGATCCAGACCCAGATGCTTGTTGAGCTCTCATAAACTCACGGAATGTATCTTTCAGACCAGATAATTCCGAAGTGAGTAAAGTCACTTTCTCTTCTAAGTGACGGTTTTTTTCCGCCATCGTACTGAGCTCGCTGCTCAGCTGGGTGACCGATGCTCGCACATCAGGGTCACGATCACGGTCCCGGGATGTCGCTGTGGACTTCATCAGGTGCTTCAGTTTCACCCCTTCTGATCCTAGCCCATACACACGACCCTTTTTGTTGTAGTTAGCTTGCACCCACAACTCGGTCTCATATGAGACTTCAGTTGGTTCGGAGCCGGGATCTGTGGAAGATTGCGAGTTTCGAATGTGGTCCCACTTTAATTGGTGTCCCGTCTACAAAATCAGATTCAAAAAAATTACACATTCCAAACATAGCATTCAATCGTGAAGACACTGAGCTGATTTGTTAGGCAAGCAAGAAATCATGCAGGTGACTTACCCATCTTTTTTCAGATTTTTTGTCCACCCATTTGTTAGCCGCATCTACATGAGTGTCCTTAAAAAGTTCGAGGTCTGTAACCTCCCTATTAAACTTCTTCTCCTATATAATATTAGAATACGTTAACGTACAGTTCTTCTAATTGGATAAGGCGTTGGGAAAAATAAGTAAAAGAAATAATGAACCACGCACTTACCATGCATCTTCTGTGCTCAATAAATGGGACCGAACCAGATCTATGCAAAGAATGACCTAACCCGTCCTGCTCGTTGTTTCGGTTCTTCTTTGCCTGGGAACTCATTTTTAGAAATTTCTCGGAAGCCCAATATTCCGGCAGCGACTTCCAAGTGCTGTCAGGCTACCACAACGGTTGCTTCCTCCTCTTCCTCAACTCCCTGAATGTGTCCCTCAATGTACTTGCCCCTTTCTCTTTGAAATTCCTCCGTATCTGGGTCTCATGCTCTGGAGCCCAATGGTAACGTTTCTGCATGAACACAATTACATGCCAGAAAATGTAAATGATGCTAACAATATGAAAATATATATATATATATATATATATATATATATATATATATATATATATGTATGTATGTATGTATGTATGTATGCATGTATATGTAGATAAATGTACAAAAATTTGGAAAAACTCTTACCTTAAACTCATCAAACCACAAGTCCCGCTGTTGTTCAGGCATTTTCCCCCATGTTGGCCATGGCTCAGGATATTTGCTCGTAAATATCCTTGTAATCTCTAACACAACATCGTATGGACAGAAACTTGCAAATTAAGAAAGAATGGATCCCCGTCAGAAATTGCAAATTCATAACACAGTTGGTAAGACATAATTACTTACTCTTTGTCGTCAGGTGTGATGAGTTTCTCGTTTGTGGTACTGCCATGGCTAGAAGCATGTTCACTTTGTTCCCGACTCCTTTCTACAGATTGTTGTGGAATAATAGGTGGGTTTGGGATCATGTAGCTGCCAGACATGTGTACATGGGGGATGTTGGGTATCATGTGCTGGGTTAAGTGTATGGATGGAATAGCGCGAGGGTCTGGGATAATGGCATGGGGATCCTCAGGGGTTTGATGTCCCTGATATTGCTCTTCTTGCTGACCGGAGGGGTCCTGTCGGTCTGCTCCCCGAGAATGCCCACATCTAGCCCACGGCCACAATGTGTACCTGACATCTTTGAGATAAATATACAAAGCGTAGTGATCAAATAATATAAGGGACAAATAATTAATTGCAGTTAAATTAATAGCTGATGTCGTGTGTGACCATAATTACAATGTCATAAGTGTCAAGCATACAATGTCATAAGTGTCTAAATTAACATAGAATACAATTTGATTTTAGGTCACAATCTACTCATTTATCATTACCACTTTCATTCAGAGTCTTCAGTATCGTCGTCATTATCATCCCACTCCTGCTCTTCACTTCTCTCAACTGGAACGTCTTCGTTTACCTCCTCAATTTCTTCCTCTTCATTCAACAAAGTTGCAGGGAGCATGTCAGTTACTGGTGTCATGTGGGACACTTGTTCCTCTTGAAATGCAACTAGTAAAGTGAATTCATTATTCACTTTGTGTCTAAATTTGTTTGGTACGACAACCCACCAGTTAGCTTTATCTCTTATTCCATTTGGGTACCTCATGTACACCACCTGGATTGCGGAAGCAGCAAATATGAATGGATCATATTTTTTGTATCTTCTTATTGCATTAACCTCAACGAATGGACAGTTTGGGGCTAAGTGTTCCTCGAGGGGTGTTATCAAACTAATCACACCTAAACAGTGTACATTGTTTAAGTGGTTCTCCTAGATATTCAACATGAATAACTTCTTGAAGGATTCCATAATAATCATCTTTGAATCCACCTTCCCCGCTCCCTTTCACACAAACCCCACAATTGTAACTCTTTTTTCCTTCACACCTTTTCTGTGTATGAAATAAGAATCCATTCATCCTAAATGCAAACCAGGTTGTGACCTTCCTCAAAGGCAGTTGAGCCAAATGATACAAGTGTAGCTGATGTTCGTCATTGAACATTTGAACAATGTCAACCTGCAAGTATTTATGTTTCAACTCATAAGGTCGGGACCATTTGCTACAGATAAGTTCTAATGAATTAGTGCAGTAATTTCCAACGTGGATGGCAAAATTAAAAAATCTTACTGTTTTTTTGAACCACCAAATAAACTCAAACTCTATCAATGCATCTAACTCCACATCTGTGAAATTTGGGTTTTCTTGTAATTTTTGTTGTTTGAATAGTCTGTACAAGTCATTATTCACTAATTAGCACCATGTTTCAATTCATAAAATGTTATTCATTCAATGCATGTAATAGATGAAAGGGGTACTTTTTTTGTAACTTACGCGATGTATGGTTTATCTTCATTACAATTCAACACAATATGAAGCTGTGCTGTGTTCATTTCTTCATCAATTAGGTACCTCTGTGTCCGACTTCCCACAACAGTACCTTTGGTTTTGAAAACTGAAAAAATTGGCTCACCTTCTGGCTCCACATTGATTTCCTCATTTCGTCGACGTCTTGTGCGCATTGAAGGCACATTAGCGCCGAAGTAGAACGAAGAAAACTGTGATATCTCGAACACCAGATATGCTTCGGCCACTGACCCATCAGGGGATGGTTTATTTTTAATTTTCTTCTTCAGCCACCCAAAGTACCTACATTAAATTTTATGAGTGTTTAAAGCACACTTTAGTTTTACATTTACATGTGTGACGTAATTTTTCAAATGTATTTACCTTTCAAAAGGATACATCCATCGATATTGCACTGGACCCCCAAGGTATGCTTCTTCTGCCAAATGCACAAGTAAATGCTCCATGACATTGAAGAACCCAGGAGGGAAAACTCTCTCCAATTTGCAAAGGATGATGCTTATATTGCGTTGCATTTCTTGTAACTTATCGACCCTTAACACTGTTGAGCAAATGTTTTTGAAGTACTCACTTAACTCAACAAGTGGTTCAAGTACATCGTCTGGTAGCGCACGAAATGCTATTGGCATTAGCGTCTGTAGGAACACATGACAGTCATGACTCTTCATGTTTTGGAACTTTACAGCCTTCATATCTACGTAATTTCCAAAGTTGGAGCAATAAGCATCAGACATTGTAAGCTGTTGGGCCCATTCACATACCCCCTTCCTTTTGTCTAAAGAAAGGACGTACGAAGCCTTTGGCTTCATTGTCCTCCCGTTAACACCTCGTTCAACATTTAACTCGGGACTATCACACATGTCTGCCATGTCCAACCTCGCCTTCACATCATCTTTTGTTTTTCCCTGAACATCCATGATAGTGTTAATGATGTTGTCGTAGAAGTTTTTCTCTATATGCATAACATCCAAGTTGTGATGTAGCAACTGGTCTTTCCAATAAGGTAAATCCCAGAAGATGCTTCTCTTGGTCCAGTTGTGAACATTTTTCTTGAAACCCGGGATTAGAAAATCTCCATCGGTGGTTACTTTTGGAAGACTACGCACCTCATTCCACAGTTCCTCGCCAGTTCTCCTAGATGGAGGGCCTTCTTTCACCACTTTTCCCTTACAAAATGCGGTGTGGTTTTTCTGAAACGCACGATGTCGAGGCAGGAATCGACGGTGACAGTCAAACCAAGATGCTTTGCCCCCATGTTTCAAATGTGTCGCCCTCAACTAATCCATACAAAGAGGGCAACTCAAAACACCATGAGTGCTCCATCCAGATAACATTCCGAGCGCGGGGAAGTCATTCACTGTCCACATTAAGGCAACTCTCATCAAGAAGTTCTGCTTCATGGAAATGTCATAAGTCTGGACACCATCCCACAGAGTTCGGAGCTCATCAATCAACAGTTGCAAGTAAACATCTATTTTATTCTTTGGATTTGACGGCCCCGGTATAATGCAAGTCAAAAACATATATGGCGTTGTCATGCACATATCTGGAGGAAGGTTGTAAGGTGTCACAACCACAGGCCACATTGAATAAGAATGGCCAGATTGTGAGAAAGGGCTAAACCCATCAGCACACAAACTAAGCCTTACATTACGAGGCTCAAAAGCAAAATCTGGGTATTTGCCATCAAAATGTTTCCACGCTTCCCCATCTAAAGGGTGACACAGAACACCATCCTCACGCCTATTGTTATAATGTCACCTCATGTGCTCAACTGTGTTTCTTGAGGCACAAAGGCGTTGCAACCTTGGTATCAAAGGGAAGTAGAACATTTTTGCATATGATTTTAACTTCTTCCTATTATCGCCTGACTTAATCGGCTTTCATCTTAGCAAATCACAAAACTTGCAATTTTCAAGGGTCGAATCTTCCTTAAAGTAAAGCATACATCCACCGTGACAACAATCAATCCTGTGCACATCTAAACCCAAACTTCGGACCTTCTTTTTCAACTCTGAGTAACTTTGGGGCACACGATTGTCTGGCGGGCAACTCTCATGCAGTAACTGCATCACCTCATTCATACAATTCTGCGACATATTGTAATTAGATTTGATACTTATCAACCTCACAGCATTGGACAACTCAGTTTGGTTTGAACATCCCTCCCACAAAGGCATCTGAGCAGTTTGAAGCATATCATAAAATGCCTGAGCTTCTGCATTTGGTTGTTTACTAACTTCAAACTCATTAGTAACAATGACATCGTTCACCATTGCTCCAACACGATCGACAAACGAGTTCGTGTTATCGAAATCCATAGGACTTGTTGGAGCCATGTTATCATACAAGTTTTGTTGGTTACTACTGCCAACATTTGCATATTCAGTTGGTTCTATCTCCCCATGAGATGTCCAATACCAATACCAATACCCCTTAACAAAGCCGTTTTGGTACAAGTGTAATTTAACATCATCAGGTTCCCTATAAGCTCTGTTTCCACACTTGGCACAAGGACATCTATAATGCCCATTATTAATGAACTCTATTTGACACCTTGCAAATTGATCAAACATTTCTACTCCTTCTAAGAACTCCTACCTATAAGATTTTCTCCCTGATAGAAATCTTTCATACATCCACCTCAGATGGGGTAGTCCACACATATTATCCACTGTTCATCATTGACAAAGTAAGCAGTACATTGGTTACTTTAATCATCGACGTATTTATCACATTTTAATTCGTATATAACTAAATGCATGATGGACTTATCATTAAACTATTTCGTCACACTACAATTAATACGATACCAACAAAAGCACATATATATTATGACAATGAAGTCAGGATATAAACCCGTTTCAATGTCTGAAGTGGGAGCCCAAACTTGTAACATGCACACCGACAATAATGACACTCACACCAATAATAACGAATTTTTTCCCCTTTCGCAATATGTTTTCTCTTACGACCCATTTCCTTCATATTAATAATTCACAAAAATCGTTCTCATTAACACACAAATTAAAATAACACCCTTCCCTCAAATAGTACACAACAACATATATGCACAACTTTTTCACATTTAACGAAATAATATAACCTCATAGTTGCTTATTAATTGTTTTCTATCAATCCTCAACAATAAATTTCACAACTAATTATGTTTAATGTCTGTACAAACACATTCTTCACTTCACTATAATTTACAACACCAACAAATTACTAATAATAGCACTTACCTAACAATTACATATTAATTTACACAAAATTTCAACATACACAAACCATTATCAACAAATTAACACATATCACATAATCAATCCACTTTAATTTACCAAACCGCTGTGACAATCCATACATTTTTAATTTTTCACAACAATCAATTTTCAAAAATCACTCAATATAAATCTACCAATCACTAATTATCACAAAACTATCAAAATTATCTCTTCAATTTCACAAATCTACAAGATATTTAGGTTCAAATACTTACTTCAAGATATCGAAATTTATGGGCCACAAATGGCAGAGATGTTGAGGTCGGTCAGTGGTGAAGAGGCGGTGGCGACGGTGGCGACGCCGGTGGGAGGCACCGGAGCTGGGGCGGCTGGGTTTGCGGTCGACGCTCACGACCAATGCCCACTGACAAGGCGGCCGAAGGGGGTGGTCAACGGGCTATAGCGAGGCACACGATGGCGGCGACCGACGACAACCGGCGGGGGGGGGGGGGGATTTTGGAGGGCCGAAGGAGAGAGAGAGGCTGACTGGCGAGAAGCCAAGTCGGGCCTCTTTTAAAAGGGGTCTGACAGACATATCCGCCAGACAGCCCGTTGGACATAAATGTCCGATGGGCTGTCCGACGACCCTTCAAAAAAATCCCCAATGGTAAAAAAGAAAGCGGTCACTTTTCAAAAAAGGGCGTCCGACAGGGTGTCACCGGAATATCCGTCGGACCTGTCCGACGGATTGCTGTCTGTCGGAATATTCCGTCGGAAAAAGCCTGCTTTGTAGTAGTGTTCGAAGGTAAGCATATGATGGAGCCAAACTCATCCTCATCTTTGCTCATTGCCTGTATTTGGATTATTCACACCACCATAGCCAACCACAAGCAAAGAATGCACCAAATAACTATGAAGGACGAAGCGGGTCATAACACGACAATTTGGGTGTCGTCCAATTCAGTCCTAATGCTAAACTCGGGTCGCGCAGGACCCACAAGCCAGACTTGGATCTTGTTGGATCCTTGGTCCTATTGGACCACAAAATGAATGGATCTTGCCATATCCCGGTTGCTACCGGAACCATAAAAGTGCTTCTCGCCTGTCGGGCCTTTAAACATGGAATGAACAGGGTGCAGATCATATGTACTACGGGCAGCATAGTTTGACAACCTGTAAAACTCCATGAATGAATTAGCAAACAAGAATAGAGCCTTAAAAAAAAAAAAGCAAGATAAAGCAATGAAAATGAGATTAGAGAGTGTGTCATCTACAAGCAAGTCCCCTGACACATCTCTCTGTTTTGAGAAATGCTCTGTTTTGGAGGTTAAAAAAAATATCAATTTGACGGGGAAAGAAGATAAAGGGTCGGCTCAACAATTAAATTAAAAGGAATTATGTCAGTGGTAGGCTTCTTAAAAAACAAAAAAAAAAAATCCCTTCCAAGTGCTGAAGAATTGAGGAAAGGGGGATAGGTCAAATAATAATTTGATTGATAATTTTTCGGCTCCGTCATACCTTTTGTTGGGTTTCAAACAAAATGGATGATAGTAGGGAGATGATAAAGCGAATGAGCGATATTTATAAATCGTGAAGTTGAAACCTAACAATGAAAGGTCACTGATTCCGAATAGGACTCCGTTTTGGAGATTTCGTTATCTTGTAAAGATACAATCTATCCATTAAATTCAAAAAAAAAAAATGTGTATATCTAGTTTGGATAAAAATCCAAATAAATAAAAAAAATGGATAAGAGTGGAAGTTGACATAAATTATGAAGTGTCAATTCCGAGCCTCAATATCTTGGTTTGCTAAACACTTCTATTAGCCTTTTGTTCTTTGGGTTAACAAAAAAAGGGGGTGAAGCCCAAAGAAAAAAAATAAGGTCACAAAGCCTCTGTTCATTAGTTATAAGTTCAGTAGTTTTGTTGATGTGACTACATCAAATTAAACCCAAAGAGCTGGACTCATAAGTTATCGCCGAATATAAATAAACTTTTCGCTTCTACCCAAATGAAATTTATTATAACAAAATATATACATATAAAGTATACTCAATTCTAATATTTTTAGAACCACGGTGACTTGATGCCACCAAAGATACGTAGGAAGCTTGATATAAATTTTTTTTTCAATTCAGTCTAAACCGAAATCTTCAAATGGGTTCGACTTGATACACCCTCTTTCATAAAGGACCAAAATTACAATCCTGTGACTTTTTGTTACACGTTACGTAACCAAAGCAAATAAAAAACCAAGCTTCGCAAAACGTCGAATCCTTTTTTTCAAATTATAGGTATGGCAGAATGGATCAAAGTCGAGTCAAATATACAACCAAGCCTACTAAATTCCCCCCCCCCTTTTCCATGATATAGCTCAAATAGATTTTGGGTTACAAGATATGTCGATTTATCATCAAGAGTAGGCAGGAAGCCTACGAATAAATTTTGGGTGCAATCGAAAGCAAAAAAAAAGATATGTATATATATGGACCGATTCTAGGAAAGGCTAAATTGGCAAATTAAAAATGGGCCTCGAAATGGCTAAAAATGCATAACTCAGCTATCAAAGCCAAAAAAAAAATCAAACGACAAAATCAAGTCATTTTTGTGGCTATTAATTTAGTCCATATAAATAAAATCTAAAACTAAAATCAAATTAAATTATGGTTATTAACATAACCAAAATAAAATACAAATTGAACCAAATTAAATTTTAAAGAACTACGGTTGGTTTGATCATCTATAAAAGAGGTACATAGATAGCTCACGATAAAAAGTGAATGCAACCCAAATTTCAAATCAAATAAAATTATCAGTTTCCTAACCTGCACATGAAGAATGTGTAAGTATAGTACCCTTCCTAGAAGGTGCTTATACAGCCACTATCTTATGCAGCTAAGTTTTTGGATACGGGCGATTCAACATTAAGAATATGGCAATTGTCGATCCATTATATAAAGTGTTATTAATGCAAAACAAAACAAAGAAAAAAAATGAAACAGAACGAGTCGAAATCAAAAGGTGGTCTCCCGAGAGGGGGATGTAATTAAGGAGGTTTATCCTCTTGAATAGGGTCGTACTCAAAATAAACCGAAGCATATTTTTATACGTCGGAAAGTTGTGTTGTGCATATGATTTATTTTTATTAAATTTTTGCTCAACACTTCCTAATGTTTCCTAGGCCAACGTTATGGCCGAGGATAGCGGACCCTATGACGGAAGCAAACCACCCCCTGAGAGAAGCAATAGACCGCCAGATGCGGCAGGCTATTGCAACATAACACATTCTTCAGCCTCCCACCTGGCAATTTCCAGATCCTAGAATTCCATAATTTCGAGCCCCCCCTAGCGACTCAGCATGTGAAACGTCGGAGAGCGAGGGGACGAAGTTGGTATGACCCATTTGGCCATTTTAGAAGCCTAATTCAGTGTTTTCGGCTGACCCATCAATTCACCTTCATGAAACTAATAGTGATGTTCGACTTCCCTCATGGGCACCTTCCCAGAGTTCGAATCTCACTACAACCATTGAGGGAGTTGGTTTCCAACCGTCCAACTCCATGGGGTCAGTTGCATAGGGGTCCGATCAGCCCGCTAATTCAGACCGAGGGAAACAATGACACCAATTCACAATACCCGTTCTCTAATGAATAAACACAAGAGAATTTTACTCTGGAATGTTAGAAGAAGCTCTTCTTCTAACTTTTTTATTTTCCTTTTTGATTTGCTACAAGAACATCAACCTGTTATGCGCATTTTATTAGAAACTTCACCTCTTGATGATTCCGTGTGTAGAGTTAAGGAAAGATATGGCTTACCCACTTCTAGCATGTGGATCCCTTTTATCGTTAAGGGGGTATCTGGTTTTTCTGGAAATTCCCAGTCTAGACAATGGATTTCATCTCGTCAGAACCTTCTTTGTTCCATAGTCTCCTGACCATGGCCCTTGATGAGCCAGAAGTAGTTCTCTTTGCATGCATGCCCCAGGTTCTTTGACTAAGCATCATGACCCTCCTCCGCCTCATAATCATCCATGGGTGGTCATAGGCGATTATAAATACTGTTACTTAGGCCTCGAAAGAAAAAAAGAAGTAGGTCGTTTCATTTTCCTAGTTGTCGCACTTTTATAAATTTTGTTAACACATATTCTTTGGTTGATTTGGGTTTCTCTAGACCTCTGTTTACCTGGGATAATGCCCAGTTTGGAGCAGACAACATCTAAGAACAGCTAGATAAGGCATTAGCTAATCCAAGTTGGTTACAAGTGTACCCTCATATGCAGGTAACTCATCTCCCTCGTATGTGCTCTGACCGCTGTCCAACCCTCATGGATTTATGTCCTAGCCCAAATCGGTTATCTCGACCTTTGAAGGGTCGCATTTTCTAGACTCAACATGAGGATTTTACTAATTTTTTTCATTCTTGTTGGCAGTCTAACGGCGATCTTACCCAAAACATTGCTAGATTTCGGGCCCATGCTCTGCTTTGGCATAAAAATATTTTTGGTCATATTCTAGCAAAGAAAAAGCGTATGAGAGCTAGCTTGGTGGGCATCCAACGAAAATTAGGAGTGGGACCAAGCTCTTTTTTACAATGCTTGCAGCAGGACATGTATGAAAAACTTAATGATATGGGGAAAAAAAAGTATATGGGCTCAGAGGGCCCGTGTCAGTGTTGAGTAACCATCTTTACAAAGACCTTAATTCAAGATATTTTCATATTCTGGTCAAGATCCGGCATGCTAAGCATAATATCACCATGCTTAAAAATAGTAATGATCATTGGTTGAAGGGAAATGGAGAATTATCCACATTAGTTTTCTGATTATTTTGCTCAGTTTTTTCGAGCTAGTAATCATGACTCTAAGTTAGATATTGGGCCTCACCCTATTAATAGTTTTTTTTTTTTTTTTAGGGTATGCATCACTTGGATGACCCATTTGTTATGGATGAAGTTAAGAAAACTGTGTTTAGCATGAATCCCTATAAGGCACCTGGACCTGACGGGGTCTAGGCCCACTTCTTCAAATTTGGATGGACTATAGTTAAGACGTGTTTACTTGAATTTGTGAATAAGGTTTTAAATAATCCGAATGAGATTAGCTTTGTTAATCATACATTTATATGTCTTATTCCAAAAAAAACCAAATGCGGAATGAGTGGTTGACTTCTGTCCTATTAGTTTGTGTGATGCATTGTGTAAAATAGTTTCTCAACTGATTGTGAATTGTATTAAACCGTATCTTGATGTATTAGCCCAAGTCAATCTAGTTTTGTTTCGGGTTGTAATGCAATGGATAATATAATCTTGGTCAAAGAGATTGCCCATTCTATCACTCATAACAAAAATAAAACCAAACCTATGGCTACTAAGGTTTATTTGTGTACAACTTATGATAGTTTGAAATGGCATTTCATTCAAGATACACTAAATTATTTTGGAATTCCTCTCAAACTAACTAATTATGAGTTGTATAATGACTAGTACTATGCAAGAATTGTGAAATGGACAGCCTGGATATACTTTTAAATCTTGTCGTGGCTTAAGATATGGAGATCCCCTCCCTCCATATATTTTTGCGCTTTGTATAGAACGCTTATCTCGACTTATCTAAGATGCAGGTAATCATAACAATTAGATTCCTTTTAAGCTTCGCCAGGCTCAAGCATCTCATGTTTTTTATGCGGATGATGTGATTTTATTTTGGGCAGCTACTTTAGAGAATTTAGGCAATATGATTTCTATCCTAAAGAAGTTTGGGATAGCCTCGGGACTTGAAATTAATATATTTAAATCTCATCTTATTTTCCCTAAAGTATTACATCATCGCCTTAGTAAGATTCTATCCAACTCTGTTCATATTCCTGCCTCAATCTCGTTTGGCAAATATTTAGGTGTACCCGTAGGCTTAAAAATGCTGATTATGAAGATATTCTTTTGAAGTTTAATAAAAAATCAGCGAGGTGGCAAATTAAGTTTGTTAATTTTGCAGGATGTACTACTCTTATTAAGAATGTATTATCAGCATTGCAGGCTTACCATATGCAAACTACCTTACTGCCTTCTAAAATAATTAAAAATATGGGACAAAATATGAGAAGGTTCCTTGGAATAAACCTAGCAATGGTAGATTTTTGGCCCAAATTGGTTGGAAGACTAGCTGCCTCCCTATAGCCAAGGGTGATTCAGAAATGAAGAATTTCGCCCAATAGAATAAAGCATTTTTGCTTAAACTTTCATGGGTTATTTAACAAAAGAAAAATATTTCGTGGGTTCAGTTTATTTGGTCCAAATATCTTTCTAACTCTAGAATCGAATTTGCTGATGCAAAAGCCCATCATTGACCTTTCTGGAAATGTCTCTGCTCCCTTAAATCTGATCTTCTTCGCAACCTCTGCATCAAGATTGGAAATGCTGAGTCTACGACTTTTTTGCTTTGAGAAATGATTGCCCGCAGGTCCTCTGGCAGTTCAAATTTCTGAAAATCCACCTGAGGTTTGTTCTCACGTTCGAGTTAGCTACTTCATCCAGGAGGGCCAATGGAATATTACCAGATTAAAGAAATGGGTTCCGAAGGAACTCATTCAGCAAATTCTTCATGTTCCTATTTGAGAAGACCCTTTGGGCTATGATCAGATGAAATGGAAGTCTGGTCCTAAATCTTATTTTTCGGTTGCTAATGCTTATAAAGCCTTAAATCCTGTGTCATTGCCCTCTCCTCCTTTTGCTAAACTGATCTGGAAGCTTAGAGCATCCGCATTGGTGATCCAAAAGTTTGGATCACAAGTAGGGGCCCACAACCTCCACATCATCTCACAAGTCAACTTTTTTTTTCTTCTCTACATCCTATGGATCACCAACTTGGATCACCAAATAAAATAATATTTTATAGACCCCACTACTACCATATTATTGGGTTTTAGACTTTTAAATGCTTAGTTGGCAAAAAAAAAGAGAGAGAGAATGTGTGGGGGGCGGATCATGGCCATGAGCTGGACCCTAGGGCGAGCGAAGCGGATCACTGATGCATGGTATTGCTTGGACCGTGAGCCAAATTTTTGGCTCACGAGCCTTGCATTGCAGATGCTCTTAAGATACCAGCCAAGATGAAGTTGCATTTATGGAGGATAAATCATAACTCTCTCCCCATAACAGCCTCATTAGCTAGATATATTTCTTTCACTAATGCAAGTTGTGTTATCTGTGGGTTTCATATGGAAGATAATTTACATCTATTTTGAGATTGTCGTTTTGCTTGTGCTACATGAATGCGTTTTATTCCTCTCTCTACTGCACTTAACGGTCAACTATTCTTTCCTCTTGGATGGGAGAAATGGTTGTTGTTTAATATGAATTTCAGTTTTGGCAAAGGATGGATCAACAAATTTGCGGTCATTATGTATAGTGTTACAGGAATCGCTGTGCATTTGATAAGGTATGTCAACGTAGTCATTAGATTTGGAATCGAATTATGAGTGATTTGGTGTTTGTACATACATTGCAGGATCATTTATTTACTTTAGAATAGAGGATCATCTCTTGGAAACCATTGAGGACATCAGCTTTTAAGATTAATGTGAATGCTTGTTAAGATAAATATTGTTATTTGAATATTATTATTTTGTAATCTTGTAATTATTCTCTTTTATTTAGGTTAGAATACTTGGCGGCTAAGGTAGGATTAGTGCTAGGGTTTTTCATTCATTCCTCTTGTATATATGCACAAGCTCGGCATGCAATAGAGCAACAATACACAACCATCTTTCCTCCTTTTTCTTGCTCAAGTTTTGTCATGGTAACAGAGCCTTCTAAACTACTAACCTAAAAATAACAAAACCAAGCCATGGGGAAGGATGAAACTAAACCAAAATAGTTCATCATCGATAGCCAATCTCCCTATTTTCTTCATCCATTAGATTCACCTGGAGTAATTATAACCACGATCAAGTTCAATGGAAAGAACTATGATTTGTGGGAACAAGCTGTTCAAACGGCTCTTAGGGCCAAAAATAAGTTGGCTTTTATTGATGGAACATTGACTAAACCAACGCTCAAGGACGATACAAATTTTGCGGAAGTGAACGCATGGGAGATGGTGAACTCCATGATCACGCCGTGGATCATGAACGTAATAGACCCAAAGCTACACCCAAGTGTGGCATATGTTAACTCAGCGCAACGAATGTGGGAGAACATTCGGAAAAGGTATTCAATTTCGAATGTCCCTAGAATACATCAACTAAAAGCCGCAATTGCATCGTGTAGGCAAGAAGGACATGAGGTCGTAGAATTCTTTTCACAACTGATGAGCTTGTGGAATGAATTGGATAACTACACAAAGGTGCCGTCTTGCACCTGTGGGGCTGTCGAAACGATGGTCACAATGCTGGAACAAGAGAAAGTGCATCAATTTTTAATGGGACTCAATGATGAGTTGTTCTCTACAATTCGAAATCAGATTTTGGCCTTGGACCCGTTACCCACACTTGATAGAGTCTTTAATATGGTTCAACAAGGAGCATCACAAGAAAATTATGGGAACCCGAGAGCACAGTATGAGACAGTCGCAGCCTTCACTGTGAGGGCAAATCGAGAAAGGCAGCAGGACTCAGGAGACAGGCCAGTATGTGGTCATTGTGGCAAGACGGACCACGACGAGAGCAGCTGCTATGAATTGATTGGATATCCGCTAGGCTGGAACGCTCGCGGAGGAAGAAACAGCCGAGGCAGAGGACGAGGGGGTTGTGGAGGTGGACGCTTCAACTCAGGCAGAGGTAGAAACACAACGTTAGGCTCGGCCAAAGAGATGTCCTTTGCGGTGCAGGCTCAGGGGGAGCAATCGACGCAGACAGCACACGAGCATGAGGCCACTCGTACAGCTATGCACGGCTTCACCTCGGATCAGGTACAGCAGCTTCTGATTTTGATCGAGACTCCGAAGCCAGGTCTTGATAAGTTATCAGGTAAGAAATCTTGGTTATTTGATAGCGATGCGTTGTATCATATGACGAGTGAACTAGAATTATTGAATGATGTTCTGGACATTGCTCCTGTTCCAGTTGGGTTGGCGGATGGATCAATAGCTCATGCCACAAAAAGAGGCTCGATTCAATTAAATTCTAAGTTAATTTTGCGAGATGTACTTTATGTGCCTAGCTTGGATTGTTACTTGATTTCCATATTTCAGTTACTAGATGAACTTTGTTGCATGGTAACGTTTACTAAAAAGCCTTGCGTGGTACAGGACCTTACTACGAAGAACCTGATTGGAGTGGGTGAGCCTAGACGAGGGGTCTTAGTCTACAAGGATGGTCTCGTGGCAAGTATTCAAGCACACAAGGCTATCTCTCAAGAATTATGGCATCGTAGGTTGGGACATCCATCAAGTCAGGCGTTATCTAAGGTCTCTAGCGATATTTTGATAGACACTTGTAGTAAGCATAGAGATAGTGTTTGTGATGTATGTTTGCGTGCTAAACAAACCCGAATTCCTTTTTCCATTAGTGAAAGTAAAGCCTCTGAATGCTTTGATCTCATACATTGTGACATATGGGTTGGATATCGTGTTAAGTCTCTTTGTGGTGCTAGCTATTTTCTCACTATTCTTGATGATGCTAGTAGAGGTGTGTGGACTTATTTAATGCAAGAAAAGAGTGAAGCATCCCAATTGGTGAAAAATTTGTGTCATGGTTAAAACTCAGTTTGGGGCCAATGTGAAAGTCATTCGAAGTGATAATGGGAGCGAATTTATCTCAGGACCTATGAAGAAGTTTTATGGGGAGCATGAGATCATTCACTAGACTACTTGTGTCGATACACCTCAACAAAACGAACGAGTTGAAAGAAAATATTGTCATGTTTTGAATGTAGCTAGGGCATTGCGATTTCAAGCTAATTTGCCTCTTGAATTTTGGGGAGAATGTATTTTAGCTGCAACATACCTAATAAATAGAACCCTCTCTTCAGTTTTGGATGGGAAGACACCCTATGAAATTTTGTTTAAAGCCAAGCCTTCTTATGACCATATTAGGATTTTTGGATGCCTATGTTATGTTCATAATAATCAGAAACCAAACGATAAATTTCGTGATCGTAGTAAGAGATGTGTTTTTATTGGTTACCCATATGGCAAGAAAGGGTGGAGAGTCTATGACTTGGAGAGCGGTAATATTTTTACGAGTCGTGATGTGTTGTTTTGCGAAGAAAATTTTCCATTCTCTAAACAACCCATGCTGCCACACTTTCGACAACAATATTGCTCCCGACTCACCCATATGTGACTATGAAATTGGGCCTATTGCTGAGGGTGGCCCAGCGCCTTCTGCTGACACAAGCCAAGTTGAGCAAGGTGCTCTTTGGCCTGTTACTGAGGACGGCCCAACACCTAGCCAAGCCCCGGACTCTGCTACATGTAGCGATCTCATGGGTCCAGGGCCGGCTACGGCGTGTGGCCCACCAAGCTTGGGGCCTGCGGGTACTGGGACAGCAGCCCGGTCCACTGATTCTGCTGAGCTAGACCATAGCAAACGCACTAGGAGGGCCCCTAGTCATCTTCAGGACTACATCTGCTACACCACGTCACTTAAAGACCCCTCGCCTCATGCTCTCATGCTTCAAAAGGTTTCTTCAGGTAAACCATATCCCATTGCTAATTATGTTACCTATGATAAATTTTTCACTGCACATAAATGTTATTTATCTGCCATAACCAAAATATGGAGCCCAAGTTCTATTATGAAGTTGTTCAGGCCAAGAATTGGAGAGACGCCATGGCAAAGGAAATTAAGGCACTCAAGTTGAATAACACATGGGTCCTCATGGATCTGCCTCCTGGACGTAAACCCATTAATTGTAAATGGGTTTACAAAGCAAAGTATAATGCAGATGGTAGCTTAGAGAGGTATAAAGCTCGCCTGGTCATTCGCGGCGACAAGCAGATTGAAGGCTTCGATTATACTGAAACTTTTGCCCCCGTTGCCAAGATGTCCAGTGTGAGGTGTTTTCTTACTGTTGCGGCTGCCAAGAGCTGGGAACTTCATCAAATGGATGTCAACAATGCGTTTCTGCATGGTGATCTAGATGAAGAGGTTTACATGACTTTACCTCTTGGTTTTCGGGCGACACATCCCAACAAAGTCTGCAGGCTTCAAAAATCCTTATATGGTTTGAAGCAAGCTCCCAAACAATGGTTTGTGAAGCTCTTTTCCAAACTCCTTGAATATGGCTTCGTTCGCTCCTATGCAGATTATTCCTTATTCACTTATCAGAAGGACGACCACTTTATGGCCTTATTGGTTTATGTTGATGATTTAGTTCTTGCTGGTAATGACCGTGACACTTGTGCGGCGTTCAAAGCTTATTTGCATAGTTGTTTTCGCATTAAAGATATGGGCCCCCTCAAATATTTTCTGGGCATCGAGGTAGCTCGCAGGTCTCGTTGTTTATTCCTGTCCTAACGCAAATATGCTTTGGAAATAGTTGATGAGTGTGGACTCTTGGGTGCCAAACTGGATGACTTTCCTATGGAGACTAATCATAAACTGGGTATGGCTACAGGCAAGCTAATTAGTGATCCCACCCAGTATCGACGCCTTGTGGGCCGCCTCATATATTTAACTATCACTAGGCCTGAATTAAGTTATTCCGTGCATATTTTGTCTCGGTTTATGCAAAATCCCAAGGAAGAGCATATGGAAGCAGCTAAACGTGTTCTACGATATTTGAAAGGGAACCCTGGGCAAGGACTTCTTCTACGAAGTGATTCTGACTTGCAAGTGCTGGCCTACTGCAACTCTGATTGGGGAGCATGTCCTCTTACGTGACGTTCTTTAACCGGGTATTTTGTAACTCTTGGTGGATCACCAATCTCATGGAGGACAAAGAAACAAACCGCAGTATCTCATTCCTCAGCTGAAGCGGAATACCGCGCCATGGCCGCTACAACCAATGAATTGATTTGGCTCCGATACTTGCTTGTGAGTCTACAAGTGGTTGTGCATCTACCTATGAAGCTGTTTTGTGATAATCAGGCGGCCTTACATATTGCCAAGAACCCGATTTTTCATGAGCGCACCAAGCATATCGAGATGGATTGTCACTTCATTAGAAAACGTATTCTTTCAGGTGAATTGGCACCTGGTTACTTACCGTCCAAGGTTCAACCTGCAGACATATTTACCAAGGCTCTTGGGAAACAACAACTCTTATTCCTACAGTCCAAGTTGGGCATTGTCAACCCCCATGCTCCAACTTGAGGGGGAGTATTAAGATAAATATTGTTATTTAAATATTATTATTTTGTAATCTTGTAATTATTCTCTTTTATTTAGGTTAGGATACTTGGCGGCTAAGGTAGGATTAGTGCTAGGGTTTTTCATTCATTCTTCTTGTATATATGCACAGGCTCGGCATGCAATAGAGCAGCAATACACAACCATCTTTCCTCCTTTTTCATTCATTCCTCTTGTCAACTATTCTTTTCTCTTGGATGGGAGAAATGGTTGTTGTTTAATATGAATTCCAGTTTTGGCAAAGGATGGATCAACAAATTTGCGTTCATTATGTGGCATATATAGTGTTACAGGAATCGTTGTGCATTTGATAAGGTATGTCAACGTACTCATAAGATTTGGAATCACATTATGAGTGATTTGGTGTTTGTACATAAATTGCAGGATCATTTATTTACTTCAGAATAGAGGATCATCTCTTGGAAACCATCGAGGACATCAACTTTTAAGATTAATGTGAATGCTTGTCAAAAGGAGGATAGAACTCAGGCACTGGGAGCAACAGTTATCCAGAATGCCGAGTTTAAATGGTTTCTTAGAGCCACGAGACGTATTGTTTCTCCATGCTTGATTGAAATCATTTTAATCACACTCAACGCGACTCTATTGCAAGTGTGGTCTTACCAAGTCCCAAATCTAGAAGTTGACCTGGATTATGAAGTCATTGAGGAGATTCAGGCTGGACCAATGAACTGTTGTTCCTACCTTCAAGGGCTGGTTAATGAGATTAGGGAATTGTTTGATAGGAAATGGGAGATAAGTCTGAACTATGCTTAGCATTCCGTGAACTTGGGGGCAGCAGTGCTGCCCATTATCTGCAAGGACCAAAGGGATGTTTTGGTTATCCATGCTGAACCTCTGAGCTCCTTGCAAACAACACTTAGAGTTGGATAAAGAGACCTTTCACTATATAACAATGGTTCGACAGGACAGATATGCTTCTAGCAATGAGTAATAGGTATTACTAGAGCTTGGAAGTGTGGTTTCTTAAAGCGGCTTGTCATGTGGCTAGCTATAGTCGCTGGCCTTAAGTTAACTACAACCTTAGTGTTGAATGGGTTGCTACTACTCCTTTTTTTTTTCTGGCTGTAAGGGAGTACGGCTGAGGTGGTTTTTTGATTGGGGTTTTTGGAGTTTTGTCCTCAATGTAAGCCACATTTTATATTTTATATATATATATATATATATATATATATATATATATATATATATATATATATATATATATACAATTACGCATTAATATAATTTGCGATTTTCTTTCAAAAAAAAGTGTTCCAAGCGGATGATCCTATTAAACATGCATCTACCTGACTAATGTCAGAAATGCTTGTGCCAACATAATTAGTCCGTGGATTTGAAACTTAAAAAAAAAAAATTGCTACAATAATGAGGCACCTTGATGGTACTGCAAAAATTTGAATATTGCTTCTAACTCATAATATTTGTGATCAATCTCACCAAAAGCTGCATGAATACTTGAGGATGAGTTTGAGTAAGTTATCAGTAATTACGAGTAGATCCTTTTGTTCAGAAGTTAGCCTTAGACCGAGTGCATGCCCCCAAATAGCATTGAATTATCATTTTCTTTTTCCAAACTAACATCTAATTTTATTTTTTATCCCTTGTAGCATCAAGTTATGAATTATTTTCCAAAGTAACATTCCATTACTTGATGACCTATTGTAGTAGGTAATTTTTTATTTTAATTTAATAATAATAATAATAATAATAATAATAATAATAATAATAATTATTATTATTCTTATTATTATTATTATTATTATTATTATTATTATTATTATTATGAAAAAAGAAAAGCAAAACCCCAACCCAACCAACTCCCACCACCTCTGCCACCAACCCTACTACCACCTCTGCCCCCCAACTCCCTCCAGCAACTGATAGGTCACTCGATGCTGGCACTCTCCACCCCTAAGACGCCACCCAATCATTCCCCTTCTCTCTCTCTTCTCAGATCCTCCAATGCCTCCCTTTCCCCCTGTAGGTCGGGCCCATTAGTTGAGGCTCGACGGCCACTAAGAGACCTCCCTAAACCCTAGTTGCTAACCCCCAATACCTATATAAGGAGGTTTGGGAGGGTTAGCTAGAGGCACACATATGAACATAAATATTATTTCCCTATCTCTCCTCACAATTACTCTACCATCACCGCGGAGTAATCGGGTTTAGAACGTGGACATTACAAGGCAACTCTAGTAGCCGCTGGGATTCATTATTACTGAAGATTTGGTATTCTTATTATGGAATATTGTCGACGGTATACTTCCGCATTCAGGTTAGTCCTAATTATTTCCTACAGTGGTATCAGAGCCTAAACCGTTCGGATTAGTCCTAATTGAAAGATTAATAAATCTGCCGAAACTGATTCGTTGAAAGCATGCTAATTTCATTCGTTTAATTTGCTTAATTTTCGTAATTATGCAAACTGCTAAAATCCAGCAATATGCTCATGTTGTTATAATGCCCAGAAAGTGTTAAAAAAACTGCAGATTTACTATCATGGATATATTAAAGTCTACTAATTATGAACATGCTCATGTTACTATCAATCTGTCCCAAAAGCATGTTTACGTAATTGGTTCTGGCCAAAGATTGAATTTTTCAGTTCAATTCCGCATCCAGATCCATGTTGTATATTCAGTTTCGTGGATGTAATGAACTCTATTTTTTTTTCTGATGATATGTTCGTCATAAAGACCCGATTTTGTGCATCGACTGTTATTTTTTTTGGTTACCATCGTTCTTAAGCCAATACAGACACGCTATTATTATACAAAATCCAAGAACATGTCTCATGCTGAAATACAGTTTGCACGACATCAGAAATAACACTTTTTCGGTGGTAGTTCACAGCTAACATCCAAATTAATGTCACTGCGTGTGTGTATGCCTTATGTTATCATGACGTTTAGACAGAATCATGCTTGAATTTGATGCTAAACCATGAAAGGCAAAGTTTTCTTTTTTTGGAAAAAGACCGAGAGAACCACATCACTCGACTGAACCCTAATCACCGAAATCCGATTACCCCAACCCTAAAATCCCCCTGCCTAAAACAAAGAGGAACTCGAAAATTAAAACAAAGAGGACTAGGGAGGAACTCGAACCATACCCATCAGAACTGTCGTGGAAGGGTGGCGCGTGTGAGTCACGCGCCACCAACGAAGGAGCCTTTGGCTCTCTTTCTTCCTCCAACCGCACCCTTGATCGTCGATCTACCCAAATCCGCGAAGAGACCGCGAAATCCACCAAATTGGCAGCGCGTGTGAGTCACGCGCCACCACGTTAGAGGCGCGTTCGGTGCACACTTGTTACTCTCTAGCTTGGTTGTAGTCGATCTACATGATGGTGGGTTGATTATGGGCCATCGGCGATGAATGGGGTTGCTTTCCTCATGTGGGTAGCCAGGGTTCACCGTTGAGGCGGACAAGACCAAGTGTCGGTGGAGCTCTGTGCTCCACATCTCGGCTATGGCGGTGACACGACCAAACGACAACACCTCCACGGTGTCGGTGGCTGTCATGGTCGCAACGCCAACAGCCCAAGAAGGGAGCTCGGTGCTCCATTTCGGGTCCTTAGCATTGAAAGGAAGGCTGAGAGAAGAAGGGAGAGGGTTCCTCTTCGGGGGTCAAGAGGTTGAGAGGCAGAGGGGTAGAAGGGATAGAGAGGTAGAGGGAGACCCAGTACAAAGAAAACCTGAGAAAGTTGGGGGGGTAAATTTACTCACTTCTTAAAAGGCCCCCTCGGTGTCTCCTCCCATTTTATTTTATTTTTTGTTTTTTTTTCTTTTTCCTTCCTTCTTGGATCATTTTTTTATGGATCAATTTTCGACTGACCCGTTTTTGTTTTGGGCCGTTTACCCATTCAGGCCCAGAAACCGTCACTTGACCTAGAGAATAAGAATCCGTTTCATGTTTGTTTTCGATTTTGGCTGTTTCATTTTAGTTGTCTCAGTTCCAAAATTTAGATTATTAAATTTCTGCTCCCATAATTGTATAAATTTGTTTTATATGTTAGAAAATGGTCATAGGTTGGTCATATGTTTATTTTTGATAAATTATATTATCTCTGGTTTTAATTTCATGTTATTATCATTGATTATATAAATATTTGGAGGTTGATTATATAACTTTGTGTTATACATACATATATATATATATATATATATATATATATATATA
>JACYFF010031955.1:31578410-31637416 GCA_017589665.1 Selenicereus undatus
CAAACATTGGGATGCTAATTTCCATACATTCTTGTAAAAATGTTTATATATTATTAAGCAATACAATCAATCAATCCATTGACTAACAATATTGTGGCACATCATAGCAGATGCCTATAATTTATTTTTTTTCTTTTGTAATAGTTTTCTTGAATGGGTTGAAATTTTTGTATAAATATTCCTATTTTGTTAGGCACAAAGCAATAACCCCAATTCGAATACTAAACAATCCAAGTACATAAAACCTGTGTATTGGTATTGATCATATTTAGCTTTACAAGGAAAAATATTGTTTATGGATCTTCACACTTTCTTTATTGAGCCTGGGCAAGAAGTTAGGTCGCAAATTGCCACAGTTATGCTCGATGAGAGGCCGAATGTGGTCATATGACATAGGATCACAATTTCAGAATTTAAATCGACGTAGCAGAAGTTATCTTAGCGGTCGACATACTTTTGGCACGATTCACATGTAAATCTTACTTTTCATTTTACCATCTCTATTGTATTTTGCATATCTAAGAAATTGTTTTATACTTTTTTCATGAAATTGTTAGTTAGTAGAGTTCATATTGTGTCCTTGAGAAGTACTCTAACATTTTTATTCAAATTAATATATTGAAGTATATTAGTTTATATTTCATGTACATACATATGAGATGTTTTGTGTTCATGTCACAATAGTCTAATGAAAGTTTGTCGATGAGATATTGGTTTATAATTGTCTTATAAATATATTTTGACAAAATTTATTGAAAATAAAGGATTAAATGAATTGATTGTATCAGAAAAAATGGCATCACTTGAGCAAATAATTAATTGTAAGTAACAAAAATTATGTGGACAAAATGAATTGATTGCATCATAAATTACGTGTACTGGTATTGATCATATTTATCTTTACAAGTAAACTTTTGCCTTTCTAGAAAAAAAATAATAAAGTTTGTTAAAAGTTGTCCCATTAAATTAAAATTAAATTTCAAACTGCTGTTCAAAATTTTCTATGATAATTTTTTCAATTCTCCAACAATTTACCTTTAAAAGTTTTATAATCTACTATAATATTTAAAAACATCATTATCTATATAAAATCTCTACGAAAAAACAATAGAACATGTTGTGATATTTTATCAATTATTCAACAAAACTTTTAAGAAGTTTGTACATCGCACGAATTTAGCACTAGTTATATAACACAAATAAATTTAACATCTAGCACCAAACAATAGTAAATGCACCTCAATCTTAGTAAGTGTCGGATCTCATACGTGTACTTGAATTAATCATACTACTTTGTTTTTCTTTCTTTCTTTTTTTTTAAAAAAAAATACACTTAGTCCATGAAACTACAACACCACATCATCATAACACACCAAAGATGGCCATATTCAAAAGTTGATCTCCTTAAAACTTTGAAGCCAAATCTTTCGAAACTTGTTGCGTTTTCTCAAAAATCTTACAGCTTGATTTTCAGGCTCCGCAAGATGTTCAAATGCGCAGACTAAGAACTCCTCTTCAAAGCCTTGAATTCTTCATAAAGTTGATTCACTTCAGGCTGATTTCAAGATCCTTTGAAGAGCCGTAGCAATTTCTTTAAGTTGAGTAGAAATACTTGGAAGTTCTAAATCCTCCTCAGAGAATCTCTTTCGAACTTTTTATTCCAATGGTTGGCCACTTCAGGAAGTTGATTGTTTATCATTGCCTTTGATAGTCTCACTCTTACAATCACCTTTCTCTTCTAGATTTATCTCATTTTCATGGGATTGTAGCTCAATAGTGTGAAGACTTAGCGAAATTTTCGCTAGGAACATCCTTTTCAACAACAATGGCAGTTTCATCATATATCTGAATGTTCTTTTTCAATTCTTCTCATTTTCTTTCTTAGTTTCATTTTCACAATCACCATATTCTTTTCTAGATTTATGGTGTTATCATGGGACTACAGCTCAACATTCTAAATGATTTGGCATGATTTCCTCTTGCAACATCATCTATTCTATCAACTATGGTCATTTCATCATACATCTCAATCTTATTGTTCAAATACTTCCCATGCATTGGATTCGCCTACTATCAAAAAGTGTCAAGCAACGACAGTAATCAATAACGTACCTTCCCAATCACTTACAACAATTTGCTTTTGCACAAATATTTCATCTTATCAAAAGGGGGGGGGGGGAAGTCAATACAAAATGGCAAGTTCCCCCAAAAATATCAAAGATAGAAAGCAGTTGAGTTGCAAAACAATAGATAAACCCTCACAAGCTAAGCAGAAAATCTCATTACAATAGGCAAAACATTAAAAAGAGGCAAACAGCAAAGGAAGGTGCTACTAGACATGGAGTCAGGGGCGTAGCCAAGGGGGGGTCAGTGGGGTCACCCGACCCCCCTCTAAAAAAAAAATATATATATGTCAGAAAATTAAAAAAATTTAAAGTTACGTATATGTATTATATTTGTTGAAGATAAAAAAGAAATCTACAATGGCTCAATGGTTAGTGTCTTGGCTTGGTGTGCTTGAGGTCGTGGGTTCAAACCTTCACCTTCCCATATTTTTTCCCAACTTTTTTTTTGTTGTTTTTGTTTTTAAAACCAGTGCCCTTTCGCATTTGAGGTCGTGAGGCCAGCTGTCTCCTTCGACCTTCAATTTTTCGCCACTCCACTGCCCAGACCCAACTCACCCCACCGGCCCACCTGCCACCTGCACCGAGTCGTCGACTCACCGTCCACCACCCGCTGCCAACGGATTTGCTGTTTGCGCAGCGCAGCGCATCAAGGCCCTCATGGCCTCACATCTCTATCCAAATTCGTGAGTTCTCAAATCTCAATTTATAGGTTTTATTTCAATTGTAGGTTAAATCTGAATTTGTAGATTAGTTTGATACTTTGATTTTAATTCTCATGTTTGAGGCTTGAAGAAGACACCGTGGGTGGGTTTTGGGTTTGTTTTGCTTGATTCTACGGTTTTGCAATTTATTTGAATTGTTGGATGCAATTATTTGATTTCAATTGTTGGATGCAATTGTAGTGGTTTTGGTCATTTATCTTGTGACTTGTATGCTAATTAATCATTGGTTATAGTTTAGGGGTCTCATAAATGTTTGATTTATATATTTAATTTTAATTGTAGCCAAAAATGCATAGATATTTCAAAAAAAGAGGTAAAGAATACTCGTCGTTACCTTCAAGTTCGAATTCCGAAAACTCGCAATTGAATGAAGAAGGTGGAAACGATGTTACTCAACCACAACCACCACCACCATCACCTTGTGATGTAAATATCAATTCCATTTCGTTGTCTCAAAGAAGTTGGATTAATTCCGATCCCCCTCTTCTAATTTCCTGGCTTCGCCCCTGCATGGAGTAGAAGTAGAAACTACAAATTATTAATACTATTTACTATATTGATCAGTGTGCTGGAAACAAAGAAATGCTAGAATATTTCAAAATCAAATCAGGACAGTTGAGGCACTGTGAATGAAGCCATGGATATGCTTTCATGTATATTTAAGGGGGTTACTAAAGGGAAACTTTTTGATGAGGCATTGGGATGTGCCCTAAATAACCTACAGGAAAATTTTGGAGCTAATGGGTAAATGCTAATATCAAACACCCCCCTCCCAAGAGGAGAAAGAGAGATAGTGAACTATTTGAACATACCATGTCATCAAAAGACGATTTCTACCTGACCAAAAACAAAAGGATTTCTGCCCAAGCAAATGTTCCAACAAAAAGAAAAGAATAAGACACAAGATAAGAAGGTAAAAGAACTGCCTTAAGAAATAATCACCAATATGTTCTTAACATGTTTTGAAATTGAGATCTTGGGAACTAAAGCACAATTCTTAACCAATGCTCTATACACTATTTATGCTATGAAAATTTGCACATAAAATTATTTACGACCTAATTTGGCAGGCATATTTTTTGAGCTTGGGCTATGTGGGTGTACACAATTCTTGTGCATCTACGTTGTTGATATAATAGTTATAATCTAAAAGGGCAGTTAGAGAGGCCAAAAAAATTGGCTGAAATCTTATAATTCTATGCACATGTATTTCTTCTAAGGGAAAGAAGATATGTAGCCTGAGAAGTTTACGGGGTTTCAATCCTAGGTACATTCAAGAGTCTTAAATTCTAACTTCGTGGTTGGCAACTTCAAATCTAGTACCAAGAGGAGCAATTGGCAACACAACAGGGTGGTGGCAAGTTAAGTGATTGGGCTTGAGATGTTAGTGGATCAGAGAGAGAAAGAGGGCAAGTTTCTTTTTAAAATTTGATATTGGTATTATCATTAATTATTATTATTATTATTATTATTATTATTATTATTATTATTATTTGTAGAAGTAGCAGTTGTTTCTTTAAAATTCACTTTAATTGGTTGTGACCCATGTAAAGGATTGACCATAATATTTTTGAACACAAATATATAATTAATAATATTTTTAAATAAAAAAAATTCAATAACAAAATTGGTTATTTCGCAAACTCAGTGACATTTGTATTAGACAACTCATTTTTTACACCATTTCACCTAATATTTGTGTTTTTTAAAATTTTTTTAAGAAAAAAAGAAAACGAGGGCGAATGAGCAAAATTCCAAAAGCCCTGAACCCAGAATCTGAGAAACGGAAGAACGAGCGACGCACCGAACCGAACGTTGGGGAGGCTGAATGAGGATGTTGGGGTTCAAGCGATTGACACACCAGTTGTTCACTGCGAATGCAAGGCAAGCAGCTTCTAGTTTTCAGAAAGTATTGAGGAATGAAGATCATCATTCATTCTCTCCATTTCCCCATCCTTCACGAGCTACCTCCGTCCGCTTTCTCGACATCTACCAGGTGAGAGAGAATTAGGGGAAGTAGCTGACTACTTGATGTTTTATGGGCTACTCTTTGAATTTAAAGTGGTTGAAGTAATCACTAAATCATTGATAGCAATATCTGATTTCAGCTGGGAAACAAAGAGGCAATTGAGAAAGAACGTGCGAGGCTGTATGTATCAATGATCTCATATGACTTCTGGGATTCTTAGTTGTTCGTTAATTTTGCTGTTTAATGGCTACTAATTTTTGCCTGTCATGTTTAGGGCAGTAAAGATGAGATGAGTAGGGGATACTTTGCGGATATGTCTGATCTCAAAAAACATGGGGGCAAGGTAATTTTTTCATGTCAATGTTCTCTTTTAGGGTTTCATTTTCCATACCTATGTTCAATTTTGATGCTGCTTTTTTTTTTCTTTTTTTCTTGGTTGGTTTATTGTACAAAAATGCAAGATGAGTCTTAATTTGTTTGTGGTTTGTGGGTTGTGTTGTTATTTGGGTAGATTGCAACGGCAAATAAGGTTCTTGTACCGGCCGCCACAGCAGTGAAGTTTCCCACATTGGAAGTTAGTTATTCTGATGGTAAAATCATCAAGCTGCCAGTTGGATTGGATGGGAATGTGGGTGATGCTAGCAAGTTGGATTTGCCCAAAGCTGCATTACTTTGTCTATCATTTCGTGCCAGTTCTCAGGTTTGGAGCTCCATATATTGGTTCATTTGTGCTTGTCGTGCTCATCCTCTGTGTTTTAGTAAAAGCTGCTTTGCTCAGTTGTAATGCTTGTGGAAGTTTGTCAAATAAGTGGAAGCTTTTAGTCTAGTATGGTCATTTTGCAGTTATAAAGGCTCATAGTTCAGCCCTGGGTTATAACCTTTTTTGTGGGTGAGGACTGAGGAAGATCCCCTGGCCATCAAGTACTAGGCTAAGCTAGAAGTTAAAGCAATTGGAAGGCGGAAGCAATACACAGACAACCCAAATGTTGAATGTTTAGTTAAGTGTGATGTTAGAAAACAACTGGTGAAGCCAGATAGTTACGGTCTTTGACATCACTCAGTGGCTGGTGCCTTCAACAACTCCGCCCCCCAAAACCCCTGGCAGTTCCGTTAATTAGTGTCTGATTTGATTCTGCTAGTCTGTTCTTGATGTGTTATCTGATTAGGCAGCTATTCGGAGCAGTACAAGCTGTATATGATTGAGTTTTGGAATCTTTTTGAATCCATTGTTCGTGTACCTGATGGAAACTGTTTGTTATTGTGACTGGCTTTAGCTTTTGCATTATTTGGGCCCTTTCTAGGATTGTCAGGGTGATGTAATGCTGCACTTTCTTCATTCACTACTGTGCTTCTGGCTGTAATCTTGATGCTATTAAATTATTCAGTATGTAATTCATACACTGATGGTGTTTCTCTTCTGTATGATTGGTTAAGCTAGGGGCTTCAAAACGAATAGTTGAGTTTTATCCTGGAACCTAGAATTCCTTATGTGTTGAGTAGTTCTGACAAGTTTTGTGGTCTACTTTCCCATTCCATCTTCTCTTGCAGGCTATGGTTGATTCTTGGAGCAAGCCCTTCATTGATACCTTTAGCTATTCGGAGAACATCCAGCTCTATGAGGTACATACATTTGTTCAAAATAGCAGTGAGAAGTGACCATCCTATGCAAATTCAGTGTCTTTTTCTGAAGTATGACATGTTCTTTAGATCATAGTAGCTAACTATATAGCATGCTCCAGTGTGTAAGATACAATGCTATTTCTGAGGGCTTCTTATAGGAAATATGAATGCGTCTCTAGCTCAGGTTGTCTGTATTGTTGTTGGCCATGTGTGTGTTCCTTGTCACTGCTCTCTAGAGTCTAATCCATTATTGAAAATAAACAAGGTGAGGAAAAATGGCATTATGTTGTTTTATAGTACAAGTAGGCAAAACATTAACCCACCTAGCGGTACAATTGTCTAATAAGCATGGACACCGATGTGTGACATGGGTATGACACGACACCGACACGCAGACAAGTGATTTTCAGAAAAGTAGGACGTGACACGTATAGTGGACAAGTAGTGGTTAGAAAATATTTATTCTATTACCTATGTGTTTGTAATTTGTTTTACATCTTTATTCTTGAGAGGATTATGTTTGGATGAGAACAATAGTAAATTGTCCTAGTATGTGTTGTCTACAACTTTCAATAATATAACCTAATTTCTTCATATTGTCTATATGCTTTGTATGCATTTCAGCGTTTGAGATGTTTGAAGAGTGTCCAAGAGTGTGGGTGTCCTACACGTGTCGGACATGGATACATGAAGTCATGGAGAGTGTTCGTGCTTCTTGGACAATTGTAATCTAAGAAGTACGGACACCAATACGTGACACGGATACAACACAACACCGACACGCGGACACGTGATTTTTCTGAAAAGTAGGACATGACACATACAGTGGACATAGAGTGTTTCGAAAATATTTATTCTATTACCTATGTGCTTATATTATGTGTCTAGAAAATATTTATTCTATTAACTATATGTTCATAATTTGTTTTTTTCCTTTATTCTTGAGAGCATCACCTTTGGATGAGAACAATAACAAATTTTTCATTGTGTTAGCATTCTACAACTATTAATAACATAACCTAATTTCTTCATGTTGTCCATATGTTCTACATTCGTTTCAGAGTGTCCAAAGAGTGTCCGATAGAGATGGTGTCCGGCACGTGTTGGACACGGATACGGGAAGTCGCGGAGAGTGTCCGTGCTTCTTAGATTGTAATCGACAACAAATCCAATGGTCTAATCTTAAATACTAGTGGATTTGAAGGTTGCTATTGACCTAAGCCAACTGAATGCACAAATGAGGCCAAAATGAACTAGACCGAACCAAACCTAGCCAACACCCTAGTGTCCCAAGAATATGGTTCAAGTTTGCTGTTTCTTCCTCTCTAAATTGAGTACGAGTTTGGCTCTTGAGACAGAAAATTTCAGATTGCAAACTGGGATTTGAGGAGCAATTTGGACCTGTCCTGAAACTGTAATATCTTGAACTGTCCTAGAAACTAAATGGTCGGCTGGTACATGGTAATCTAGAAAGGGAATAGAAATTTTGGATACTCTTTGCTGGTCTTTTCAGTGATGGTTTTTTCATATTCATTAGTGAGGACAGAGAAGTGGCCAACAAAGAGATTATAAACTTGAGTGGCGACAGAGGACTTGGCCTTTGGTGGTTGATGTGGTCCTTCAGCAATTGGTTTCAACCATCATAGTTTGACATGTGGGAATCCTATGCACGAATAGCAAGGAGGGCCACCGGGTGCATACAGTGGGTAGAGGCGGATGCAGTGAAGTGTTCTTTGGGTAAGTCGCTACAGGAGAGAGTGAAGCTAGCTGCAGTGGTGAAGGTGTTGGCAATGATAGGTGAGACTGAAGGTGAAGGGTGTAAGTGAACAGTAGTGCAGGTGTATAGTGCCAATGGATGAAGTGGAGAGTGGGGATGGTGGAGGAGGAATGCTGGTTGGAGGAAGGATGGGACCTTTCATAATAACAGATGCAAAGGCAGTTCTAGCCCCCTTCTCTTCCAAATTACATGTTCTTATGCTAGCTCTCTTTTTTCATTCCTATCCTGCCACCCTCCCTTTCTTGTTTCTTGTTCTCCTTTCTACAAACAAACAACACCTAAGGGTGTGTTCTTTTCAGTGGTAAATTGGGGGTATGGGGTGGGAAGAAATGGAATAGAGTGGGATAGGGTGGAATAGAATGGAGTGGGAAGGAGTGGAATGGAGTGGGAGAAAGATGGATTATTATTCCCAAGCTGTGGAAAGTAGGTGAGAGGGAGTGGAAATAGTGGGAAGGAATAGAAAGGAGTGGGAAGAAGTGGTTTTTATCTTTAAGAAGTGGAAAGAAGTGGGAGTCAATGATTTCGCACTCAAAAAAAATATGAAATTGGCTTAAAGGCTCTCTATCCTTTATTTGTTCAGGTGACATTGTTCCTTGGTCTGGTAAACTCCTGATGATTATTCATCAGTGCTTTCTATCAATTTCCTTGTGATCTCAGGCTTCTTCTGAGAATGCTGGAGGACTTGATTTTTGAGTTTCAATAAAAGTAAGGTTGCTCTATTGTCTATGTCGAATGATGGGACATATGTAAGTTTTGCCAGGTTTGCACACCATCGTACAGTCCATCCTAACCTATTTAAAGATCAAATGGTGCCAGTGATATTCTTTCATTTCATTAATTTTTGCGACTCATGCCAATGTACTTGGATTCATTAGTGAGAATAAACCCTTTTTGCCAGTTTTTGTCGTGTGTATTTCTTATTACCAAAATAACGAAATGCAGCTTCCCACATCATTCAGGTGTCCTTTATAGACTCATGGCTTCTGTCTTGGAGCCCCATAAAACGGCTCCTTCTTCAAATGATGAAGAAATCAAATCCAAGCGACACAAAGATTGCACTTCAAATGCAGTTTGTGTATTCATTTGGTGATCACTACTACTTCAGAAAGGAACTCAAAATACTGAACCTTTTGACAGCGTAAGCACATTTTTTTTCTCCATGGTGTCTGTAAAGCCTTTATAATATTCCAGTTGCTTACTCGAATTACTGGTAGTCCTCCTTTCTGTATCAATGCTGGAAATTTTGACAGGTACATGTTTTTGGTTGACAAATTTGGGAGGATAAGATGGCAAGGTTTTGGAACTGCAACACAAGATGAGTTGTCTTCCCTTCTGTCCTGTACTTCTGCTCTGCTTGAAGAAAATTGAGCCCTGTCCAATTCATATAGAAGGCCCCTCTCTTGTTTTTGGGGTTTTTTTGGGAGAGACCCCCCCCCCCCCCTCCCCCGCTGCTAAAACAAAAGAAAAAAGTTGATGGGGCAAATGCAAGATTTTGTAACCTTTATATTCGTAGGTCTTATTTAGTTTGGAGTGGCTTTTTTTAACACTCAAGTGTTATTCGCTGGTCCAGTTGTTATTTGGTTGAGTCCAGTTGTTATTCGGCTGAGTCCAGTTGTTAGATCGTCAAGCATTGTTCATCTGGAAATCACCTGAAACAAAGTCATATGGAGTTGACAATTTTTGATATGATACTGGAATAAAATATCTATTTTAAGGTACTTTTTTTTTTTTTTGGGCGAGTGAAATATTATTATGATTTCAAGCTTGTCATGAAGAACGCAAACTTGAGCCATGAACAAGTTTTAACTTGAATTTGACATGACAGATGTTTTTTCGTGACAGTTAATGTGATATTTGATACAAATGTGAAATTGAAATAAGAAAACACGCATATAACTTAATTTGTTTTCATTCTTGAGGAAGCCTATAATGATTCTAAATCAAAAAATTATTTCGACAACAAGCATATGAGCAAAATGTGAATTTTAAGTGGGAAAACATGCATGCAACGCACGCTTATCATCATTCCTAATGCAGCAGCCCATAATGATTCAAAAAATTACAACACGAGACATAGACTCAGAATTCAGAAGCGTTGATGCACTCATTTACCATGCCTCGGGATATTGTATGGCGCACCTTGGAGCATGATAAATCATGCCCTTTGATTGTCGTATTTATGTGCGTGTGCATAGACTCCACATGAATTTACAATCGCAGCTCATCACCCGGAGCGTTCTAGATGCTCTAGATCGTGCCTAATAATTACCTTGAGAGCAAAATGATATTTCCAACAGTGTACATACAATGTTGTGTAGATACAAAGCTGTGCAAAAACACATGAGAGCAAAATAATACAAACAGCAGCTCGATAATGTAAAATCTGAATGCAAAAGGGACTGCAACAGCAGCAATTGGTCCTAGAGAACAGGATCAACCCTAACATCTGCGCTATCAAAATCTGCAACTGTGTCTTGAAACACAACAGGATCGCATTGAAAGGCAGTATCACGTGTACACATAGAGTACTCCAGGAGAACGTATTTCTGGCAGTTTCTTAGACGCTGTAACTTCAAGCAGAAAAAGATATCCCCTGTATATATCCTGCCGAAAGGAGCAGAGTTTGACTTTCAGGAACACTGGCATTAGGAGCAGATGTTTCCACTTTCCATGCGATATTCAATAACAATATTAAATTAGGTTAAATACTAGACAAGGGATTGTTCAACTGGGATTAATTAGGATCGATCAAATTGGGTTGATAGAGTAACCCGGGCAGATCATGTTCAGGTTGGGTCCTATCTGAGGTTTCTATCTATTTCTCCAATAAAAGTTAACCAACCAAATGCCTCTAGAACCCAAAACATACATCCGTGCACATGCGTGTGTGCACACACATATGTCCGTCTGATATGTGATAAGTTACATAATGCACAGATAATGATTCCTAAGGTTTCAACAATTAATGCTTCTCTCTATATTCCTCCTCAAATTGTACCTCACCTGCTCAAAAATATCAAATGCCTTCGTCTTGATCATCTGTCTCTTCAAGAATGACATATTTTACAGGGACTTCGGTTGCACCTGAATCTCTGCTGGCACTTCCATCAATTTCACCCTTTTGAAGCCTTTGATACCTAAAAAGGAAACGACCAAAATTCGGGCACAATGAAATGTCTTCATGCTCCAGATAAGAAACTCAAAAATCAAATGGCCACTGCTCAATCTTAAATTTTGAAAAGATAGATTTCTAAGCATACACAATAAAAAAAAATCGGGAATCACAAACTAGAGGATCCCCACACAGCAGCCACATGCCTGCCAGTGGTATAGATCGTGCAGAGATTCACTCAGGAAGTGCACCTGATCACATAAGATTTTGCAATTAGATCTAAGCATAAGGTCCACGATACACAGAAAGAGCAGGCGATGAGGGAGGATTGAAAGCATTCGAGGAACTTTGGCTACAAAGACCAGTAATAGGTTCGTTCAAAGACCAGGAAAGCAATTTCAAGTAATGACAGAGCAAAGTAAATTCTATTTTTGATGACTTAAAAAAAAAGTGGGGCGAAAAAGGCACCAGCAAATGAGGTCCTCAGCCTAGTGTTCACGATTGAGTCCTTGAGCATTTCACATCTAACGTTTGATTACCCACCCCCCATTGTATTGTAACAGCCTTGTGCCTAATCTGAAAATTTCGCCCTCCCCCTCACCCCCCCCCCCCCCCCCCAAACAAAAAAGGCCTGAAAACAGCAGCAAGCCAGATATGGATTTAGTATGATGAACTTACTTGTACCAATTGAATAAGCTGACACCAATAATGATTGTTAGAAGGCCAACTCCTTTCAACCACGTAAAGTTGTCATGGAAGTAAAAGACAGCAACCTGAAATGCAGTCGAAAGGTAACGTCAGTAACAGCCATCAGCCTTCTTATGCTACGACAACTATGCGCTGTTTGATGTAGAACTCCTTCAGGCCTAAAGAAGTCCAAGGTAATAACAGAACAGTGAAGCTGACTACACTGCAAAACATAGATCACTAAGCCATCCTAGTTTATCATCCAGCTTCATAATATACAATCCAAATCTGTTAACAGCATGTTGTAGAGTCACAGTACGAAACAAGACAAATACAATGAAAATTCTAGTATATTTAAAATATATATATATAAAATCCCCCCGCCCCCCAAAAAAAGAATTATAGTTACTCAGAAGAGTTTGACAGAGAGGAGAATTATTGTGAAAAAGGATCTAAGATTAATAAAGGCAATAAACTTGAATCAGGTAAACAAAAGGAAATTAACCAAGGCAGGGGACACAGACGAGGGCAGAAGAAATAGGGGAAATAAGTGACTCAACGAGTTCTTACAAGGATGGTGACAGCCTCCTTGACAATGCCGGCTATTGTAACTGTCACTGCGCTGGTTACTGAGATTAGAACATACTCAGTCAGTACCTGAAATGTCAAAGACGATATAAGAACACACCTAAAATATGCTCCATTTTTCTGAATGTGTCCAGACAATAGAAAGCATGTTTAACTTAGTATGATTAAGTTCAGCACTACAAGCATTACCATGAAGAAGGCCAGCATTCCGCCAAAAAGCATCAGTAAACAGCTCCTCATCACATGCCAAGAACTATTAAAATACTCGTTCACTGGGAACTCATGCCAGGGGTCCATTAGTAGGGATGAGAAACCTGTTGCTAAGGCCATGACAGGGGTCACATAGCTCATTAAAGTAAGGGGATTCTTCAGCCCTGGAGGAGGAAAAAAAATAAATAAGCTTGACCTCTGAGTGATTGCCATGTCTCACAGTTTCCTTCACACAGTAAATGAAAAGGTCAACCATTCAAGCAAACAACTTAATTACACATGCAATTTTTGAGAAAGTTAGGCCAAGCAACTAAAAACTAAGAGTGTCTTGTAAGCCATACAAAAGAGGCTTTAAGCAGGGGTGTATCCATCTTGTCCACACATGGGTGCCCCGTGCATCCGGTAGTTGTGAAACAATTAAAATCCTGTAGAAAAATTCATGAAGTTTTTACAAGGGACACCTATACAAATTGATTGATGCCTATAAAATTCACGAGTTAAAAAGAGGGACAACAATAAACATAATCTTTGGATCCAACACTGGCTTCAATAGTCATTAAATTCAAATGTCACATGATAGTTTCATTGTCCAAGTATATGACGAGGTAAGGAGTTCCTTGCTCGTGCGAATCCATGAGGCTCATAAGAGAGAACATAGAAAATTATAGTTCATAAGAAACTAGATGAGAATTTCACTAAAGATCCATATACACATCAGTATTATAAATCAGCGCAGTTCCTAATGGGTAAATCAAGACAAAATGGCACTCACCATAAGCTTCTCTCTTCAAGGCATGTTTTGGTAGCAGCAAACACATCCGTGATGGAAATCATTGATACATGACAGAGATCGAAAAAGAAAGAAAAACAAAGTTACAATCATTTAAGAAAAAGGAGAAAGAAATCGAATAAGAACTATTACCAAACTAATCTCTCTTCATTTGTAGATCCCATCAAAATTTAGAGCCATTTAATACAACACAACCACTACCCTCGACTGTCAATGGAAAGTGAACCAGAGAAATCACACACAAAAAAAGGCCATACCTGGAGAAGGATCTGTGTCATACACCAACGAAATCCAGACATAACAGCAGCAAGCATCACAAAAATGAATCCCCAGAACTCAAATTCTGTCTCTTTTGCAACTGCCAATGAGAAGGGACAATAAGAATGTCAAAACTTAAAACTAGAGACCTCAATTACGCAACAGGCAATAACTAGAAGAGTTGTAAGTTGTAACTCTTTCAAAGTTGCATTATTTTAGTCCAACTATGCATGTATGTTTAAAACTATACAAGAGTACCAACTACCAACAGTAGCAGCAGTAGCAGCCTTTCCGCATTGCAACGGAAAAGGGCTACCTATCTTTGTCGACCCAGCACACAGTCATGGACAAAAGAGAAATTGACATCAAACAGCCAATTTTGGAAAGTTCATAGGACATACCGGTCAACAGAATTCCAACTGAGATGACTAGAATGATTCCAAAAAGTTTAAGGCTTGGAGATTCCAACCTAATAAAACCAAAGACAAGCCAAACAAAATTGAGAACACGGAAGAGAAAGAACAAATATACACAGAGATCACAGCAATGTCAAAACATTCAGATATGAGAAGTGGAAATACAAGGAGCTTTTGTTATAACCGAGTTGGAAACCAGATGACTGTCCAAGAAAATTGACAAATACTCCTTTCATGCGAAATTTATCATCCAATATTGATTCTTATGTTTTGCACTCTGAAACAATAGCCTAATCAGACATTCAATAGTCACATGTCCCCGTAAGGGCTCCTAGGTTCATTTTCAGCAAAAAAAACTCCATATTTGTACACTGTCAACTTTGGACTTCCAATCTGGATGGAGGAAGGAACCCCTCATTTCCTTATCACACCCAAGGGAAATATTCCAGGCACACACCACGGAGAACACAAGGAACAAAAGTATGGCTGATGCTGATCACATATTGACAATGTATGACCAAGACAATAGGACAGCTGAAAGAGAACTACAACAACGCTGAATTTACACATTCTATGGAGCCCGAGCGAATACTCCTAAGTGCCCTATGACCCTTTTTCTCTAATAATTGAAATAAAATAAGCTCCCACTGCACTACAGAATACAAATTTTGCTTTTAAGCTTTTACATTAATAGTCTTCAGAAGGACCTAATGCAGAGGTGCAAAACAGGTTGGTCAGTTATGCTTCAGGTCAGGCAAAACTGAGTTCAAAGTTCAAACAATCTACAACACACATGACACATATTTGGATACTGACCAAACATCCCATCTGTGCTGTCTTAACTAGTTGAGCGCGTCTTTCAATTTCTCTCATAAGAATCAATCATACTTCCATTTTTCGATTCAAACACAGAGATGACACACATCTCATCAGACTGACCACTAAGATGAACAGTCTTAAGCAGCTAGAACTTAAAATGTCAAAGCCCAACCAAAAATAAAACCAACTCCCCAAAGTGGAAGACAGAAGAATGATGGGTGTTGTTGAAAGGGAATGGTGGCAAAACTAGCACAAGTATTGATTGAAGAAGAAAAAAGGAATTGTAACCATTCCTCAAGAGAATGGGGGTAATACTAGCAGGAGTCCAATATCACATCTGGATCTCGTCATATCCTACTTAAGCAAGATCACTTGTTATTGTTATCGTAGTCACTGCTGGATAGGATTTGGGTTTTCTAGTCCCCTTTGATTCTAACAAATCCAAGAAAACCTCAATTGGACTGCCTTGACTCTTGAGAGACAAATTGACTTGGGGGTATAGACTAGCTTAGCTAGAGATCAAGATGTGAGCCTCACCTACATTATCTCTGTACCCTCTGTCCCTCTACTGTTCCTCCCCCCCCCCCCCCCCAAAAAAAAACCCCCTCAAAAGAACAGCTTAAACAGTTAAACCTAGAGTATATGCTAATGTGCAAAGTTCATTCTAAGTCCCAAGTTTGAAAACAACATTTGGGATCCTAGATTCTTGGATCAATTTAGGTTGGGTTTTCAGTTGGATCATTTTTTGTCAGCTTTGACCTAATGTGGTCCTTTTGAAGTTTTTTCCTTCTTTCTTTGGGGGGGGGGGGGGGAGGGGAGGCCGGGGCGCCCTTGGGGTGGGCTCCAAAATCCAACCTGATCCAAATTAGCCCAAAACAACTATATATTTGCTGCAGATTAGACTCTTGCTCATTGGATTTGGACTTGATAAAAGTTGATTTTGGAGAATTCTTGAAGCTTCAGATGACAGTTGACAACAGTAAAATGCTGACAAAACTATCCCAATAGTAAGGTTGCACACATGACACATCTAATCCCCCTCCCCCAACAAACAAAACAATTTGGCTTGATTTGACTTGGACTTGGGGGTAGATTAACAGGTTGTCCAATTTACACCGAAAACACGAGAGATGGCTACTCAATCTTCAGCTGCTTTTAAGTCGAAGTTGTCTACTGAATATTAACATTGCTTTTTATTCTTTCACGCAACCTCATGCCTCATATATCTTCTGCAGATTCATTAAGAATAATTAGGATGTGAATTTCTCCTAATTAGGACATTCAGAATAAAATGAACCTCTCTTTTCTTATATCATTTTTCTTTTTTCAATTGGGGATGCTGATGCAGTATAGCATCACCAACCACGAGCAGAACTGAATGAAAAGTAAGTGAAATAATTCTTCTATTACTTGTCTTATCAGATTAACACCATTGGAGCACCTCTAATGTTATCTGACATTAGTCATACATTAACTACTTGAGCAAATGGAAGTAGATGACAAGATCTTATGGGAAAGCAATATATTTAGGGCGCTGTGCTTCCTTTTTTTTGTTTCTTTTTCCGAATAAATAAGAAAATAACAGACACATAAATTGCTCTATAATACAGAAGATAGAAATGTAAATAGGTATCGAGGAGAGACTAAAACAAAATAAAGGGAGAGAGGAGCATAAAGACGAAAAGATAAGAGCTACCTCAAAGCAAAAGCAAACAGAAGGAGAAATATTGGAGAAGCGGATTTACACTGCAAAAGAAGGCCAATTCGAAATATCACAAATGGGCAGACCTTCAAGGGGTTTGAGATGGAAGGATTACATGCTTAATTTCAGATGCAATTAGTGATGCACAAACATAAAGTGCAAGTATGAGAGACCAACCATAGTGGCAAATGTCACAGAGATGAAAACAAGTGATGCATTGCTCAGGTTAATATCCAATGCTGTTGCAAGGGCAGTTGGTACAACTGTGAAAGGCAAAGGCCATCTGTAGCATTAGTTATTAGAAAAGTTAATATTGATGAAATCTTTACAAGATCAATGTGTGAAATTAATGTTGCAATTATAGGTTAAGCAGTATGGAAATGAAAGAGAAAACAGCTTCAGGTCTTAGTAATGGTACAGCCATGCTACCCAATTCAAAGACCAAAACCTGCTAATGTCTTGATAGGCATAATCACCAATAACCACAAATGCTTAGAATCATACAGGATATATTAATTCCGAAATCTTGACAGACACGACAACAAATGGAATAATATTGAAGGCTACATTTTGTGAAAGGTGTACAACAAAAGAAGTTGACCAAAGTCCTTGAAGAAATTGACATCTTTAAATTTAATCACATCTGCATTCAGATGTTACAGGAACACACTGAAGGCTCTTGCCCATCACTGAAGGAGATCCCCCCCCCCCCCTCTCTCAGGGCCAAGCATATTTACTTCTCTTTTTCTAACTCTTCCTATTTTTTGACATCAGCTGTTTTCAATTTAAAGGGAAGGGTGAACTTTGGGCTGTACAACCTTGGAATTATTAATTTCTTGCTCTAGCTCCTCTCTGAAAATATTAATTAAAGAATATCCAGAACAATGATCAGTAAACTGAAAGTCAGGTGATAGCAACTTGTACACTAAAAGCAAATTTAAGGGAAGTTGCTTACCTTTACTAAAGTAATCTCCCCAAGTAATGTGGACATCTTTATGAAATCTTTCCCACCAAATCCAAGTAATAGCCTTAGACAAAACAGCTTGCATACCAAAGTGAATTGTGTTCATCAATAGTGGGGCAGGGAACTTTCCCAGGTCATCACCTAATAGTGATTTATTATACCTAGATGCACCAAGAACATCAAAATATTAGAATCAAATAACTTGATAAGGAACATATATAAAGTTTAACCTGACCATAAGAGGAGAGGTATGTACACATACAAATCATATTTTCCCAGTGCAGCAGAGTTCAATAAGTACAAGGCCATGGGCTCGTGATTGAATTAGGATATCAACAGTGGTTAGCAGTTATCATTTCTATCAAAAGCCATGCTCCAAAGAAAAAGAATCAAATTCCTTTGCTCTCAGTATAGGCCAAATAAACAATTTTCCCTATGACAAATACATGATGGATAATGCACAACTACGCCCCAACTCCTAACCCTAGGAGCCCCAGCTACAAAGAGTTTGTTCATGAACTATATGAGGCCATCTTGACACCTCTCATCATCAAGAAGCTCCTAGGCATGCAATCATGTTTCTTTGAAGAGCTTTTATAACCCCCCACCTTTTTCCAAGTAAAAGACGTACTCATTTGAGTTCAAGCAATACATCAGGGAATGAGACTAGCCTGTGCATTGGGATACACTACCGCAACTATACCATGACTACATCATAATCTATCAAGTCTCAGCTTGGTATCTTGACGCGGATCTGGGTGTCAAATCCCATGACACCCCCCACCCCCCCACCCCCAAAAAAAAAAAAAAAACTCCCCACACACACAACATTGACTAGGATTAGGCACCCACAAACCATAAAACTGAAATCTTCCCAAGTAGAAGACACCCAATGCCCAATGTAGGAAAGTATGTGTATTCATGTGGCGGACACAATTATGTATCTTGTCAATGTCACAGTACTCTACCCTTCAAAAGTTTATCATAAAGCAGGATTTCTGACTCCCAAACTTCAAAAAACCACCAAACACGATGACTTGGAAGAAAAGAATAAATAAAAGTAAAAGCCCAAGGACTACTGACTATTGATAGTTGGGCATCGTTCCCATGCTCAATTACACCAGCCTACCTGTGATCCTACTTTGAATGGTATAATTGTATATATTAGGGAGGGAGCGAATTAAAGGGCACTTACAGTGTTAAAAACAAACTGAAAGTGTACCAAACCAGGATGAAAAACAATGTTTTAAGCACATTAGTAGCTGAAACTTCGCTCTTCGAATCTGCCGCCGACACATCATTAGAACTCTCACTCTCCACCCCATTAATCTTACTCTCTACATCGAACGGCACATATTTCTCAACCCCATTTGGAGGACCTTCACCACCATCAAACTCCCCATTCCTATCCATACCCCCACTCTCTTACCTAGAAATCTAGAGAGAAACAGCGCTGACTACTTGACTCTCTCTCTCTCTCTCTCTCTCTCTCTCTCTCTCTCTCAATTGGCTTCGCATTCCTTGGTGAACCACGCCGAATCTGGAGCTGGTACGAATCCCACCAGCTCAAGAACGAGGTTTCGTCGAGCACAGAAGTTGCTAAGCTCTGAATTTAACGATTCAGTTCAATTTGCTATGAGTTTACCATAAAGATGGGTAGAAATGCCTTGTTTCCTCAATCTGAAGTTGCAGAATTTCCAAAATTGATTTGAATCAGCAGACTTGGAGATGGCGAAGAGAAGGAGGGTTTTTGAGATCAGATCTAAATCCAAGAGGGTGTTCTTTGTTGAATTGGATCGAGTCGTCGAAGTGTCGTCGTCGTCGTGGTTGGTTGTATGGTGGATTTCCTTGGACTTACGATTGATGTGATTCAATAGCCAACTCTGCTTCTCCCCTATCTTCCGCTCCCTTTGTTTTCGCAAGTTAGAAATATAGAATAAAAAGCCGTTGTTTCTGTCGCCCGATATGTCATAAGGGAGAGCAATTGTTTACATATAAGCCGTTACTAGTCCTGGACTCCGTTCTACGCCCGACCTTTTGGTAAATTACAATTATTAAAAGTAATGTAAAATACTTGTATTACAATGTTCTCTTTTCTAAAAAAACAATCTCTTCATTAATACTCATGTATTAATCTTTGTAATGCTGAATTTTTCTTCATTTATTTAATTTAAGGAAAGGAGATGGAAAATTCATTAAGTCAAAGTTTAACATCTAAATCAACTATATCATTAATTCTTCACTTGTCATGCGTCAATGCCACAACATTCACACTCTTTATAGATGTAACATTAAATACGTTTTTTTATTGTAACATTAAATTGTAAATTAGAATTTTTTAAGTGAAAAATAAATACTAAAAGTATTAATAATCATCAATGGGATATGTGTCGCAATCACAACGTTTGCACTCACTTATATATGTGTGTGTGTATTGATTGTGACTGGTCAATGAAATCAATTTTTATTCATGATTTTCTAACAAACAACCCCAAATTTAAAGCTTTTGGTTGATCATTTGAAAATATATAGGTAAAAGTTCTATGCTATCATATCTTCAATACCAATGAATCATATTTATTCTTAACAATTAGTTAAAGCCAAATAAACTTGACTGTAAAAAGTTAGTTCAGAAAAGAAAAAATGGACTTGATTCCCCCATTGCCAAGCGGTTCAAGTCTCAACCCTCCCAGATATTAGCATTTTTATTTTAAAAAAAATTACAGCAACCACTTTTCATATTTGATTCTTTAGCTTGGTTGGAAACCTCCAATACCCAGAGAGACAAAGGGAGAGAGAATGGAGTTGTCGGCAGACCGCCGACCATCAGTCGGAAAATAAGATGTCGGCAAAGGGGAACCCACCAAGGACCGGAGAGAAGGGATGGCATAGATTTGAGGAGAACAACAAGGAGAGAGAGAGAGTGCGTTCTAGATCTAGCATTTGAGGGACCGTCCGTAGGGGAGAAAGACAGTGCCAGTGACCCCTCCCTAAGGGTTTCCGAGACAGTTTTCATGAATTCGTGAGTGAAGAAGACGGCGAGAGCGATGAGGACAGGTGTAGTGACGATGCTGGCGCCAGGGCGATGAGTGCGACAACATCGAGAGGAAGGCATTACATGATGATGACGGTACCAAAGGTGGTGGTACGACGACTCTAGTGGGAGAAGAGATGGAATGGAGGATTTCTTTGAGGAGAGAGAAAGTAAAGATGGGGAAGAGAATATGAGGGAGACGGGAGGAAAGTAAAAGGCTTTGTTATTTATATAAAATATTATCAATTAAAAATTAAAATTCAAAAAAAATTATTGAATCCATTCCATAGCTCATAGCCAAACAACAAAATTATTCTAGTAAGGAAATCTTTTTTTGGAGTGACGAAGTAAGATTGTGAGTTCTTTTTCTCAATTGATCAATTGTCATTATTATTGTCGTCATCATCATCATCATCATCATCATCATCATTATCATCGTCGTTGCCATCATCAACATTATCATTATTTTTATTAAAGTTAATAATCTTATTATTTTTAAATTTTTCTTTTTCTTTTTTCACCTTTTTTACCTTGGCCAATAATATTCAAATTCCCTTTGTAATCCAGTGAATCATTAATAAAAGAGATTATGTTATATAGAAGAAATTAGTACATTTAGTCTTGTTTTTACATAATTTAATAATAACTCAAAAATTAGATTGGAATGGTTATTTGTTTCGAATCGCAAATAAATCTTACTTGATATTTATTCATTAAAGGTCGTGATATATATTTTTGAATAAATTCATTAAGATTTATAATTACACTTCTCTAATACTCCTCTTTATAAATAATGATAAAATTAGGGGCCCGGTCATTAGTAATTTATACTAATCTTCACCTATATTTTCAATTCCTTGGGTGATTAGCAAAAGCCAAGCAATAAAATTTCATCAAATCACAATCAATAGTCAATCCTATATCAAAAAACTGCAGCCCACTTCTTGCTTGGTTCCAATATCAAAATTATATATGCCTATTTATCTTTGAACTTTTGTTTTTCCTTTATTTCCCTCCTTTCTTTCATCTTCAACTTCTAGACATCTCCTTCATTTCAATCTCATTCATGGCCAAATGAAATATACTACCTGATCTATTAACTCCTTTCAAGATAATAGCAAACATCCTTAATTTTTTCTCATTAAATCAAGATTAGAGATGCACAATTTGAAGAGTTCACGAACCACAACTCATTCATTCCCAATATGAATGATCAACAACATCCAACCACTCTACCCTAAAATTATCCAGTCAATGTTCAAATTTATATTAAAACCATCATTCAAACAAAAGGGTGTAACACATTCAATGGTATGAGTTGATAGTTTCACCTCCAAATAACATGGGTTTTTAAGCAAAAGCAAAGCGCATAGCTTGGTTGACAGCGATGTGGTGACGCTCCAGCCACCTCCCAGCGATGCTGATAGTCATTGGTGGCTAGCAAAGTGGAGGTAACAACTGGGCGTGCAGAGGCGGCAAAACAACAAAGAGGCAGGGGAAGAGTATGTCGGTGGGAGAAGCAAGATAATACTTGATTTCTTTAACTATTCCTCCCTCTCATATGATTTTATGTTTTCAAAAAAAAAAGAAGCTATTTTGTCTTCTTTAGCCCAGCCCAAATAGTCTTCTAACACTATAAAGATTTAGACTATCATTTTCGGTTGGCTATTATCTTCTTCCAAAACAACTTTAACAATAATCTATTTTTCGTTTCCAAACTCATTGTTTTGATTACTCTATTTTGTTCTTTTAATTCATATTTTTTTATTATAATTATTTTAAAACTTGAGTTATAGCATTTTATTTTCATTAATTTATGCATAAAATTGTACAAATCATCTTAAGTGATGCTTTTCATCAAATTATTATTTTTTACCACTCTTTTAATAAATATGTATCTTTATATCTATTCTTGAATATTGAATGATTTTGTACAAGATATTATAAGGCTTGAATTGGAGGTCGTTGATATCTTTTAAGCCCTGTAATAGAACTTTCAAATATCAAATTCAAGTGCAAACGCCTAACTTTAGTGAGCCTTGCTAAACTAAAACTGATTAAATATTAGTTGACATGAATTAGATTTGGGCTTTTACAACGTTTTCCTCTTAGAATAAGTTTCGTCCTAAAAAAATGAAATTTTTAAAGAACATTTGTTGCATAAATAGAAAATATACTACATTCTCAATATCCTTGATTATCTTTATGGAAATCATTATTATGGTGTAATACACAAATTGGGCTACTTGTGACTTTAGTTGGCATAAGTAGAGAGAGTGTGTCGATAAGTTAGAGCCTTAGCTGGCTGAAACCTTAGCAAATCATCACTATGAGCCTTATAGACCCTTTGCCGGGATTTTAAGATGCTACTACAAGTTGGTTGAAGGTAGCTTTCCAAAGATTAACCTAAAATAAGAAAATACAAAAATTCCGAAAAGTGAGCCAAACTCAATATGTTTTTTCATTTACTGCAGAATCAAAAATAGCTTTTAGTTAGTGCCTACATAGCAGTTCATTTTTAGTTCGAAATGAGGGGAGGGAGAGAGAATTATAGTAAAACTATTATCGGCTATTATCTAAAAGTGAAACACAAATTGATTAGCTCATGTCTTAACAATGCGATCATTAAGTAAGGTGTACATCTTCCAGAGTGATTACCAAGCCTGAGTTTAAGTCACACGGGTAAAATTGATGTGTCGAAACCTTGGTAATTGATAAGTGGTGGTCCATTTATTATATGGCAGAACAATACTTGAAAATGATTCATTAAATACTTGTATATTATGATATTTTTATATTTATAAGAATACTTGAATTTTCAAAAGTTACAACTAGTAAACATAGCTGAACTTGAAATCTCCCCATCTTTTAAAGAATCAAATGGTAGCTCAAACTGCTGATGAAAATGGTCTCACATTCTATTCAAATAAAGTCATTTATTGTTAACAACCTTAGATAATTTTCAATATGGTAATCTTGTAAATAAATACAAATACATATATTTATGTATTTAAATTCAACCACAATTGCTTTTCTTGATTAACTTTTAGGGCGTATACGGCAATAGCGTTTTGGGTAGCGTTTGGAGTTTTGACTAAGTCAATACACTTTTTAGGTAATTTTTAGTGTTAGGTAATATAGTGTTTTGACTAGCGTTTCAAGTAGCGTTTAGCGTTTTTAGCAACGTTTCTGAAAAGCTAATAGTAGTAACGTTTGACATTCAAAAGTAGCGTTTCATATTTTTTTGCCAAAAAATATTCTTTGGAAGTTTTATCTTTGGAAATTATCTATATCCTTTTATGTCAATTTACATTAATCAGCTAACCCAACAAATAAATTTACCGAACACATTTATTTCAACTGCTCATCTAAACAGCTATCCGCTAACAGCTAAATTAGAAACGCTATCCGCTATTTGAAGTGCGAACACATTTAGTTCAACTGCTCATCTAAACAGCTATCCGCTAATAGCTAAATTAGAAACGCTATCCGCTATTTGAACCGCTATTCGCTACCTAAACCGCTACCCGCTACTTGAACCACTAATTTTGCCGAACAAGGCCTTAGTACCTAGTTATTAATCAACCCCTAATGTCACTAGGTTTGTTCTTAGTTGGACTATTTGATCATCCACTCATTTATAAAGCGTTAATCCAAACATTATTGATTTCTATTTTATTTCTAGTAAGGAAATTTTTTTTTTTGGTGATGAAGTAAGATTGTGAGTTCTTTATTCAATTGACCGATTATTATTGTTGTTGTCGTCGGCGGTGGCGTCATCATCATCATCATTATCATCATTATTATTAGTGCTAATAATCTTATTATTTTTTAATATTTCTTTTTTCATTTTCCCGTGGCCAATAATATTCAAATTCCCTTTTTAATCTAGTGATTGATTAATAAAAGACATTATGTTATATAGAATAAATTAGTACATTTAGTCTTGGTTTAGCATAGTTTAGTAATAACTCAAAATTTAGATTGAAAGGTTATTTCTTTCAAATCCCAAATAAATCTTACTTGACATTTATTCATTTAAGCTTATGATAGATACCAGTACATATCTCGTGCGTCGCACAGTCATATGTTGAAATTTTATAATCTTATCATTTTTCTTTAAAGAGTTTCTGGTCTTATCATTAATTCTAATTAGAAGAATTAATATGTTTAACTAATTGGTTCTGGAAAATATCTATATAAACTGCTTTATTTTTAACATATTTTTAGGCTGGCAACTATATTTGGAGTAATGGTTTTAGAAAATAAGAAAAAGAAGGAAAAAAAGGGTAAAGAGGTTAGTGTCAAATGGTATGCATATATGATAATTGTATATATAGCTTTGCAGCATGTAAATGCATTTATCATATAATAGGGAATTCAAAATAGATAGTTTTGTTGTCAATGGATTACATGTAATTTAATATATATGATAATGTATCAAGTTGTATTTAGTTGTTACAAAGATATAGGACCCTTTTGAAGATAAGACAAGTTTGTGTCTCAATTTCTAAATGTTATCAGTTACTAATCCTTATTCATATATTTGTAATATAAATCTCACAATTAAATATAAGTGTCCAATGATGCTATTATATATATAAAATAAACATCATTATTTAAAGGTCATTTTACTAAAAAAGAAAAATAGAAGATATAAGAACATCAAATCATGTATGATAAATGCATTTACATACTTCAAAGTTGCAAATACAATCATTATGTGCATGCCATTTGACATTAGCAATTCACCTTCCCACCCCCCCCCCTTTTATATTAAAAAACGTCCAATATAAATTTTGTCCATTCTTGGCATATGACTAATGTCCTTTGGCCTAGGGGGGTGGGGGATGTCTCGTCAAATTTGGATACTAAATGCTAACATTTGCAATATAAACCAGTCAACTTATTATAGGTGCCTACATTATCATAATTAAAATTATATTTTATATTTTTAATCTTCCTTTATTTTAAATTCATAATTGTTAAAATAATTAAATAAAGAACCAATCATTTTTTAATATTGACGCTTGAATGTGGGTAATAAAGAAACAATCATTTAATAATATAGCATTAATAAAAATGTAAGATAACCAATAGTAACTTGACACTTGTCAAAACATCATCATCCCATTCGGTTTTGTATTATATATATGATTTTTGAATTTACTCATTAAGATTTATAATTTCACTTCTCTAATGCTCACCTTTATAAATAACGATAGAATTAGGGGCCTAGTCATCAGTAACTTATGCTAATCTTCATGATATTTTCAATTCCTTCGTGATAAGCGAAAGCTGAGCAATAAAATTCCATCAAATCACAATCAATAGTCAATCTTATATCAAAAAATTGTCACCCACTTCCTGCTTGGTTTCAATATCACAATTATATATGCTTATTTATTTTTGAATTCATAACTTTTGTTTTTCTTTCATTTCCCTTCTTTCTTTCATCTTCAACATCAAGACATGTCCTTCATTGGCCAAATAAAAAATACAACCTGCTCCATTAACTCCTTTCAAGATAATAGCAAGCATCCTTATTTTTTTCTCACTAAATCAAGATTAGAGATGTAGAATTTGAAGAGTTCACCATCCACAACTCAGTCATTCCTAACATGAACAATCAACAATATCCAACCACTCTAACCCAAAATTATCCAGTCAATGTTCAAATTTACAAGAAAACCATCATTCAAATAGAAAGGTGCAATACATTTATTTTGAGATGAGTTAAAAGTTTCACCTCCAAATAACATGCGCTTTAAGCAAAAACAAGGCGCAGAGCTTGGTTGACCACAGTGTGTTGGCACTCTCGTCACCTTCTGGTGGCGCTGGTGGTTAGCAAAATAGAGATAACAATTGGGTTGAGGCGCCAAAACAACAAAGAGGCAGGGGAATGGTACGTCGGTGGGGGATGCCAGATAACGCTTGATTTCTTTAATTCTCCCTCTCTCTCATCTAATTTTATGTTGGAGAAAAAAAATAGCCCTTTTGTCTTCTCTAATCCAGCCCAAACAGTCTTCTAACACTATAAAGATTTGGACTATCATTTTCTATTGACTATTATCTTCTTCCAAAATGAAACAATTTTAACGATAATCCACTTCTCGTTTCCTAACTCATATTTTTGATTCCTCTATTTTGTTCTTTTTATTCATATTTTTTTATCATAATTATTTTAAGACTTGAGTTATAACATTTTATTTTCATTAATTTATTTTTAAAAATTGTGTAAATCATCTTAAGTGATGTATTTCATCAAATTATTATTTTTGACCACCCATTCAATAAATATGTATCTTTAAATCTATTATTGAATATTGAATGATTTTGCACATGATACTATAAAGCTTTAACTAGAGACCATCGATATCTTTCAAGCCTTGTAATAGAATTTTCAAATATCAAATTAAAGTGCGAACACCTAACTTTAGTAAGCCTTGCTAAATCAAAAACTTATTAAATATTAGTTGACATGAATTAGATTAGGGCTATCACACCCTTTTCTTCTTAAAATAAGTTTCGTCCTCTAAACATGAAATTTTTAAAGAACATTTGTTGCATAAACAGAAAATAATACTTTTTTTTCTTTTTTTTTCACTTGAATTAGCATACAATTTGTTCAGAATTTCACTTAATAATAGCAAGGTCCTCCAATTTGGCTTAAAACTTCGGGGACTCTTCATTCTCTATTCAATACTCATATATTCTAGTTATTGCACCCAGAATAACTCACAGTTTTGTCTAACTAATCGTAAAGTAATTTTTTTAAAGACATTTTTTCCTACGCCAATGTAATTTGTTCAATTCCCCTTTAATAATGAAGTTTGGGGCCTACATTGCTAAAGAGAGGCAATTTAATGGCATAGGGTTGGAATGTAATTCGGATAAGGACAATCATAGTTCTTGAGAATAGGTAATCCCTTTACATATCTAAATAATTTGATTATGATCTTAGACCTATCTCCATTTCCTTAGTAAACTCGTTTATTCATGACCTATACTTCAACCTTATCTTGTTCACTGGACAACCAATAGTTAAGCGTGCTTGTATAATTTACTATAGTCCTGATTAAGTTGTTGAATTTAATAGTTTCTCATTGTCTCTTAACAATCCTAGACAGAACCCCAAATACATTCCGCCATAAACTTGATTGTCTTCATAGAAATAACTATTGTGGTGCAACATGTAGATTGGGCTTCTTGTGACCTTAGTTGGCATGGGGAGAGAGAGTGTTTTGATGATCTGGAACCTTAGCTACCTAAAACCTTAGCAAATCATCACAGTGAGCTTTCTAGACCCATGGCCAGGATTTGAAGATGCTACTGTAAGTTGGTTGAGGGTAGTTTTCCAAAGATTAACTTGAAATAAGAAAATACCAAAAATTTCAAAAAGTGAGATAAAGCTCAATACGTTTATTCATATATTGTAAAGATCAAAAACAATTTTTAGTGAGCGCCCGCATAGCAATTCATTTTATTTTGAAGGGGGGGGGGGACATAATTATACTAAAAATCAAAAAGTGAAACCCAAAATGATGAGCTCATATCTGAACGATGCAATCATTGAGTAAGGTGTACACCTCCCAAAGCAATTAACAAGGTTGAGTTGAAGTCGTAGGTAGAATTGATGGGCCTAAGCCTTGGTAATTGATAATTGGTGGACCCACTTATCATATGGTAAACAATACTTAAAAATAATTCATTAAATACTTGTATATTATGATATTTTTATATTTATAAGAATATGTAAATTTTCGAAAGGTACAACTAGTAAATATAGCCAAAAAATTACAAATGGGTACCTCTTGTTTTATGTAAACTATTTTTAGGGCCCTTTAATTTGATATACATTTTGAAGTGCCTATACTGTTGTGGAAACTATTTTTTAGTGCATTTCCGAGGAGAGGACTCATCTGAATTGGAAAATTACTTTGATACCCTTATGTTTGGAGGTTGGGGTTTACGAATTACACCCACCATTTTGAACCCCCGCGAAACCCAGAAACCCCAATTTCTAATTCTCTATCTTGCTATCTGCATCTTCTCCAAATCTTGTGCTAAGTTCCAATGGCCTATTGGTGAAGAGAAGGTGAAGATTGTTGCCATCGGTGAATAAGAGTTTCAGTTGGCTGTATTTTGTGGAGCTAAGAAAATCATACAACCATGGTGCGTGATTTTCCTTTTGTGCATGTCTTGTTTGGTGTTGTGCTGATCTTGTTCGACACTTTTCCGAAATTGTGGTATGTTTTTCTGCTGTCAATGTAGTGATGGGTGAAGTTGAGTATGATGTTGGTTGGATTCTAATTTGTTGAAGGGGTAAATGATTTCTATGGTTTGAAAGGGTTTGATGAATTTATGTTATACATAGAAATTAGAGTGTCATGTGGATTGACGAATTGTGTGTGTAAAAATATAATTTGAATTTTTTTTTGATTTTGATCCCCATTTGTTAGTTGGCGTTTCAGTGTGGTCATGTGAAGTAGCACTCTGTTTAAATGCAAAGTTATTGAGGCAATTGCTGCATATGATTCTATGGTGCATCTGACTATGAATGTTCAAACATCAGCTCATAAGCAACATTTTCTATGATTCCATAGTGCATCTAAGTGTGAAAATATGGTGTCAACTATGTGTGTTACACACTCAATTTGTTAGCTGGGTGTAAATGTTATAAAGGGATTATTGTGATCTTGTTTAAACAGGTAAATAAAAATTTAGTGGTTCATTACAAGGATAGAGTGCTTACCATATTTGATGTGAATTTAGACAAGTACCAGGCCATTGATCTGTTTAGGGATGTGAATGTATTAGCTGTGGAATAGGGGGTAACATTTCCCATGTATGTTGGATTTAAGTGGCATCCACCTAAGAGAGAGAATCAAAGGTGGCCACTTAATTCTGATAATGATTGGGTTATGTTAGTTCATCAGTGGGAGTCATTAAAGGGTTTTGTGATCCCTATTTATATGGTTGATTTGCATGAGCCTAGTCAGCTGCAAATAGTGGTTGAAAGTTTGGACAGTTTGCAAAAGACGAAAGAAAAAGGGACTATGGAAACCCCCTGTGAACCAGCAGTTGAGCCCTCTTTGAATGAAGCTAGGATATGGGCTGATAGTTTGATTGTAACCCCATCATCCATATACATGAGAGACCCAAATGCATCCGAACAAGCCCGACCCAAGTTAAAAGCTAGTCCTCAGTCAATAAAACCACCTTCCACATCTGGGAGGTAGAAATTAAAGATAAGGAGACCCCTTCCTAGGGTTGCACAAGAAAAAGGCATCACCTGTCAGTTTCAACAACTCAGTAGTAATGGAGAACACCATACCCAACCAAATGCTTCTCCTTCCCCATTACAGCCTCCAAAGGAAAACTGTTTTGAAGTTATGAACAGTCCTAGAAGACCAACCACAAGGTCTCAAACCAGTTCATCAACCATAGCACCTGTCCCCACTACACCTTCTTCTTCAACACAACCTGTTGAAGGTCTATCCCAGTTGCTGCTAAGTCCCAAAATACCCTTGACAAGGTCTCAAACCAGCCCAACAAATGTCCCCACTACACCTTCCTCATCCCAACCTACTGAAGCTCTATCCCAGTTGGTGATAACCCCAAAAAGACCTTTAACAAGTCTCAAACAAGCCTAATTGCAGCTAAGTCCCAAAAGACCCTTGAGAAGAGGCAATCTGAACCTTGTTCTATCAGAACAACAAGAAGAAAGGAGAGTGTAGCTAAGCCCCTAAATGTTAGTCAATCACAAACATTCATCTACTCAGAGCAAGATTTGTCAATAGTAAGGATTGACTTAGATGAATTTCAGGATTTTGATGTGTTATATTTGGGTCAACCACAAATTCCTAAGTTAGATTTGTCTGATAGTGATATTGATGAAAAGGTGGAGGAGCCAGTAGAGGAAGATTTGGAGTCCGATAGTGAGGACGGTGACTTCACAGGAGATGAATAAGAGGAATCTGATGAAGTATCATTAGATGAGGAGTCAGATGAGAATGGGGTGCTTGTGTGAGTTGGATTTGGAGGTTGAAACAGAGTAGCGAGTGACATTAGGTCATGAGGATGCAGATGGTAATGAGGGTCATCTGATTGTAAGTAAGATGGCAAAAGTTTTCAAACAAGGGAGGTTGTGGAGCAAGAATAGACATGGGAGTGTGAGTTTGAATGAAGGTGACATATTTACATGTAAGGATGACTTCCTAGCAGTTATGAAGGACAACTGTGTGCAGCGAGGGATTTGTTTGAGGAAGCTTAGGAATGACAGGAGGAGGTACACCAAAAAATGTGCAAATGTAGACTGCACATGGAGAATACATGCATTTGTGCTTGTTGACAAGAGTACATGGATGATTACGAGACATTTAAGGAAGCACATATGTGGTAGGACTGAAGCTAACAAAAGTACTAGCTCAAGGTGGGTTGCAACCCACCTTCTGTTGTCCTCTATGTCTGCAATGAGAGAAAGCTCCTATCATTCTTTTGTGTTCATATTATAGAGTAAATCCAAATGCTGCTGTTGAGAATATGGAGGACTTCATCATGACAAAGTACGGGGTGAGAGTGGCAAAGCACACTCTTTGGAGGGCAAGAAAACTTATGAAAACAGAAATTGAGAGTTCTCATGATGATAGGTACAAAAAACTTCCACAATATATGGAGGAGTTCAAAGTAAAGAACCCTGAGTCCTTTTGCTTCATCAACTGGACAGATCAAGCTCCAGGAAGGAATCATACATTCAAGAGGTGCCAGATTTGCATTGGATAAGCCATAACAGCTTTCAAACAACATTGTAGACCTGATTGGCGTTGATGCCTGCTATTTAAAGGGTATAACACACATCCTTCTCTGTTTGCATGCCTGTTACAGTTGTTCTATTTAATTATGATGTGTATTATACTTGTTTATACTTGTTTAGGTCCATACAAGGGAGTCCTCATGACAGCTATGGGCTTGGATGGGAACAATGGTCAATTTCCCTTAGCTTATGGGATTGCACCCCAAGAGAATGAGGAGGAAATGGAGTTTTTTTTCTTGATGCCCTTGCAAGGGCACTTGATGCCAGGGAAAATAGCTCCATCTACACTATTATGTCTTATAGACATAAGGTAATAATATATACTACTTTTAAGGATGAGTTTGTTATGTGCCCATAACTATTTACTTAATGTGACTGGCAGAGCATCATCAAAGCTTTGAAGAATGTTATGCCTCAAGTATCAAGAAGAATATGTGTGCTTCATTTCTACAAGAACTTTGCAGCCAGCGACCCTGGTAAGTGAAACAGTCTGCATGAAAATTAAATTAAAGCTTTCCATGTGCATAAATATGCTTGTGCTCACTGTCTCTTTCTCCCCCTCTCATTCCAATTGTAAGGTGCATGGTTCCACTGTGTCTTTTACATTACTGCAAATGCATACTCCTCCTCTGTTCATTTGAAGGACATGGATAAGATTAAGAATAAAGAGCCTACAGCATATCATTGGTTAAGGGACAATGAACCATTAGAGCATTGGGCTAGGTTTAAGTTTGACGTAAACCTAAAATGTGCTGACAACACAAATAATTTTGTGGAAAGTTTCAATAATGCAATTACCAAAGTTAGGGGAAGGCCAATGTTGACCATGTTGGAAGAGATTAGAAAGCTTGTGGGGGGTAGATTTGATAAAAGGTTTCAGAATGCATCTTGTTGGGAGGGGAAGGTCACACCATTTGTTGAAAAAAAAAATGAGGTTGATTGAAGAAGAATCTAGGAATTGTCCGAGTGTCATGCTGGTAAAGGGCAATTTGATGTTGTTGAGGGTTGCACCAACTTCTCAGTGAAGTTGGGGGATCAGTTTTGTGACTGCAAGAGATGACAGATAACTGGCTTGCCTTGCAAACATAGTGCAAGATGCATTTTAAGAATGAAAGGCAAGCTAGAGGATTATTGTGCTCCATGGTTTTCAACTGAAAATTATAGAAAACTTTATGACAATATCATTCATCCCATCTCTGACCCATGCATGTGGGGAGAAACAAACTTGCCTACACTTGATCCACCATTTGAGCTGAGGAAAAAAGGAATGCCAGAGAAGCATAAAAGAAGAGAGTCACAATCTTGGTCCCAAGTCCCACAAGCTGAAGGTCAAGGTAGCAGACATTTATCTAGCACTAAAAGGTGCAAGCAATGTAAGCAACTGGGCCATAACAACTTGACCTGTGGGAGGCCTAGTGATGACAGTGACAAGCTAGTGGAGAGATACACGAGGAAGAACGTCACTAGTGGCAGACCAGTTGGAAGGCTAAGGAAGACCCCAAGAGCCATCTCTGGGACACCAGCTAGGACATCAACATCCACAGTTGCACCCCCATCCCAATCTAGCCAAGCTTGATTTTCTATGACCTTGTTCTGTTGTGCTTTCCAAGTGCACAACTAATTGTAATATGCAACAACCAACTATTTATTTTGCCTTTCAGATTTTATAAACTTATTAGAAGCTTAACCCTCATATTTTTGGTTGAGTTTGAGGGAAGTTATCTATGAATGTCTACCATTTTATGCATGTCAGATGTTAAAAGTTGTGTTTGTTGTGACTTGATCATATCTTGAATTGTTCAGTTATTAGCATTTTCATAAATAGGCGCTCAAACATTGCTCCAACAAGGTTTTCATTTACTCAAAAATTGCTCCAACAAGGTGTTCATTTACCACAGCAAGGCATCACATTGATATAAATTACATCATCACCACCATCACAATTAACAATATGACCACAATCAATAAAACTACAATTAAGCTTTGATCATTCTCAATAAACTTCATTATCAACTTCATCTCCATAAGCTCCTTCCTTACTTCATCTATGTCAAACATCATGTGCCTCTCATGAGGCCCCTGAATGGCTGCCCATTTTAGGAATTTATCACACCTACCACATTTGAAATACACTCTTCTAGGATTTTGACTTGAGTGAGACACCTTCCTCACACCTTCACAATTGCATCTTGGACATACTGTTACTTCATCTACATTTGACCTTGATGATGAAGAGCCTTTCATTCTCAAACCTATCAAATTATCACATATTATTAAAAACCAAAAGTCAGACATAATTATGAAATACCGAATTCAAATTATAAATTCCAAATTCCACTTCTCCAACAAACCTTCACAAATTTCAAATTATAATTATGAACTACCACGCCATTTCTTCAATGAAAAACAAAAAATTGAGACATCAGAGCTCAAAATTTCCATATATGGAATGGGAAGCACACACATATGGAGTGTGTAATAATTTTGAAAACCAAAAATAATTTCACTCACCATAAAGGGAGCGTGTAATTTAAATTTCACACTTAAAAAAAAAAATACCTTGAGTTTGCTTCATCAATGGAGGTCGTCGACTTGTAGAGGGGGAGAAAGGAGAAAGAGAAGGCAGATGGAAAATGAGCACGCTTTTAACACCATTCTTTTGACTGTTGTGGGCTGCACCCTCACTTTCTCTCTCCGTCCAACCAAGTATGGGCATTATTGGGATTCCACTAATGTTTCCTTCTTCCCGCCAAAACCAGACCGGATAAGTTAGGGTCTCTCCTCGGAAATGCACAAAAAAATAGTTTCCACAACAGTATAGGCACTTCAAAATATATTATCAAATTAAGGGGCCTTAAAAATAGTTTACATAAAACAGGAGGTACCCATTTTTAATTTTCTGAAATATAGCTAAACTTGAAATCTCTCCCCCTTTTAAAGAATCAAATGGTAGCTTGAACAACTGATGAAAATGGTCTCACATTCTGTTCAAATAAAGTCATTTATTATTAACAACCTTAGATAATCTTCAATATGACAATCCTAATAAATAAATAAATACAAATACATGTATTTATGTATTTAAATTATACTACAATTGCTTTTCTTGATTAACTTTTAGTACCTATTTATTAATGAACCCCTTATGTCATTGGGTTTGTTCTTAGTTGAACTATTTGATTATCCACTCATTTATAAAGATTTAATCCAAACATTATTGATTTCTATTTTATTTCTAGTAAGAAAATCTTTTTTTTGGGTGATGAAATAAGATTATGAGTTATTTTATTTATTTAATCAATTATTATTGTTGTTATTATCAGCATCCTCGTCATCATCGTCATTGTCATTGTTGTCGTTCATCAACATTATCATTGTCATTATTAATGTTAATAATCATTTTAATCCAATGATTCATTTATAAAAGAGATTATGTTGTAGAGAATAAATTAGTACATTTAGTCTTGTTCAACATAGTTTAATAATAACTCAAAATTTAGATTGAAAGGGTTATTTCTTTCCCAAACAAATCTTACTTGATATTCATTCATTAAAGGTTATGATAGACGTTTTTGAATTAACTCATTAAGATTTACAATTTCACTTCCCTAATACTCCTCTTTATAAATAATAATACAGTTTGGGGCCTATTTATTAGTAACTTATGATAATCTTCACCTATATTTTCAATTCCTTGTGTGATTAGCAAAAGCCGGGCAATAAAATTCCATCAAATCACAATCAATAGTCAACCTATATCAAAAATTGCAACCCACTTCTTGCTTGGTTTCAATATCATAATTATATGCTTATTTATCTTCGAATTTGTAACTTTTGTTTTTCTTTCATTTCCCTCCTTTCTTTCATCTTCAACGTCTAGATATCTCCTTCATTTCAATCTTATCCATGGCCGAATAAAAAATACAACTTGATCCATTAACTCCTTTCAAGATAATAGTAAACCTACTTAATTTTTTCACACTAAATCAAGATTAGAGATGCACAATTTGGAGAGTTCGCAACCCATAAGTCATTCATGCCCAACATAAAAAAATCAAGAACATCCAAGTACTCTACCCCAAAATTATCCAGTCAATGTTCAAATTTACATTAAAACCATTATTCAAACAAAAGGGTGTAATACAGTGAATGGGAGGAGTTGAAAGTTTCACCTCCAAATAACATGGGTTTTTAAGCAAAACAAGGCGCAGAGCTTGGCTGACCGCGATGTGGTGGCGCTCCAACCACCTCCTGGTTGGCTAGCAAAGTGGAGGTAACAACTGGGCGAAGGCGGGAAAACAACAACGAGGCAGGGGTATGGTATGTCAGCGGGGGAAGCAAGATAACGCTTGATTTCTTTGAATCTCCGTCTCTTTAATATGATTTTATTTAGAAAAAAAATCAGCTCTTTTGTCTTCTCTATACCAACCCAAACATTCTTTGAACACTATAAAGATTTAGACTATTATTTTCGGTTGACTATTATCTTCTTCCAAAATGAAATAACTTTAAGAATAATCCACTTCTCGTTTCCTTACTCATAGTTATGATTCCTCTATTTTGTTCTTTTAATTCAAATTTTTTTATTATAATTATTTTAAAACTTGAGTTATAGCACTTTATTTTAATGAATTTATGCTTACAAATTCTATAAATCATCTTAAGTGTTGCTTTTCAACAAATTATTATTTTTGACCACCCTTTTAATCCATATGTATCTTTATATCTATTCTTGAACATTGAATAATTTTGTCCATGATATTATAAAGCTTTGACCGGAAGCCGTTGATATCTTTCAAACCCTGTAATAGAATTCTCAAATATCAAATCCAAGTGCGAATGCCTAACTTTAGTAAGCATTGCTAAATTAAAAGCTGATTAAAAGTTAGTTTACATGAGTTAGGTTTGGGCTATTACAACCTTTTCCTTTGAAAATAAGTTTCTCCTTCAAAACCTGAAATTTTTGAAGAACATTTGTTGCATAAACAAAAAATAATACTTTTTTCTCCTTTTCTTTTCTTGTATTCGCTTGAAGTGCCATATAGTTTGGTAAGTGTTTCACTTAATAATAGCTAGATCCTCCAATTTGGCTTAAAACTTATGTGACGTTTGGTTGGAAGTAATGTAATCAGTATGTAATGGAATTAACTATGTAATGCAATTAGCGATGTAATGGAGAATGCGATAATAATTACATTACAATGTTTAGTTAAAAAGTTTTACAATTGTAATGGAATGAATTTATTTACAAACAACACTTCATTTTACATGTGGCATGAAGTACTTGTAATTCAATTAATATTTTATTTTGCTTACTTTAATTATTTGTAGTTTTGTTGATTATTATTATTCAATATATTATCATCATAATTATGATGCTTCACATGAGACTAACTTTACTCCATATCCTTTAATTAACAATAATATAATGTTGCTCAAGTTTAGCAATAAGAGAGAGAAGAATAAGAAGAAGATGATGATGATGAGAGAGGGAGAGAGAGATGATATCTAGAACATACAAAAATACAGTTATAATAATACAATTATGACGTGAGTTAAACTTTATCTAATGTGGAGAAGACAAAGAATGGGGGTGAAGAGGTTTCAAACTTTAAAAACGTGTGGTGTACTAAGAGGTGGGAAGTAAAGGAGAGACAATAGGGAGAAGAGATAGAAAGTCTCCAAATATAGTAGTTTATAGTTGGGTTAACTTTGATTCAAAGGTATGTAATCACAATAGCTTAGAAAAAGTCAAGTAATTATATTTGCATAGATTGAGATAAATATAATTACAATGCAATTTTGATTACATCCCTTAATTGTAACCAAACATGGTAAGGGAATCATCATTACCATTTTGATTACATTACCACTTTGATTACACAAAACCAAACAAGCCATTAGGGTAATCTACATACCCTGTTCAATACTCATATCTTCTAATCATTGCACCTAGAATAACTTGCAATTTTGTCAAACTAGTCATAGAGTAATTTTTTTAAAGAGGTTTTTCCCTATATCAATGTAGTTTGTTCAATTCACTTATGAAATTGAAGTTTGGGGCCCACATCATTGGAGAGTGTAAATTTAATGACATAGGGTTGGAAAGTAGTCTTGATAAGGACAACCATAGTTCTTGAGAATAGGTAATCCCTTTACATATATAAATAATTTGAGTATGATATTAGACCTATCTCTATTGCATTAATAAACTCGTTTATTCATGACCTATACGTCAACCATATCTTATTCACTTGACAACTAATAGCTAAGCATGCTTGTATAATTACTATAGCCCCTTTGATCGAGTAAGTGATTGAATTTGATAGTTTCTCATTATCTCTTAAAAATCCTAGAAAGAACCCCAATACATTCTCAATATCCTTGATTGTCTTTATGGAAATAATTATTATGGTATAATATGCAGAGTAGGCTTCTCATGACCGCAGTTGGCATAGGGAAAGAGAGTGCATTGATAAGACTAAGAACGCGTACAAATGTCATAGTATTTCAATTCTATATAACAATACACCATTTCATATGGACCATAGGCTTAAGTTTGATTATTTATCTTAAATATCCTTAGAGACATTTTTTTTTGTCTTAGATCCTCCATTTCACTGGAATCGAGTTGCTGTTGGCCCAATAAAGGGTAAAGCTCTCCCATCACAGATTTTCTCCATTCACAAGACTCGAACCTGTGACCTTATTTAAGGGGAACAAGTGCCAAACCACTTGAACCATCCTGTATTGGTGGAGACAAATTTATTTATGTCATAATTTCTAACTTTTTGCTTATCCTTTGATTGTTCGTGTACCCTAAAGCTAATCGTCAATCTATAACAATTCTCAAAATATGTGCCTCCAACTATAACCATTCGAACACAAGGGTACATTTTTTTTTGGGCACTAGTCTTGATTTGTTATGCAAATAATATTCGAAAAGGTACTATTTTTCTACATGATAACATTGACATGAAATAGTAGATAGTGTATTTGAGGTTAAATAGAGGCAAAGTCTAGGAGGAATCAATATTAATTACATAACATAAAACAACAAGCCATTAGATGACCTAAAGATGAGTAATTCGGCCAAGAATTTCATAGAAATGGATCAATATCTCTAAAGGCGATGATGAAGTATGTAATGGGCAACAAGGAAGGCATTATTAAGGATGCACATCATTATTCAAGTTCCTTTAGACATGAAGAATTCAAAGGCAAGTTGGAAAATGGTTGTGGATGCATCCAAGTGCCGATTATGAAAGACAAGCAATAACGGTGATTTAGGACTTAGAGAATGACAAATATAGACCATACGTGTATCATTTTTCTATAAACAGGGTAATTGATTAGGTGAAAGATATGCCATTAAGAAGTACAAAGCGTCTTGTGGCAAAAGTAGAGGCAAGGCAACAAGGATAACTATCCACACGAGGATCCAAATGATGGACCCAAATAATTAAGTAATTGCTCAAGATATAAGTTATATCTGAACCCAAAATAAGCAATCAAAAAGGGTTGACTATCAGCAACATATCGATCATTGCAAATGGAGGTTCTTATGAGATATAAGAGTACTTGTTACAAGATTGCGACAGACAAAAGGGAGTTTTAATTTTTTCAAAGATTACTTACAATGTAAAATAAAAGCACATTTGACAAACAATAGCAAGAAAGAAAGAAGTACTTGGCAATAACTTGGGAAATCTTATAGGTACTATGGAGATTAACATGTACAATTGCAATGCTTCACAAGTCAATCACGAAATTTGAAATATTGGTTTGGTAAATAGGGTTTTTCATGTATAAGCCAAGCAATTTTATTTTTTTTTGGTGAGTACCACTAGTTATTTGAAACAACGGGGATTGCAAAACTTCATGAAAAGGGAAGGGCTTTCTTCAACCTTCACAAACTATTTATGCATGTGTGAACTTCTTGACTAGGAAATTTCTACCACATAATTATAGAGAAACGAGAAAATTCGAATAAGTTTCAATGGGGAACATCTTCAGGTAAAGACAACACAATAAGAAGTTTAGCAAATTGGCTAGGTAAATGGATTTAGCATCACATATCAAAATAATCGAACTCTTGTTTAGATAAATATGGGTTAGAATGCAATTGCCAATCAAAGAAGCAATCAAAGCACAAAAACTTAAATGCAAGGAGCAAAGAAAGACTTCTTGTTTAGTACATCCTTTAGTGGGATAAGGAAGGGTAATTATTTGATTAAGAAGTTCTCATAAACAAAAGCCTATTTTCAAGCCATTATTGACAGATAAAAAGGATGCAAGTAGTGTGACACAAAACAAGGGTAATTATTTAAGAATGGTAAAGAGTTATGAACATACGTTAGTTGGACTGAATGATTACAAGAACACAAAACAACGAAGGCAATGATATACGAGATAAATCGATCTCAGGGACAAACCGTACACATGCAAATTGGACATCCTTAAGATCAAGTAACCAATTAATATAAGAAGAGTTAAAGAAAATGATAGTAACATGGAGGAAGGGTGTTAGTTGAAAGACTCAAAGCTTCAGTCACATCAAGTGAATGTTGCTGATTCAAAATAATAATGAAGTAAAGGAGGCCAAAAGTAACCCTATCAGTGTAATCTTCTGAATAAGCCAATCGAACAATGAATCATTTAATACTCAAAAAATGAAGACTGTTTATACTTATGCATTAAAACAATAATAGAATGAAAATACTGAATAATAATATTCATCACAGCGCCAACTAACAAGGAAGAAAGACATTTTGACTTTACAGTTTGAGAACTTACAAAATGGTGTGGGAAATAAGAATAGTACAACAGAGGTGCTCAAGAGGCTTGCTAGGAGGTACTTTAAAAAAAAAAAAGAAATCCTTATGATATATTAGGGTACACTAGGGTTAATATGAGTTTATATCAATCTCCACTCAAAAGGAACAAAGAAATTTGAGTCAATGAGAAATTGAATGAGCCTCTTAGAACATTATATGACACAATTTAACATTTAGTTGCTTGGTGTAATTACAGGATTTGTTAGCGAAAGATTCATGTATCTAGAATTATGACTTTCACTTTCTTAGAAAAAGGGTACCTCACAATTGACTCATTGGCAAGAATGTAACACCTCACTTGCAGTATATAATTTAAAATTTATAAATTTGAGGTTAGAATGACACTATCTCCCAAGTGATATTAAAGTCGCATCAAATCTAGCTAATGTGATTACTCTAGAAATTACACATTAATCAAATGCATAAATACTAAAGTCTTACCCAGCTCATGTCACCCTACAATTAATACCAAAACCCTTAAATTTCTAATCCTAATCATAGGAGTTTCATAATATCTATATCTATTTTTTTTGCAGCAACTATTTCTTTTCCTTACTGTTTTCTGTAAAGACCATTTGGGAAAAAAAGAGCCTCTTTGTCACTAAATGACAAGCTCTTTGAGCTACACGATAATAACTTAGACTGCAGAAGATCCTAGAGTTGTTTGCACTCATGACTACGATATACCTTGTACAACCTCATATCATCGATCATGAATTGCCCTTTTTTGGGTTGATTGTTTATAAGTAGACTTATAAATGCTTCAATTACTTTCTAGTTTTCTAGTGTTTCCAACTTCTATTAACTTTTTATTTTACAATGTATCTTGAACTCCTCATTCCACCCAACAACACCATGTCTATAAACCACATTTGATTGATATCATCCAAATATCATCATGAGTACATTACTAAAGTGATTCACCTTTGGTATCATGTGGCTTAATCCAAGTTTGTGTTAAACATAATGGTTGCTGCCAATCTAACATGCTAAATAAATTGTTCTGTCTTCTCTTCAATCTCTAAATGACTTACCTTGCATTTCCATAAACTCTTTCATGAGCCCATTTATTCCAGCACTTAAATATGACATTCCCTTGTGGCTAAATTCACAATATTACTTCTACTCCTATGTCTGGATTCCCTTAACATAAATCATGTGACTCCTAATCAACCTTCTTATTAATTATGTGATTGTAGAACACTTGTTTGCAATGAGTTTCATTTACATTCCCTTATTCATACCACATAGGCTCAAGTTCTTAAAGTTAACCAATAACTTCTGTTTCCTTGCTGTCCGCAAACTCAATATGTCACCTAATGCATAAACACCTATAATCCAAATATTATGACGCGACATTTAGGTTAACCTTATGTTATCAACAGAAGAGTTAAATAATATGAGCTTGTTGGCTTCATGTAATTACACACTCTTGTTGCATTGGCTGAATATAATTGAAGGATAAATAAGAGGGTATCTAACATGTGTACCCAACTCTTTAGATGACTTAGTAAAAGCTAATAAATACAAAATAAGGTTAAGTTCTTGCTTCTCATGCTAACATACCATTACTTGCCCCTTCGCTATTTAGTTGCCTCTACCCAACTACTACTGTTAAGTCATAATTGATGTATATTTTTAGTAATTATTTAAGTTATATTATATATAATATTTTGTCTAATTTACTTTATTTTATATATTTTTTAGGTTAAGGATTAACAAAGTGAAAAGGGGAAGAAAAGATGTTGGAACATGGGTTTTATTTATTGAGGGATTTTTCAAAAAGATTTATCAAGTTGGTCAAGGTCACAAATGACTTCCCTATAGCCATTGGTCTTCATCAAGGCTCAACGCTGAACCCGTTTCTTTTTACCTTGGTTATGGATGAAATCACTAGAGGGATTCAAGATGAGGTATTGTGGTGCATGTTATTTGCTGATGACATAGTCCTTATCAATGAGGCTAGAGAAGGGGTTCACGTTAAGTTAGAGCAGTGAAGAGACACCCTAGAAGCTAAAGGTTTAGGCTAAGTAGTTCAAAGACTGAGTACTTAGAATGCAGATTTAGTGAGTGGGAAGGGGTTATTGAAGTCGAGATGACCATCGGTGGTGTGGATATACATGAGAAGTTTCGATACCTAGGCTCAATCATTCAAAAAGGAGGGGATACTGATGAAGATATTAACCACCGAATAAAGTTAGGAAAACAAAAATGGAGGAATGCATCAGGGCATTGTGCGATCAGAGAATCTTGCTAAGAATGAAGGGGAAGGGGAGGGTATACCGTTTGGTTGCTAGACCAGCATTATTGTATGGTGTAGAATGTTGGCCATTAAGAAGTACCAAGTTCAAAGGATGGTGGTCGGGGATATCAGGGTGTTACATTGGATATGAGGGCACCCGAGAATGAATATGATTAGAAATTTCATGATTAGAGACAAAGTAGGAGTGACTCCCATGAAAGAGAAGATGAGGGAGGTGGTTTGGTCACACAAGGAGAAGAAGCAAGGATGCTCTAGTGAGAAGATGTGAAAAGATCAAGCTATCGGGATATACAAGGGGGTAAGGTAGCTGAAGAAAGAACTGGAGCGAGGTGATTAAAAATGATTTAAAGGCCTTAGGGTTAATGGAGAACATGGCTCTGGATAGGACGTTATGGCGATTTAGGATTAAGGTTGCAGACTGTAAGTAACATGTCTTTAGCCTTTCCCATAGTTGTTGAGGGCGCTTAAAGTGCTGGTGCTTAGAGTTAGCTATCACTTCTCATGTGTCCAAGACTGAACGACTGCTTAGTTTATTGAGTGACTTGATGATTATGTGGTGATCGGGTTTTATTTTATATTCTAACTCAGCTATTTTTATATCTGCCAAAGGTTTTTTCAATTATTAAATGTTTTCTCAAATGTTTTTACAGGTCGATTGGAATCAGTCTTTCTATGGGTAGTAATATCCATAAGTGTAAGACCGTTTACATCTGGATCTCCCTAGATCTTGTGTAAGCGAGACCCACATTGGGAGGTGGTTGTTGTTGTTGTATTTATCAAGTCGGTTTGAAAATCATGAATTATAAAAAATATTAATTTTCATAATAATTTATTTAGATTAGGATTACTACTCCTAATTGAAGAGGAATTGGAAGATTCGGAAGAGAAGAAAGCCTTTAAAATCTCTAATAACATTATTCGTACTACAAATTCACTATCTCCTAACACCCCCTTTTCACCATCACAATCTTCCCGCCATCCTCAACTAAGCACCACATCACCTTGTCTCACCTAATACATCATGCCTCTAACATATTACAATCTTCTCGTCACCTTCATCAATCCTTAGTACCTCATTATCAACTCTCATCATAATCACCACCCCACCTTCTCCTAACCATCTCTTCACCCCAAAAAGAACACCTTCACACCAACATCACCATCCTTGCTCATCATCATATCATCATTATGCACCAACTTCATCACACCTACAACCTCCCAGGCCATCTTCATCTTCATCATATTTACAGTACTAATCATAGTATTATTTTTTATTTTGGTTTATTTTAGTTTAGCTTGTTATTAAACATGAACTATTTAGATATTTTATGGATTATAATTTTGAATATGTGTGAGTAGTTTTTATATACTTAGCATAATCTATTTGAAACCATATTAAATTAATTATTTTGAAACAAGTTTTGTGCTTTGTTGTCTAATTCATTTTTATTCTATGATTCTATAATGGTTTGTGTTTATTGTTCATGGTATTTATGTTAGATTGATTAGAATGCATGCTAGTTAGTTTAATATGAATTCATATGATAGTTTAAAGGATTTAAGTTCGTAAAAAAATTTGACTTTTGAAGCATAAGTATCACCCTAATTGATCATAGATAGCTCAAAACCATCTTGTTTAATTAGAAAATCGTTATAGATTTTTGTTAAATCAATTTGCTAGTAAATTAGTTACAAGATGTTAGATGATGTTTTTCTAATGCTTAATGCTCTAGTTTAATTAAATTCTTGCATTAATGCTATGATTATATTAGGGCTAGATCTAAGTAAACTCTAATCTAAGGAAAAACGGGGAAGATCCGTTGGTAGGTGTCTTCTACAATCTCACTCATGAAAAAAATCAATCTTTGTATTGATGATAAATTTTAATCTACCTGGTGGATATAGATTATGCTAAGTTTTTTTCTTAAACTTGGTGTTTTTGATAATTGTTTGTTTGCTTTTTAGTTGATTTGTTTAGTTTGTTAATTTTTTATTCTTAATTTTATAGACTTTAATATTCAATTTCATTTACTCACACAAAAAAGTAGTATTTTAGGTGTGTATTAGTAATTGTATATTAATTATATTTTAATTTTTAGTTTGGTTTAATTTTCATATTAATTTTATGTTCTATTTTTGCTATTATTTACCAATTTCATAAAAATTAGGTTAAAAATAGTTCCTTTTTTGTGTTTACATATTTTATAGCACTTTATGGTTTAGATAGAATCCTAATTTGATTTTATTTAATTTTTGAATTTTTGGAAATCATTTGATAATTTTTTAAAATTATTTCGTGAATTGGATACGTGCAGGTTTTTACTTTAATACATATGAGAATTATGTTTTTATTTTTCCTTTGACATTTTCAGGGTTTGATTAAGTCTAAAAAATTGGGTTTACAATCTGGGTAATTTTATTATTTGTTTTCATATTTTTTTAGATGCAGTTTATTAGTTGTTTAATTTCAGATTTTATTTTATGTTTTTATTTTCTGCCATTATTTTTGTTTCTAAAATTAATTATATACAATTCTAGGAATATAAATTTAAGTATTTGCAGATTATTAATTGAGGTTATTTTCTAGTGAGTTTTGAGATAATTGTGTGCTTGATATTTTTTGTTTTAGTTTTCAGTTTAATATTGTGAGAATATTTCTATTTTTTTTTCTAGAATAGTTAGTTGAGTATTTATTGTTTTGTTTTCGGAATTAGGATAATAATGTTTTGTAGTAATACTAAATAATTTTTTAGATTTTTATTTGCTTAATTTGATTTGCTTTAGCAATGAAAAGGAAAAAAGTTAAAAAAAAAATTAGAGTAGTAAATTTAATTGGTTTGAAACTAGCTTGTTCTTATATCTTTTCTCGTCGGATCATTTCCTACTTACATGTGCTATATTCTTATTTATAAACCTTAGTAGTAGTTTAATTTGTGCCTCTATGACATGCTCTACAACTACTTCTACTTTGCCAGCCACCAACAACCACTAGTGCCGCCAGGAGATGAATGGAGCACTACCACATCACCATCAACCGAGCTCTACACTTGTTTTTTTGTCTAGGCACCCATTGTTGTTTGGAGGTGAAACTCTCAACTCATCTCATTCTTTTCAGCATCTCTATTTTTGATGTCTTGGACCCTTTTGTTTGAATGAAGGTTTAATGCAAATTTGAAGATTGATTGGATAATTTTGGCTTAGATGGTTGGATGTTGTTCACTATTCGTGTTGTGAATGAATGAGGTGTGAGATGTCAATTCTTCAAGTTGTCCTTCTCTAATTTTGATTTAATGAGATACAGATGTTTGTTACTATCTTGAAAGAAGTTAACTGATGAGGTTGTATGTTTGATATGGCAGTGGATGCTATTGTCTATGGATTGAACGTGAAAGAAAGGAGGGAAATGAAATACAAACAAAAGCGGAAAATTCTAAGATAAATATGTTTATATAATTGCGATGTCGAAACCAAGTAGGAAGTGGTTGCAATTTTTTGATATGGGATTGAGTATTGATTGTGATTTGATAGAATTTTATTGCTTGGCTTTTGTTATCAAACAAGGGATTTAAAATATGGGTGAAGATTAACATAAGTTACTAGTAATGAGGCCCCTAATTCTATTGTTATTTATACAAGAGTAATAGAGAAGTGACGTTATACATGTTAATAAGTTAATACAAAAATATCTACCATAAGCTTAAATGAATAAATATCAAGTAAGATTTATTTTAGGATTCCAAAAGGAATAGCCATTTTAATCTAAATTTTGAGTTATTGTTAAATTATGTTGAAACAAGACTAAATGTACTAATTTCTTCTATACAAAATAATCTCCTCTATTAATAGATTACTAGATTAAAAAAGGAAATTTGAATATTATTGGACAAGGGAAAAAAGACTAAAAGAAAAGAAAGAAAGACGAAACACTAACAAATAATAATAATATTAACATTAATAATAATAATGATAATGATGATGATGTTTGATGATGATGATGATGATGATGATGATGATAACAATAATCATCATTAGGGCTGTTCATCGGTCCAGGACCAGACTAGCCTGGATCGAAAACCGAATTAAGGCAAAATTGTGGACCGAGGACGAGACCAGATCGGTCCAAATTCGGTCCAGACCGAGACAGGACCGAATTTGGATCGGTCCAGTCTACTACTTACTGTAATTAGCAATAGTACAGAAGAATTAGTAACAAGACCTTTTCTTTCACAGTTCAACTGTGTAGATAAAATTGAAATTTTTCCTCCCAGGCAATTTTCACATGATTAACAATCACAATAAGCAAGCTTGGAATCCCTTGTCAAGTTCTTGACCATCCAAGTTCTTCCCAATGAACACGATCTTGTTGATCCTGGGCTAATTTACCAAACCAATACATCCATAACACAAATCTAAAGCAACTCTCAAGCTTAAAAAATTTAATACATGACCAACTGAACTTAAAAGTTAATTATAAAAGTAACATAACATAACCAAAGTTTTAAATGTTGAACATGTTCTTTTCTTAAAGCCTATCAAGTGACTCAATCTTCAAACCAATGCTGATGCGAATCCCAAACTTGAAACCACTGTCTTGGACTTGGAGAAGGATTTTCTTGCAAGAATGTGCTCCTCTCTTAAATGTTCATCTAATTACTCAAGTAGTATATGAAATAAATAAAAGATAAAGTTCGTAAATATAAAAACCAACAATTAATTTAACTGAGAAAAATAATAATTATACTGAGATAGTAATATAATGTAAAATTAACATAACTAAAAGAAAATTACCTCAATATTAAATGTTCAAAGTATCAGCCACATCAATCACATTGCCCTTAAGACTCAATTTACCAAGATCTAAAATAAACACAATAAAAAGAACAAAAATAAAAGTTAGAACATGTAACCATATAAAGCAAATAAACCAAATTAAAATAAAAAATAAAAAATTGAACACTGCTCTTATCCAGGTCTCGCAATTCATCAAAGTAGTCTTCCATATCTAATCTACTACTTGGTCAAAGCCAATCTTGTGCACATATAAGAGCTTGGACCATCTTTTCACAATCAAACCAAACAAAATTTAGAAGTTAACAAAAGATAAATAAGTTATAAATTTATAATAAAATACAAAGAAATAAACTAATTAATCATTTACCTTCGGAGTTAAAGAAGTTCTAAATGAATCAAAAGTACGTCCTCTTGCACTGAATGCCGACTCTGATGCAACCGTAGAAATAGGCACGACCAAGACATCACGAGCTATACGGGCAACCACAGGATATCGAGGACCATACACTTTTCACCATACCAATACATCATCTCCTACTTCGTCCTCTTCAAGCCCCTTATTTAGGTACTTTTGCAACTTCGTCTTGATGATTCCTCTTCCTCCATCTGACCCCTTTAACTTCTTTCTTAACTGTTGTGCATAAGAAACATCTCCACTAGATGCATTACCTTTGTCAACTTTAGGTTCTGTCCCACTACCTTTCCCACATTGAGGAGTCAATGGCTTGTACAATTGCCAATACTCATCAAACAAAGTTTCTAATTTCTCTCTCACTTTCAAAACTATAGCACTACCCTTGTACTTCACCAAACAAATCATAAAGAGAAACCTCAAGACCCGCCAACTTGTACCTAGGATCAAAGACGGGAGCAATATACACCACAAGGTTCATTTTCTCAGGTGTGTTATAATACTTATCATATTTCATCCTCATCCTCTTGGCCATTTCTTTAAAGTTTGTGACTCTAGATCCAATATCCTCAATTTCGCCACTTTCTTCATCATTAGCATCAATAGTCCCAACAACCTGCTCCAAGTTGTTTAACATAGTATGAATGGCCACAATATCAAATAAAAGCAAGTTGAATGTCACATATGAAGTACTAGACAAACGCAAAGTAACATTATAAAGAACATCCAAAAAAACTAACAAGTGTTTAACTTGTTTTCAATCATTAAAGTTAGGAGGTCTATTTGCATTATCATCTTTTGCCAACTCTACATTACAATAAGAGTCTCTTTTGCTTTACTTTATGAATGCATGCTCAAAGACTAAAGCAGTGCTAAGCATCTTATAAGTAGAGTTCCATCTAATAGAACATCAAGAGACAAAGAAGCCTTGCATTCAATTTTTTCTACAGCTATACATTCTTGAAATCTTTGCAACCTACTCGAAGATTGCCTAATAAACCTCATAGCAACTCAAACCCAATTAAATGACTTCCCTACAACCTTCAACCCATCCCATACAACCAAATTAAGTATATGTGCAACACACCTAATTAACATGTGAGAATTCTCTACCAGAGAAAAGAAAACGATCATGTCACTAAAACGCACCAATCAAGGGTTGTACAAGCAGTGCTATTGCTTCCAACATTATCAACAGTAATAGTGTACAGTTTAGATGACAAACCCCAATCCTTTAAACACTTTCTAAGAATAAGAGCAATATCATCGCCTTTATGACTAGAAATTGCACAAAATTTTAATATTTTCTTATGCAATTTTCAATTATTATCAATAAAGTGAGCAATTATAACTATGTAGTTAATCCTTTGAAGTGAAGTCCATGTGTCTATTGTCAAATGCACCCTTTGACATGAATGCATAAGATATTCTTTCAATTTCACTCTTTCATCTACATATATGTGATAAATATCTCTTGCAATGGTAATGCATGAAGGTATATTAAGTGAAGGACAACATATAGACATCATTAGCCTAAATCCCACATTTTTAACAAATCTAAAGGGGAACTCATCAATTATGATCATTTTGGCTATAGACTCCCTTGCCTCATGAGGATTCAGCACCCATGACTTTAATCTAGCTTCTCCCTCATTGTTTGGATCCTTTTCAAAAATCAATTGACTTCGTGTTTGTTCGCTTTGATTATTCGGGTTTTCACGACACTTTGGAAAATAATTTTTCAAGTTCTTTGTTCCATTCTTACTAGGGTCCGTCTTATATATAATGCCACAGTATTTGCACTTACCAGCCACTCTTTTTCCATTCCCTTTGATCTCTTCGAAATGGTTTTAACAATCTGCCCTCTGGGAAGACTTTCTAGCCACTTGTTTCCCTTACTCTTGCTTTGCATTGCTGTTTGACTTTCCTCTTCCTCATCTTGAATTTCAATAGGGTCATTCAGTTGGTGCTCACTTGGAATATCGGTATCCAGGAAAACCGATTGTTCCACTTCCGAACTACCCCTCTTTTTGGATTTAGAGCTCGATATCTTGCATTGAGAAGTGATTACAAAATATAAGTTACAAACATAAGTAAATAAGTAAATAAGCAAAAACACACCATACACACACACACACACACACACACACACACACACATCATGCTAATTTAAAAAATCAAAATGCAAAACTTACATTTTGAGAACACACTGTAAGGGACTCCGTGATGACTAATCTAATCGCAATATGGACTTAAAAAGTACACTTTGCACCTGAAAATAACTAAAGAAATCACAATCAAACCAAAGCAATGTCCTAAGTAAACAAGATATCACAATCAAACCAGAAACAATCCATCATTTAACTTAGCAAACTCACATACAAGCACCAAGTACATATATGATATATCGTACTCATTGATCAAGCAAATCAGCCCATTCCCTACCATGTCCTAATTCCTCAGTCACTCTCATAATGTGAAACTTGGATGTACAACACGTATAATACAGCCTATGTACAAGAAATTTAGATATGAAGTACATATTGTGTTAATGGAAGGAGAAAAGGGGCATCAAATTATCAATGGACCACATTATCAAATTATCAGTCATTCTCATAATGGACCACATTTGAGTTTTCATTGAAAAGATTAGATTTGAGTCTACAATCTTCATTGAAAATTAATATTGTATTGTAACTTTCTTTGCCAGTAGTAATTTCAATGATTGCCCACTAGCTTATTCAATTCCTTCATCTAAACTTATGTTTTCCTAATCCTGCAGTCCGTATACTTAATTCTAATTTGATTTGCAACTTGCAAGTTATGAGTTATGACTATTATAAATCAAGAATAAGATGATTCAAAACAATAGAACATTAATAAAAAAGCAGATAATGTTGATTTGATTATGGAGATACAACTATTCAACCCCATCCTGGCCATACATCATTAAGTCTAGTAATCAAAATTTCAAATGATTCAAATCAGAGAAAACGGATATTTGATATGAACTATAAAGCTCTACAATGATTAATATATTCAACAAAGAAATACAACAATGAAGTTTTCAACCAAAAAGCCAATCTGGATTCTAGAGGTACGAAACAAAAGGAACAACAAATACAATATGGATTCTAAGCAGAGCAAGCCAGAAATTGAATCGAGTAAACTTACAAATCATTACAAACGTGCCCAACAATAGGGGACAACAATGTGCTGGCATTTGGAATGCGGTTGGACGTCTGCCATCCGGGGACTAAGGGGCAGTGAGGCTGCGACTATGCCGTCTGTGCGAGTGCTTGATAGCGTGATAGAGAGGAGGGGCGAGAGTCAAGAGAACTCAGAGAAGAGCCAACCATCACTGTCAAGGGACTGAGGGATAGTGAGGGAGTGCAGGAGTAGGATGCTGAAAGGCGGAAACGACTACCAACCGGTGGGCTGAGACTGAGAGTGTGAGAGAAGAGGACGAGAGCTAGGGCTAAGAGTGAGAGTGTGGCCGTGAGAGGAGGGCGAAGGTCTGAACTGAAGAGGCACTAAACTGAACAAATTGAAATACAAAAGTAAAAAAACTCCAAAACAAACCCTAGATAACTGGTCCACAGTTCGGTCTACGGTCCAACTGGTTCGGACCAGGACCGGACCGAAGACTGAACTTGGACGAAAACAAGACGGTATACCAGATCGACTAAGTAGAGGTGTTCATGGTTCGGGTACCCGAACCAAAAGAGATTTCGGCTCGGGTACCCAAAATTTCGAGTCGGTTGGATGGCGAACCATATCCGAACTGAAAATTATCGGGTACCTAATTTCGGGTACCCAATAATTTCGGTTCGGATTTTTGGTTACCCTATATTCCAATTTTTGTGAACCTTCTTTTTTTGCCAAGCAATTTTGTTGCATGTTAATCCAAACTTTTTAGTCCCCTTTTTTTGATAATTGTTATAATTTCCTTAAAAGTTCAACTCCTTGTTTATGCCCTAAGTCACATGCATACCTAATTACCCATTCTTGTTTGTGCTCTAAAACCAAAATACCATACAACATCATCACATAACAATCAAATTTTAATTACTTCACACCTCGAAATTAAAGCTCATTAATATCGTACCTTAGCATCATACCATGCTCACGGTCCACGTGATTAGAACTCAAGCAATCCAAATCCAAAATACTAAATTACTAATATGCTAAACATCCCAACTAAGCAACCCGACCAAGCAATGCAACACAAGAAAGTTTTAGTGTTATTGAAAAAAAAAATTTAAATTTTTTTTAAAAAAATTAGGTTTTTGGGTACCCAAATTTGTAAATTGATCGTCTCGTACCTGAACCAAATATCCGAAAAAATTATCGATTCGGGTACCCAAACCGATTTTTTTGAATATTTCGATTTGGATACCCGAATTTTTGGATCGGGTATCGGGTTTTCGGTTTGGGTATTTGGTTTTGGATCTTTTTGAACACCCCTACGACTAAGCCCAGTCCAGTCCGGTCCAGACCGGTCTTTGGTTCGGTCGCGGTTCAGACTGAATAATGAACAGCCTTAATCATCATGATCATCGATCAATTGAGTAAAAGAATTCACTGTCTTACATCGTCACCCAAAAAAATTATTTCCTTACTAGAAATAAAATAGAAATCAATAATTTTTGGATTAAAGCTTTATAAATGAGTAGATAATCAAATATATCAAATAAGAACAAAACTATTGACATTAGGGATTGATTAATAAATAGGTACTAAAAAGGAATCAAGAAAAGCAGTTGTTGTTGAATTTAAATACATACATATATGTATGTGTACTGATTTACAAGATCATCCTATCAAAAATTATCTAACATTGTTAATAATAAAAGACTTTAATTGAACAAAATGTGAGGTCATTTTTTCAATTGCTCGAACTACCATCTGATTATGTTAAAATGGGGTGAGATTTAAAGTTTAGGTACGTTTATTGCTTGTACCTTTTGAAAATTCACATATCTTTATATTATAAGTGTAAAAATGTTAAAGGGGTTGAGAGGCAAGAAAATCCTCATTCCAAGCACATTATGCATTCCCGCCAAAAATAATTACTGAACAAAAATTAACTTCAATTTTAAAAACTCTCCCTCTATTTGATAGAGTTTAACTAGAATTCAAACTCTACCTTCAAATAAAAACTGCATATAACTTACTACTTGACATAACTGCCCCTATCTCCCACTCTCCCTCAAACACCCACTAACTTTTAATGGCATAACTCCATGTCATGCCCCCTCTCTCCTACTTCTCTCTCTCTCTCTCTCTCTTTCTCTCTCTCTATCCTCATACTTAAACAAGAATCTCCAGTCCTCTCTCTCTCTCTCTCTCTCCAATTAAACTGATTCTTCTTTATCTGCCCATCTTCTGCAAATCCTCCAGCCATAAAATTGAATCATGGGGGGCATCCAAGTCCCAGATAGTCCTCCAAATTTGCCTAGATTCCAATGAAGAACACCCTTCCACATCTAAGTCAACAACCACAATCATGTGATATTCAGATTTTAATAGGGGGAAAAAAACCTCATTTAAAGATTAGTCCAAACTAATTTTTCATTAGACCAAGAATTACACCGAGGCATCCCAACACAATTTCCATTACCCAATAACCATCAGGACCCCCAAGTAATCACATTTATTGCGGCCCACAATCTCTTCCTAATGAAATTGAGCTCCAGCCCAGTTAGCCGCTAAGAAGGATGAATGCAAGTAACCTCTTGTGTTAAAAAGGTAGAAACAAGAGATAGAAGACTCATTTTGATAAAGGTGCCATGCCTGTTTGGCCTCCATATCCCTAAACATCATACTACCAACCTCTTTACAGTAACACAGTTTTGAACCGTTGAGTTAGTGAATTTGCCTATCATTAGATTTGAGACAGTTTTTTTTTTTAAAAAAAATTTGTAATACAAGTGTGCATGCTTCTGTTGGTTCTTATGTTGGATTGATAAATATTATGTTGGCTGGGTTGTGTTGGTATACATAATAACTTTTGCTTGGTGTGTCTAGACTGATTACTTGTGAATTTGATGTAGATGGTATGGGCACTGCAACATGGAGGGCTGCAAAGAGCCTGACCTATTACAAGTGTGGAGATTATGTTCCTAGATTGAAGCCATATTATAATTTTGAATTTCCCATTATTTGTGATTCTATTCCAATAGTTTTTATGGTCATCTTTACAGCCTTATTTCAAATTGTTTTTAGGATTAGTATTATCTCCATCGTAAAAATTATTATTCCATTAAACAAAAAAAAATTAGTCTATTTCTAGCTAGTTGGCGAAATTATAACCTGTTATGATTATGGGCTGCACAATTTCTAATAGCGTATCCAGTTGGGTCTATAAAACTTTTTAATTTTTTTTTCTTACAATCAATTATTGGACAAGACACTCCAATATGTTGTCATTTGTTCTCTAATTTTTCTAATTTTTGTTTTACATGACAAAGTTTTAAGTCTCTTGCTTGGTTTCTAGAGAATTTTATGCTCGAAGGAGGAGAGACAGTGATGTTGTTTGGTTTTTGGGCTATAGATATCATAAGTGAAGATCTTCTTTTTGCTAAATGCACAAATGTATAAATAGTTTTTAGTATTGTTCTTATTAAATTATAGGGATCTTTGGTTTGTACAGGAGCAACATCTATTAATAAAGGTGTAGTTTTATCTAACATGTCAACTTATATAATCTTGATTACGCAAATAGATGTGGTGTAATACTTGGGTCAATATAGCAAAAGGAGTTGCATATGTCAATATAGCATGGGAAATTAAAGTAGGTTACTTCAATGTTGAAAATGAGTAAGAGCAAAGTTCAAGTCCATTAATATGAAGATTAAGGAAAAGGAACTTATCAAATTTAGACATTCGCTAATTTTAGAAGATATTGTATTTTATTTGGATTTTAAATTGACGTGTGCAATTGTAACTTTATTATAAGAAATAATAGGAAGTTGCAAATCAAATTATTTGGATTGCAACCTATTGAAGTCAATGATGGAATTTAGATGGTAAGGGTCCACATCTAATCAATATAGTTATGGCACGGACATTTCTTATAGGAAATTTTATATATATATATATATGTGTGTGTGTGTGTGTGTGTGTGTGTGTGTACACACACACACTCATATATATACACACGCACAGATACATATGTATATATATACATATACATATATATATATTGTTTATTTTTTTTTCTATTTTTTTCCATATTTTTATGTATTCACAAACATTTAACGAAGTGAATATCTATGAAATAGTTTTTGAAATATCTACAACTGAGTGTTATCATCATATACATACATACTTACATACATACATACATACATACATACATACATATATGTATATGTGTGTGTGTGTATCTATATATATATATATATATATGTGTGTGTGTGTGTGTGTGCACATACATACATATATATATATATGTGTATATATATATATATATGTGTGTGTGTGTGTGTGTGTGTGTGTGTGTGTGTGTGTGTGTGTGTGTGTGTGTGTATTGTTTAATATTTTTTTTCTATTTTTACCATATTTTTCGGTATTCACAAACATTTAACGAAGTGATTACCTATGAAATAGTTTTTGAAATATCTATAAATGAGTGTTATCGTCATCCTATGCCATGATTTATTGAGTCATTTATCAAGAAACAATGCCATTGGTATTTTTAGTTCATTACTTTTTATCGTCAGGTATGTTTAGATCATAATTTTTTCCCACAATAGACTTTCTAAGTTAGCAAGCTCAATTAAGCGCAAGTTGATAATCATTTAATTATTTTTTCATTAATATTTTAATGTTTATTTTATCAAATACGTGCAAAGCATGGACCCATACTAGTCCTTATAATTATAAAAATTTGATGGTGTACAAGTATTTAATGAATCATTTCCAAGCATTATTTTACACATACAAAATGGACCTATCAATCATCAGTTATTAGGGCTTAGGCCCATCAATTCCACTAGCGCAGCTTCAACTTAGGCTTCCGAATCAGTCTAAAAGATATACACCTTACTTAATGATTGCATTGATTAGATATAAGCTCATCAATTTTGTGGTTCCATTTTTAGGTAATAACCAATAATAGTTTCACTATAATTCTTTCTCCTCCTTATTTCAAACTAAAATGAATTAGTATGTGGGTGCCCACTAAAACTATTTTTCATCTTCATAGTATAGGGTAAATGTATTGAGTTGTGACTCACTTTTCTAAATTTTTGTCTTTTCCTATTTCAAGTAAATCTTTAGAAACTACCCTTAACCAACTTGCAGTAGTATCTTAAAATCTTGGATAAGGGGTGTAGAAAGCTCACGGTGATGGGTTGCTGAGGTTTCAACTAGTAAAGTATCAGGTGGTTTCATTACGCCAAACATAATCATGTAAACATTTAAGTTTGAGAATCTAATTTAGTGAGTTTAATTCAAAAGTACTTAGAAAATTAATCCTTAGGAGTTGAAATAAAGCTTTTGGGCAACATTATTGCCCCTTAGTCTCTAGTGCCTATCCTTGTCCATTCTTAGGACAGGGATAACACTCTAACCCAAGTCTTCAACTACATTAATCATTACAAGTTAGTTGATTAAGGTTATTAAAGTGATTATAAAAAATAGGGCAATACAGTTGTGGCATGAGAGCTAGGTTTAGGATCACTGTGAACTATAGTAAGTCCATGGGATATTTTTGACATTTATTGAGAGCATTTGTGATCATCAAACATTTGATTTTATGTTAGGGAAAAAAAAATCAGCTCTTTTGTCTTCCCTAGCCCAACCCAAACATTCTTTTAATACTATAAAGATTTACCACTGACCATTCTCTTCTTCGCAAATAAAACAACTTTGATAATAATCCACATCTCGTTTCCTACCTCATAATTTTGATTCCCCCTTTTTGTTCATTTATTTCATATATTTTCTTATTATAATTTGAGGACTTGTTATATTATTTTATTTTCATAAATTTAAGCATTAAAACTGTCAAAATCACGTTAAGTGACGCTTTCCATCAAAGTATTATTTTTGACCCCTTTAATAAATATGTATTTTTATATCTATTCTTGAATATTAAATGATATGTATCTTTATATCTATTCTCATCATAGATTGTTTGAGCCCTACAACAGACTTTTCAAATATCAAATTCAAGTGCGAATGTCCAATTTTGGTAAACCTTGGTAAATTAAAAACTGATTAAAAGTTAACTGCTAGGAATTAGGTTCGGGTTATTATATAGGATGATGAGAATGATGGGATGTGAGTCTTATACCGAATCCTATAAGGAGAAAAAGGTTGTTCAACTTGGTTTATAATGAAGGGGTGGCTATGTTGGCTGAGGAGGAGAATATGGACATGATTAATGGATGAGAGTGTCCTTTTGAAGTCAAAGCCTACTCAAAAAGCTAGCCTAAAAGCCCAAATAGATGTTGAGTCCAACAAGCCCTTTACATGTAATTCTCCCCAAACTTCATCTAATCAAAACACAAATGCCATAGTTAGGCCTTATATTAACCTGAATGGGGAGCCAACCAAAAGTGACTCATGCCTTATTGCACCCAACACTATTCCAAACAACTCATCAAACTTAAATTTAACCCCATTTGGGCTTATTCTAAACAATGTAGTTGGACTTAACTCTAACACACCAACCCAATTACAAACATCTCGATACCAATCCATCCTGATTCAGATAAACATAGTGTTTATTGGTTGTTCATAAGTATCATTTTTGGCTTCAAATTTAGAAATGGGGATGCTAGAGAAGAAGAATAGATTTATTCGAGTTTCGATGAGCACCACATGGATAGGAAAGAAGAGGAAACAACTCATTCAAATGTGTACTTAGATACGGAGAAAATGACATGTGGAGTTGATAAAGTGAAAGTTAGTTTAGGTGAGGGTGGAGGCTGATTCGATCCTAATGATTGTAATGGCCCAAACCTTAATCATCCTAATCTTTTAATTAGTATTCATTAGTTAATCATTTGAGATTACTACAATAAAAGTGTCAAGCTTGGAACACTATCACCATCGGATGAGGATAAGGCTTAATTTGTTTTCTCGGTATTTATATTATAACATCTCTTATTTTAGATATAAATCAAGTGATGTAGAATTTATACATGCTTTAATTCAAATAACATACCAATAACCCTTGACATGCATGTATGTGATCCAAGACTTTACAAAATGTTATAGTCAGCATGTCTAGACTCCATTGATTGTCTTCTTGCTTCACTTGTGGCATCATGTGTGTGAACTTCTTAAATGCTCAACCCAAAATATAAAAGCACAAAAATATTCGAAGAATGAGTAACTCAATACGTTTACCCTTATACTGTAAAGAATAAAATTCCATTTTCAATAAGCACGCGAATTTCAATTCATTTTAGTGAGAAATGAGGGGGAAAAGAATTATATTAAAACTTTCACCAATTATTATCTGAAAGTGGGACCCAAATTGACGAGTTCATATGTATAGCGCAATCATTGAGTACGATGCACACCTCCTGGGTTGACCAAGAAGCCTAAGTTGAAACCTTGCTAGTGAATTGATAGGCCTAGGCCTTGATACTTAATAATTGGTGGATCCACTTGATTAGGTGAAAAAACAATGCTCGAAAATAATTCATTAAGTATTTATACCTATGAAATTTTGGTATTTATAAAAATAGATGAATTTTTGAAAGGTACAGGTAGTAAACATACCTCGATTTCTGATCTCTCTGTCTCTCTCTCTCTCTCACTCACTCATTGTAAAATATTCATTTATGGTTCAACGATATCGAAATTTCAAAATCAATCTTTCATTATTAGTAAAGTTTAAATAGTTTTTGTTATTACACTCTTAATGAAGAATCCATAATTTTTCTTATTATTTTTCTCAATTACTAACTCAACTTCCGATAATCAACTAAACACATAAATGAGCTTTATTTTTCCATTCATTGTTAAGTTTATCATAATAAGTTTCATTTTTTCTACCATTACTATTATTATTTTTATTGCTACTATTATTATTATTATTATTATTATTATTATTATTATTATTATTATTA
>JACYFF010031955.1:31637426-31651398 GCA_017589665.1 Selenicereus undatus
TATTATTATTATTATTATTATTATTATTATTATTATTATTATTATTATTATTATTATTATTATTATTATTATTATTATTTTCATTATTATCATCATCATCATCATCATCATCACTTCTATTATTGTTACTATTAGTATTATTATTTTATTTCAATATCTATCCTTTAGAAATTAATGATTCCTTAACAAAAAAAGTTACGCAATGTAAAATCAATTTATAGGTATGGTTTATTGTTAATGTCATATGTACGCTCTTGGAACTAATTTGTAATGGTATTAACATTTAAAATTCAGGATGAAGTTCAATTGTCATTTACTTGTTTGAGACTACAAAGGATTAGGTCATTTTCAACAAATTTAAGCATAATTCAACTTTTAATTATATCTTTGGGTAATATCAACACCTAACTTTATCATTAACACTACTTTTAACATTTTAGCTTCAATATTTTCATTAGCCTATAAAAATCAAGCTTCACTTTTACCTTTAAGCACCAATTCCACCCAAATTTCACACTAAAATACTACTATATCTCCCCAAATTAAATTCCAAAATTCATGTTAAGTTAATTTGCTTTCAAAATCAGCAAAACAACATCTCTTTTCTTCCTCCCATCTTCAACGCCAAGTACCTCTCCAAGCCTCCCATGACAACATCTATTCATTGAAATCCTCAAAATTGTCATAATAATTTCTAGTTTCATTCAATTAGCACTTATCTAGATTAAGAGACATATTCACCAACTAAATGAAGAAGTAAAATGGCAGTAATAAATATCGGGCAACTTAGGGCTCAATTCTCCAACCACCAACTATGACAAGGCAAGAGGAGGTAGGAGAAGGTGGCAACAGCTCTAGCGGCAGTGTGATGGTCGGCAATGGCAGTGGTCAGTGGGATGGAGATTGGACTAGCATGAGGAGCAGGAGAGGGGGCGTGTGAAGGAAGAATATGGGAAAGGGGGTTTTATGGGTCTAGGAATGAAATAGGGGGTTTTTCATCTAATCCCACACCAAAGTCTAGATATATATTTCCTATTTTCCTTTTTTCATCTTCTTTCTTTTCTTCTTTTTTGTTTTTGGTTAAAAACAATTCCCCGTTTTAACTAATAAATATTTAGCTATTTTTTATATCTTCATAGTTTATTTGGAAGAAGTTTGTGACTTCACCCATATTGATTAATACATACTTTTATATTTATTAATATTTCATTTATTCGCACTATTGTTTCATTCACATAACATGGGTAAACAAATTATATAAATCCTCCAGAGAAAATATAATTTTTACCTACTTTTATAAATGTGTTAATCTTTTATTGGTTTATAAGTTTTGAATGATTTTATACAAAGCATGATCGAATCTTATTTTGAGGCTACTTTGTCGTCTGACCCTACAATCGCATAAAATTTTCAAATGTTGATTTGAAGTGCAGCACTCAACTTCGTCGAATTGAAATTAACCAAAGTAATTAACATGGATTATTTACGGGCTATTACAACCTTCCCTCCTTAAAGTAAGTTTCATCATCGAAACATGAAAATTTGAAAGAAGTACTTAATTACCTTGGAATAAGTAAGCGTTTTTGTGTCTTATTTGCTCCCCATTCTTCTAGGTGGCTTCTGATGAGGCATCATAAGGGCATAAAACTATAGACACAAGTATGCTTTTATTGTAGAATTGTTTAACATTATAACCTTGTATATGTGTAGGATATTCCTCGCAAACCAAGTTTTTAGCGAACTCTATAGGCTCCATCTTGGTGTCGTGATTTCAGCCCAAAACATATTTTCTAAGCAGTGAAGTGTGAAAAATACTATACACATGCTCGAGTTCTGTTGATAAGGCCAATCTATAACCCATCAGGTTTAATTTTATAATGATTTCATAGGGCCCAATGTGCCTAAAGCTCAGTTTTCCTATAATTTTGAGTCTCCTAGCAACCTTGATAGGTCATAGCTTAAGAAATACTTTATCTCCCACTTGGAATTCTAATGGTCCCCTTATTTTATTGGCAAAACTCTTTTATCAACTTTGGGCAATCTTAATGTGGTCTTGTATCTCCCTTATCTTCTCAGTGGTTTCCTAGATTCACTCCAATAGTACAATTAATACTTCATCTAATTCAATCCTGCATAATCAAGCATTATTTAACATTCTGATCCTATGAGAAAAGTCCTCATTTTGTATTGTTAATGTATTATGTGCCCGCTAAGGACCAAGTTATCCATAAAGCCCAGGGATTTGATGCCAATATACCATCAGGTAACTTGTGTTTATAGTATCATTTGGGCTAAGAATGAAGGGATTTCGTATATTCTGTCTTACTACTCCAAACTTGCTTATTTATATAAGCTCTCTCATTAAAGTAGTCAAAAGTTTGCTAGATCTAAGTTTGACGTTAAAGACGCATATGCCAAGGATAAGAATGATGACAATAGTAACCAAGTAAGCCATTAGCGACAAAAAAAGAAAGAGATAGTGAAATTAGAAGTGATTGATAAAGGAGGAATTGTCGTGGGATAGTTAGAATACAGATAGTCATGTGTATCAAGAATTCAAAAATAGAAAGCCACAACAAATATGGATAAAAAAAGAAATCAAAAGATAGTCAATAGCTCTTGAGCTACATGAATGACAAAGATGAATGTTCTATGCTATTTCAAACAAGATAGGTGGTTAGAAGGATGTTTTATAGGTAAAATTGTGCTACTTATAAAGAAGAAGAAAAATTAGAGTATTCAACATAAGAAGACAAAATTATTTGCTTACTTAATGCTACTTTTAGGAAAAGTTCTCTTCGATCAATCCAGGTGTTCAAACCGATGTATGAATGGAAGTGAATTGGAGTTATTTAAGCTATATAAGGGGTTAAGGGTGGCTTGCTCATATAATCTTCACACTAAAGGCGTAGTTGAATATTAAAATTACCTGTATAGTAATGATATTATAAACAAGAAAATAATCATGATGTCCAATATAGGGCATATAAGATAATGACCAAATGGAGGCTTGTAGGAAAGGGTTAAAACCATCCTAGAAAAGAAAATTTTGTTCCAGTCATGCTTAGATTTTACAATTGAATTACAAATGAATTAATAGCAATAGAGTTCAACCAAGTGACTCTGCAACAAAAGTCAATATGATAAGTGCAATAGATTAACTTTGACAAGCAAAGTTTAGAACATTTGGGATTTATTATAAAATGAATTTGTATGAATAGGTCTTTTTTCATATGAAACAAGTTCAAGTAAAGCAACAAGATTGAATAGACAAAGATCAAGATCATTTTTGAGGAGTGGAATTTAAAAGTAAAAAGAATGGTGGAATTGCAATAGTCAAACATCCACCCACATTGGTGAAAGCTGAATTGCATCTGTAAATCAAAAAAGCTATATGGGGTTATTACTATGAATCAATCAGGTGTAGGTTATATGTATAAGTACACTTCTAGTGAAATGGTGAAGGAGATGATGAAAACCACATACATCACGATGTCAAAAACCATTTGAAGTTGAATAGGAATATATTCCATTGTATGCAACACAATTCAAAGACATGATCAATCATGTTAGAAAAGAGGTACGAGTGCTCTTAAGGATCCACAAACCTTATAATTTTGGAATGAAAAGGGGAAATTAAATAGCATTAGAAAGAAGCTAATTTTGAAGATAAAGTAAATCAAATAAATATGAGAAATGTTAGAAGAAAAAGCATTGATTCAAGAGGTAACCCTAATTAGCAAAATGTGGATGTCAAATATGAGAAATGTTAGAAGAAAGAACATTGATTCAAAAGGCAGCTCAAATTGGAAGAATGTCGATGTCAATTAAGACTTGTTAATCAAATGGCCTGGATTAAGAAAACATACAATAGCAAAAAGAGATAACCAATAAGCTACTCAAGATGACAAAGGCAAAGATAAGTCAATGGCTAAGAATAACGAGAGTAATGCTAATGTAAGATTGTTTTTGAAAGACTAGGTGATAGATTGTGAAATGATGGGTATGGAATATTGTGCTACAGGGTAGGTAAAATGAAAACTATTGTAAGCATAAACAATTTGAGAGTGAAGGATAGTAAAAATCAAATGGTTCCAACCATTAGTTATGTAGGAGAAATGAACATTTGATATTAATTTCAAAGCTAGACTACTAGTGAAAGTAAACAGTTTAAGTTGTGACCAGATGTTTAAGGGCAGGTCGAATATCACTATTTGTAAATATTAGAACATACAACGTATTGACTCAAGATTAAGCTATAAAATTGTCCATTTGCATAAGGTTTCTCCTTTTTGGAGCTTCTAGGGTGGGGTCACAACATTCAAACAACTATTGGTCAATATGAATTGAAGTGATGATGATACCAATTTTTTTCTTTTTTTTTTATTTGAAGAGAAAACCAGAGGTTAGGAAGGGGTTTAAACACATGAAATGAGATTTTTACAAAGATATCTTTCACCGGTTATGTATAAATCCACATGCAGATTTGTGTAATTATAGAATGAAAAATCACGATGGTCCCTTATTTATTCTTGAGGATCAAGAGAGAAAAAAAAAGATCAAGATTATGAAGTTGAATGAGTTTTAGGAATGCCCAAGGGGAAGGTAATGGATGATGTGAAAGGAAAACTTATCCCACATTCAAGGGTTTGTCCAAGAAACTCGGGCAGTACTCTCAACAATATTTGGTATGTTGCATGTGCAAGTTTGAAAAGGGTTAAGGAAGGAGGTGAAAGTATTCCAAAAAAGAAAAAAAATTATTTGCCGAATTGTTTTATGTAAAATTCTCCAGGATGAAAGGGAACAAACTTGGGTAGATATAACAAATTTAAGGATGCGAGCAAAAGGAAGTAACAAAAATGAAGGTTTATTATGAGCAAGATGGGCACCAATTAATAATGAAGAAAGGTTACTAGAAGTAACCTGGACAAAAATAATTAATATGAAGAGGATAACATTCCAACTTGATGGTAATGATTCCACAAAAAAATTAATGTCATGGAATAATTCATTATTGAAAGGATATCCAATAAGGTGTTATTAAGAAAACTAGGCAATTTTGCAAGCAATAGGTTGCTAACTTTAATAGGAATTATAGGTTAGATTATACCATAACAGAGCTTGGACACAGCTAAAACCTTGTTGTAATTGGGAAGAAAACCAAAGGTTCCTAATGAAGGACTACATAGTGTGTAATGTTACGTGCTTTATAAGTAAAACTTCACATTAGTTGACCAAAGATTATTATGGGCTCTTTTAAACCAATACAGAGATTTATATAGCTATAATTTCACGAATTTGATATGCTTAAAGGAAAGTGGCCTAAGTTTCAATCCTTATATACGAACTACCCATATCCTACCTGATCTATAACACTTTATGGCCACATCTATAGGTTGAGCTGTGGTGATATCTTCTTAAACCGGATAATCTAGTTTTGTAAAGTCAATAGTTATATCTCCATGCAGTACCTGACTCAAGTTTTGATTCCATAACAAAAGGGGTTGCAATAATATTAGGTATCCAAAGTTTGAGGAATAAAAGGATCATACTTCTATTATACTTTTCCCTACCTCATTCACTACTCGGGTAGTTTACATTTGGGAGCACGAATTTTGGTATATTAATTCATAGGATTAGGTTTTCTAAAAGTTAATTGTCAAGACCATTCAATTATTGTGTAATAAGCTTTTGGGAACAAGTTACTATTGAATTTTTTATATAATTCCCAATACTTTCATATTTCCAAATTTAACCTTAATCCTTGAAAACTTACTTTTGAAAATTTTAAATTTGTACATGTCATATTCTACTCACTAATACTACTCAAAGCCCTCTTTAATATGGTATGAGAACCACAGGATAAAAAATAATTAAGATAATTAAACTAATTAATAATTAATTAAACTAATTAACTGTGTTTAATGCTTGAATAATCACCTACTTGCCCAGGTCCTAGTTATTCACATGTTGTTCACTTACCGGAACGGATCACTTTGGTAGCACCTCAATTAAACTATATCATTGATATACTTTTAGAACTAAAAGCCGAATTAGCAAAAATTAAGACTGAAGTTAAAGATTTAAAGAAGCAATTGTCAGCAATCCATCTTTCTTTAATCAATGAAGTTAGACACAGCGGAAAATCTTATATAAGCATTAGTATTTCATTTTAGCGTAATTATCTTTAACACAACTCAAAAAATAAAAATCTATTTCCTTTACATGATAAAAAAATTCAAAAAGAAGCAGGAGAAAAATGAATGAAAAAATCATCTGAAAAGGTAGAGAAAGAAGAAGGATATTGAGTATAAGCAGTATAATCTTGAAGAATTACAGAATTTGTTTGAGAAAGAACAAAATTTGGAAGAATTAAACAAAATCATGGGCGCAATAGTTGATAAACAAAGAGGTATTATCTGAAGATAATGAAGAGACTAATGATGTCCAATTAGAAGAAGAAATATATTAGCAGATGAACCTAATTAAAGAACAAGACCTTAATGCTATACCTTTAGAAGAAGCTAGAAAGAAGCTGGATAAAAGATATAGTAAAATGGTAGTTGATGATAAGATCAATGAGATTGGAGAAAACTTGACTCAGTTGAAATTGAGACCAATTTGGTTAACAATGTTGTTCCTAAGCCTGAATAATTTGGTGAACCTTCTAGAAGAAATTCTCGTTTTATGAGACCTAAACATGTTTTAGCGGGACGTACAACTAATTTCTCATTTGGGTATATCCTAAGGAAAACTACAATCTTTGAAGAGAATGGTCTTACCTCGATTAGCCAAACAGGGTACATCTGAAACATTAATGGAGCTTGTAGTGGATAAGAAATATTTGAACCTTGGAAAAGAAGTATGAATAATGTCCTAAATCTAAATACTACATGGACTGTTGCAAATTTCATAAACTATATCAAACATAGTTTTTCTGCCAGTATAACTAGCTGGTATGATTCATAAAATGAGGACGGTAGAAATGCATTAAAAATCATGGAAACACCAATTGCAGTATTCAAAAATCTATATAAGCAAATCAAAACCGCATCAGAGCTAAACTTGATTCTGAAGAAAAAGCAATAGAATGGCAAAGAAAGATTAGTAACCTAGAATTATGGGATATGATGTATCTAGAAAATTATATTGTTGAGTTCAGTCAATATTAGTACAAAATTGGGCATAATGAAACCAATCTTGACATGTTTTATGACAAATTGTCATATCCGATAAATTTTATAATTAATGAAAAGGACATTGCATGGCCTGAAAAAGCAGATATCATTAGTACCCTTGGTTCAAAAATCTCTTATTTAAGAAAATGGGTCAATGATCAATGTCTTGATCTCCAAAAGCAAAAGAAAATTAAGAAACAGTTTCTAGCATGTTGAGATTCTCCTCACAAACCTGAAAGGAGAAGAAAAGGAAAATTTTATCAGAAAAAGAGCTTTAACAAGCAAAGGGGAGAGAAATATAAAAGAAAATATTATAACAAACCAAGCCCTAAAAAACAAAGGCTTTTTAGAAAAGCAATTATTTTCCTGCCGAGAAAAACAATTGTAAGTGTTAGCATGCGGAAAAGTAAGTCATTATGCAACAAATGTAAAAATAGGAAGAATAATAAAGTTATTAAAACTTTGGATAGTCTAGATTATTTTGAGCTAAGCGAGGAAGAAGCACTAGATCTGGGCGTGAAAAATAGCAAAGGAATTGTTGAGATTGAACTAGAAGATGAATATGAAGAAAGTGATTATGAAGAAATTAGTCGCGTAATGGAAAGTAGTTCAATCAATCTTGGTGATCTTCAAGGAGAAGAATTTGTTGTGGACAATGAGAACGAAGAAGTCAAAGGAGATTGGATCCTTCCCATAACACAGAAAGACATGATCTATAAAAAATACATCTTTCAATTAAAGAGCAAATATTTATGTGAAATGAAGGAAGGAGATCTAGAAATCAGAGATTGCGAGTATGATGTCAGAGAAGTTAATCTCATTAATTGGGAAAATATCCTTAAACATAACAAAGATAAAAAATATAGGTATATCCATATTGGGTGCCCAAGTGCTAATATCTCTATTATAATATTATGGCAAAAATATTGATCTTTATGCCCTACTTGGTGATATCAGGCATACCAAATTTAATAATCAAATTATTACAAGGATTAAGACTAATTTATATAATAAATTAATAGGATTCAATTCTCGACCTAGATATTATGTGAGTCTAAAAGATGAATTTACTCACTTCTTACCCTTTAAGATAAAAACAATTGGCATGGACATGAAAAGAAGAGGATACCCAATTAGAATATTTTGGTAAACTATCTATAAATTAGATAATGATATAGATCCAAAGACCAAGGTAACAATGATAGAGGCAAAAAAATTTGAAAGTTCTGCCATTATGCGAAAGATCCAGAGAATTAAATCCAATCCTCGGGATATAAAAATTGATAGGTTAAGGATACGTAGGTTTGCTAATCCTACAAAAATAAATAAGAAAAATGTGATAAAAATTTATCAAAATGGTAAAATTACCATTAAACCCCAGCTATTAAGAAGATGAGTGCAAGATCAGAATGGGGAGAAGGGGTCTTCACCAGCCAAAAAAGAGCTTAAAGAAGATGATACAATTAGTATGACCAGTAAAATGAGTAGAATAAGTTTTAAACAAACATAGTGTAGATCAAAGTATGAATCTAAATAGAAAAGTCATTGGGTACAAAATAAGAACTGTTAGTGAACCAATCTACCAAGATGAATTAGTCAAAAATATGACTACTGAGATATGCTATGAAGTTATCAATACAAATCCTAATAGTATCTATATCCCAATAAATATATGTTTAGAGGGATATAACAAATATGAATTATGTGCCTTCAGAGATAGTGGTTGTTCTATATGCTTTGGAAAAATATTATTATTTTCAGAATTTATGTGAAAAAAGCCAAGAATCCTTTACAAGTAAGGATGACTGCTAATAGCATTATGAGCCATAATGAAGCCATAGAAGGGTTAATAATAGAAGTAGGAGGAGTCCAATATATTATACCAGTTCTATAGGCTACTAATCAATCCTCTCATGATGTGATTATTGAAAATAATTTTCAGAGGTTGTGCTCTCCATGCACACAAATCATAAACCAAACAATATTCACAATAAATGGTCACTCAGTTGCCATTGATAAATTAAATAGGGCTTACACTAATAAGAAGATTGAGTTTACACGCAGCTAGCGTGGTGAAAAGGTAATGCCTGCAAAATGAGAGGTAGCACTACTAATCTCACTATTTGAATTATCTATTAAAGAGCAGATTGTTGAACAACACGAACAATTATGCAAGGAACCCTACTTTGATAATCCTCTAAAATTTTGGGATAAAGATAAGACATTGGCAAAGATTTCTTTGTCAAATCTCAACACTATTATTCGAGTTAAACAAATGGTGTATACACACAGGATATCCAAGAGTTTGATCAACAAATAAAAGAACTTCTAGGTAAAGGATTTGATAAACGAAGAAAAGAACTTCTAGATAAAGTATTAATCAGGAATAGCAAAAGTCTTCACACCAGTACTGCTTTCATGGTAAGATCATGCTGAACAAAAAAGAGGAAAAACAAGAATGGTAATCAATTACAAAAAGCTTAATGATAATACTATCTTTGATGGTTATTATATCCCTAAAAAACAGTCCTTTTAACAGAATTTTAGGAGCCTCTTGTTTCTCGAAAATGGATTACAAAATCGGATACTGGCAAATTAAAATGGATGAAGAAAGCATTTCTTTAACTGCTTTTAGTGCCCCTCAAGGACATTATGAGTTGTTAGTAATATCATTTGGGCTAAAAAATGCACCTCAAATATTCTAAGAAGAATGAATAACATCTTCAAAGATCTTAATCACAGTTGTTTAGTTTACATTGATGATATCCTTGTCTTTTCTAAAACCATAGAGCAACACAAAGATGATGTCCCAGCTGTCATTCAAAGATGCATTGATCATGATATTATCCCTGGTAAGAACAAGTGCACTAATGCTGAACAAGAAATCAAGTTCTTAGGCCTAGAGATAATCCTGGACAAATCATCATATAAAACCATATTCTAGAGGAAATAGAAAACTTCTGTGAAAAGATTGAGGATCAGAGGCAATTAGAAAGGTTTCTTGGATGTCTTACCTATGCTTTAGATTTCATAAAAGAATTGGCTAAATTAAGAAAACCATTGCAGCAGAAGCTTAAGAAATAAGTAAGTTGGACATGGGCCCCGCGCAATTCAAAGATTGTTCAAAACTTCAACAAGATGCGATGTGTAAAAATCTTCCTGCTTTTAATTTGCCTAATGAAGGAGATGATTTAATTTTTGACACAGATGCTAGCAATGAGCACTAGAGCGCAGTACTCAAAATCAAAGAAGGAGAAAAACTCTGAAAATATTATAGTGGAGGTTTTAATAAAGCAGAATATAATTATCCTACAATGGAAAAAGAAATCCTTGCAGTGATAAGGAGAATTAAAAGGTTCTTAATCTTTTTAGTCCCAAAACCTTTTCATATTTGAGCTGATTATAAAAGCATACTCGGTTTTGCGAAAAAGAATTTATCAAATATGCAAATGCAAGGGCGACTTTTGCATTAACAATTATGGCTTAACTCGTTTTCTCTCTCTATTGAACATATATAGGGATCAAAAAAATTCTCTAGCAGATATTTTAACTCATGAACTCGCTAATGGTGATCATCAGAGTAGAACTCATGCCAGAAAATGAGGAAATTCAAAATGAAATGCTATTACTACTAGAACGGGTTTCTCCTTCTAGTAAAATCATTGTGGATAGTTTGGATTTCCATACAAAAAGTAGATTACGTTTTGGGTTGCTATCTTCTGCTTACCTAATGTGTCAAAGATTTAGCTTCTAGAGTTACAAATTAATTACCCAAGAAGTTCTTATGATATCCAAGAAAAAATAAGTTCTCATGTTCAAGAAAAATAGTTTAACGAGTGGTTTGCAGCCTGCATTGGCTACTATCATAATTATTCATATAATATTTGGGAATCTTAGAGTACTACAATCTACTTTCCCGATAGATCTAGAGTTGGTGGTATTAGTTTTTTAGCAAGTTCAATCTCTCCAGAAATACCCCATCATGAAAGCTTGGGGATATAGAATGGTAGTTTACCTCATAAAAATCCCAGATCCAAAGTACCCATTTTTTTCAAGATTAACTAAGTTTCAACAGTGCATGTTCTAAAGGATCTATTAGATTCTTACATCTCTAGATGGCTCAACAAAAATCCATACAGTAGATGCCTATATGTTTAGGTACATTGTGCAATGATTGAGTATGAAAATGAAAAAGTCAAACAAGCCCATTATCTTATTCAAATAGCTGATTTAGATGATCTCAATAATCAGCGACAAGAATGGTTTCCAGAACGGTAAGAATTAGTTAATGATCCTGCTTTAGCAAGAGTTATCGATTTTTACAACATTTGTCATCAAATGTGGGAATTAATTGAACAAAGAAGAGCATTAATCCATTATAGGAACACTACTTTCATTTATCATAATGAGTTTAGCAAGTATATGAAGGTAGAGGAAGCTACCTCAAAAGATGTCTTTTATTATCTCTTTGATGTTGGTGCTGAAAGATTCTTATCAGAAAAAAGAAAGAAATATCTTCATGAGTTATTTGAAAAATGAAATCCAGAGCATCTTCAACTTGATAAGGATTTTGATGATATCTAGATAATGATGGATTGGAAAACATTGTTGGAGATGAAGACATGCAGAATCTCAATATGGATAACTAGTCTTGTCAGCATTAAAGGTTCTGAAAAGTTGTTGCTCCATTATTGTACTATTTTGGCAAGTGTCAAGTCAATAAAACAATGTTGTCTTTTGTTGCCATGTGAAGATAGCTGTAGTCATGTAAAAATATCAGTGTGTACTATAGCCGTTAGGGCATCTTTTGTATTCCAACTCCTCTATAAAAGGAGAGACTGAGTGCTGAGAAGAGACATAGTCATTTGAGCACACTTGAACAAAAGAGAAGTTAGGATTCTCTATCTCTCTATGAACAAGCATCTCTGATGATCTTAGTAGATTAAGTCACTCTTCAATCTTTCCATTGTAATATTTCCATTTTCAAGCTTTCCATAAAAGAAGTTTCCTTATAAGGAACGTTATTGAATTGAACCTTATGTCTTAAATATTATAATTTCTTCATTAAAGTCTCACTATCCTTTAAAATATAAAACTTGATTTGTGACGGCAGTCTGAGGTTGGAAATGAAACATATCTGTGGTGTGCCTGATCTACGAAAGATGTGGTTGAAATTAGCATTCTCTATAAACAGGAAGCTAGAGGAATGCCAACGTCAAGTGCCGACTAGGTTTAGGTAACGACCAAAACTCTCTTATTAAGCTTTATTATTTTGTTAAGCATGGTGGGCCTATAATCACTAAAAATATAATATTTATGATATAAGTAGTAGATTGTCATAACTAGCATCAGTAAGGTCATTATAAGAAGTTAAATCATTCGAAACAAACGTATTTCTTAAAAAGGCCCTAAAAATAGCAAAATTGCTAAAAGCACCCAATTTTGGCAAAATTGGAAAGTTCTAAAAGTTTAGGCCAAAATAATAATAAAATGACTAGAAAATCATTTTCCCAAACATGGAGGGACCAAAAGGTTCACTTTTTCATTTCCTAGACCAAACAATTCAAGCACCAAAAGTGGAGGTACCAAAGTGTTAATTTTTCTCACTACTCCCATTCATATCCATAGATCACGTCCACTCATTAGGTAGAATATAAATTATGACCTCTAGAATTCCTTAGAGTTTGGCATACAAAAGTAAAGAATACATGTACATATATAACACTTCTTCAAGTCTTTTTAAAGGTTTAACATGTGTAACTTGATGCTTCTAGGCCTAAGGCTATTGACCGCTTCTATTGCTACCTTGACGACTCCACCATATAAGTACCCCTTTCCCCCCCTCATATTAGTTCTCATGTTTCCATTCCATGCAACATCACTATACTCTCAAAACAACAATAACATGAGATCTTTTGCTCTTGGCAGATTAATAGATGAAGTAAAACCATTTATTTATTCTCCTCCTACTTCTTCTCTCACCTTTTTTTTTCTCCTAATCCTTGTTAGTACAATTGAATCTGCATATCTCATCATTTTATACACTACCAAATCGAGTCTTTCTTAACCCAATTTTTTCCCCATTATATAAACAATGTATCTCATCTCAAGAAGAACATATGCTGGTCCACAAAAATTGATAAGAAATGATGTATTCATGTATGTATGCAAGTTTGTATATATGCATGTGTGTATGTATGTGTGTGTACCTAAACAACATATCTCATCTCAAGAAGAACATTCCCTAGTCTACAAAAATCGATAAGAAATGATGTATGTATTGTTTCTAAAGAAACTCACTTGAATGGTGGTGATGCCCGGATTTAAGCGCGGCTGACGTATCAATTGATTGCGTGAGCTAACATGTATCCCCTTTGATGACCTGTACAAAGGTTGAACCCGATTGTTTTTCTCAAGCAAGGCCCCTCCGACGCTCAAGTCTGTCTCAAGAAGAATTATGGAAATAGATAGAGAGAAAGATAGAGTTTACTATTTTGGAAGAATGTTTAGTGAGGTAGTTATGTTATAAATATCAAAAGTCCCTCGAAAATGGAAAATATTGGGGTAGTTATAGCCTTGGGGTTAGTACCCTAGGGTAGGACGGTCATTTCCCCATTTAGGGGGCCAAATTGCCATTATACCCCTCTAGTGTCCTTCCACCCTCCTTTTGGTCCACTTTGACTCCACATTAACTTGGTCGGCGCCATGTGTCGTCTTCCTATTAGACGTGTCACTTAATATCCAATCATGTATGTATGTATGTATGTATGTATGTATGTATGTATGTATGTATG
>JACYFF010031955.1:31651408-31687705 GCA_017589665.1 Selenicereus undatus
ATGTATGTATGTATGTATGTATGTATGTATGTATGTATGTATGTATGTATGTCTTTGTTATCTATCACTGACCTACATGTATGTATGTATGTATGTACGTACGTCTGTATGTATGTATATATATGTATCTATCACTTAATATCCAATCATGCATGTCAGTGTCCTTCCACCCTCCTTCTGGTCCACTTTGACTCCACATTAACTTGGTCGGCACCATGTGTCGCCTTCCTATTAGACATGTCACTTAATATCCAATCATGTATGTATGTATGTATGTACGTATGTATGTATGTCTTTGTTATCTATCACTAACCTACATGTATGTATGTATATATGTATGTATGTATGTATGTATGTATGTATTATGTATGTATGTACTTCAAGAAGTTATTTGTCACTGACCATCACCTACAATCCAACCTCAAGCATAGCTCATCTCAACATTCTAACCCAATTTCTTTACACTTTTAATTCCTGAAATCTCATAATTCAAACCCTAATTTCACCACAACTCACGATTTCAATCAGTAAAAGAAAACATTGGATTATATTTGAAATTAGTAATAGCTTAGAAGTGAAAATTACCTACCTCGATTCTTCAAAGTTGGAGACAACTAGGGCAGAATTTGGAGTTGGTCTTGGCTAAGTTTGCTATTGCTTTGCTTCCTTTTTTACTTCACTTCTTCTACTACTTTCCTATTTGTCTTCTCTCTCTTTCATTCTTTTACACCTTTTTCTCTCTTCCTGTCTAAGTGTGAATAGACTCGCTAAAGTCCAGCATTCTCCACCGGCGAGCAAGCCACAATTGTTGAGGGGGTGAAGATGGATTTAAGTGGTGGTCAGCTAGGGTTCAGTTGCATGACCACCTCATCTTGCACTTCCTATGCGTGTAACATCTCAACAACCACTTTGCTCACGTCCTTGCCATCGACGAGGACCTAATCTCAATAATGTTGTCTTTGTTGCCATGATCCCACACTCACTCATCCTCTTTCTTTCTCTCTCTCTCTTTCTCTCTCTTTCTCTCTCTCTATCTATCTATCTATCTAATGGTTCGAATGGTCCCCCTTGTCTAATTGTCGAGTAAAAGAAGAGGGTTTGACCCCTTTTTTAGTTCCTTGTTTTCCCCTCTTAATCTTAGTAAAAGAGAAGCAATTGGATTGACTTGGGTTTTATGTGGGTTTTAATGAGGTCTTGGCTAAAAATGCCATCAGAATTTCAATTTTATTCAAAAATGTCATTGAAAATGTTTTTTACCTATGCATGCCACTAACTTGGTTATCAGACATGAAGATGCCACTTCAACTGGCTAAGGAAGGTACACTAATAAAAAATACAATTTGAATTCGGTCAATAATAGGCGTTAAACAAAAGGTTGAAGACAAAAAAAGGGCCCAAGCCATATTTCTTTCCCTCTAAACCTAGAACCCTTCACACTTCACTTTATCTCATCCTTTCTCTCCCAACATATGGAACAAAGAAGCAAATGAAACCTAATTTTCAAAACTTAATGAATGGGTTGACTTCGACTATGAAGACTGCCCAAGGGTTCAGATGTTGGAGGAGTTGATTGTGGAAGATTTTCTTCTTGATGATCGGGTAATTTTTAGAGTTTAAAAATTTTAAATTTTGAATATAATTTAAATGTTTTGTGAAATCTTTTTTTTTTGCTAGGTTTCGTAACTTGCTAAAGATGCACAACTTAAGGTTAATTGATTACTTAATTGTTTGATGAAATTGAATTTGTAAATATGTGCCACAAGTAAATCCTAATGCTCTATTTTTGTTTTTATGGGATGTAAATATGAATTGCAAAATAAGCCATAATTTTTTTGTCTGTTATCGACTATTATTGCATTGACTGTGGCAAGACCTTGTTAAGAGTGTAAACTTTTTTTTACTAAAGCTGAGCATAGATATGTATGTGTAAGGGATGTTTACACTAGCCTAAGGGGGACTTCAAAGGGTTTAAAATTAAAGCAGAAGGTGAATTCCAACCAACTAATACATTTAGGGTAGTTTGCATCTAGGTACCCTGAAGTTTTAGCAATTAATATTTTCAACCTTGTGTTTTTAGATTTAATATTCTAGTACCTTGAAGTTTATGTAGGCTAATTTCAGATACCCTCTATATTTTTCCTAAGTCCCTAAACTTTTAAAATTTGCATTTTAATCTAAATCCTTAAAAACTTACTTTTGAAAAATCTAAAATTGGTCATATGGTATTTTGCTCACTAGTAGTACTCGAAGTCCTCTTTCAACTAGTATTAGAGCCACGTGACCAATAATAATTAAGATAATTAAGCTAATTAGTGATTAATTAGGCTAAATTAATTGCGCTTAACTATTATTAATGCTAGAATCATCATTCGCTTGTCCTGGACAAAATCATTCACATATTGTCCACTCATCGGAAGGCCTTTCTCCAATAGCACATCAATTAAACTATATCACTGATATAGTTTTAGAATTAAAAGCAGAATTAGCTAAAATTAAGATCGAAGTAAAGGAGCTTAAAAAACAGATATCAGTAATCCACCTTTCATCTGTTAACGAAGTAAGACATAGCTGTCAAACCACTTCCAGTATTAGTACTCTATTTCAGTATAAATATCTTTTCCAAAACCCAAAAAACAAGTTTCCATTTCCTTTACACGAGATAAAAATTTAAAAAGAAGTAGGAGAAAAATCATGTAAAAAATCAGCTGAAAAAGCAGAGAAAGAAGAAGAAGAAGGAGTATAAGCAGTATACTCTTGAAAAGCTACAGGATATGTTCGAAAGAGAACAAAATTCGAAAGAATTAAGCAAAATCATAAGCGCAATTAATTATAAAAATGACGTTTTATCTGATGAAAATGAAGAGACTAATAATGTCCAATTAGAATAAGCAATATATCATCAAATGAACCTTATTAAACTTGATGATCTTAATGCGTTACCTTTAGAAGAAATTAGAAGAAAGTTGGATAAAAAATATGGTAAAATAACTGTTGAAGATGAAATTAATGAAATTGGAGAGGAACTCGACTTAAGAGAGATAGAGACCGATCTGGTTAACAATGTTGTTCCTAAACTTGAAGAATTTGGAGAACTTTCTAGAAGAAGTACTCACTTTATAAGACCAATGTATGTTCCAGCAAGGCGTAAAACCAATTTTTCCTTTAGGTTTATTCCAAGAAAAACTACCACTTATGAAAAAATTGGCCTTTCTCCAATTAGTCAAACTGGATATATCTTAAATATCGATGGATTTTGAAATAGAGAAGAAATATTTGAACATTGAAAAAGAGATATGAATAGTATCTCAAATCTAAATACTACATGGGCTGCCTCCAATTTCCTAAACTATATCGAGCATAGCTTTTCTGGCACTGTAGCTGATTGGTATGATTCATTAACTGAAGATGGTAAAAATACTCTAAGGATAATGGAAACATTAGCTGCAATGTCTAAAAATTTATGCAAGAAAACTAAAACTGAATTTATCGGAGGTAAACTTGATTCTGAAGAGAAGGTGAGAGAATAGCAGAGAAAGATTAATAATATAGAACTATGGGATATGAGATATCCTAAAAATTATATTGCTAAATTTAGTCAATAGTATTACAAAATTGGGCATGATGAAACTAATATGTGTATGTTCTATGGCAAATTGCCATATCCTATTAATTCTATAATTAATGAAAAATACATGGCATGGCTTGAAAGAATAGATGTTATTGACACGCTTGGTTCAAGAATCTCTTATTTATGAAAATGGGTCAATGAACAATGTCTTGATCTCCAGAAGCAAAAGAATATAAAAAAACGGTTCTTAACTTGATGAGATTCACCTCACTAATAGGGAAAAGAACCTGAAAAATGAAGGAAACAAAAATTCTATAAGAAAAAGGGCTTTAACAAGCAAAGAGGTGAAAAACATAAAAGAAAATATTATAATAAACCAAGTCCTACAAAACATAGATTTTTCAGGAAAGCCGCTTATTATCCTACAGGAAAAAACAACTAGAAATGCTGGGCATGTGGAGAAGTAGGGCAATATGCTAATAAATGCAAAAATAGGAAGAATAACAAGCTTATCGAGACTTTGGGAAGCCTAGATTATGTTTAGCTTAGTGAAGATGAGGCATTAGACATAACTCTAAATAACAACAAAGGGATTGTTGAAATTATATTGGACAATAAATATGAAGAAAGTGATTATGAAGAAACAATCCATATGATGGAGAATGGCTCTGTCAGCCTTGGTGATCTTCAAGGAGAAGAATTTGTTGTGGACAATGATCATGAAGAAGTCAAGGAGATTGGGTTCTTTCCATAATCCAAAAAGACATGATCTATAAAAAATCCATCTTTCAATTAAAAAGCAAATATGTATGTGAAATGATGAAAGGAGATATGGAGATAAAGGATTGTGAGCATGGCGTTGGGGAAGTTAATCTCATTAATTGGGAAAATACCCTTAAACATAACAAATATAAAAGGTATAGGAATATCCATGTCGGAAGTGTCCAAGTTCAAATCACTCCATTACAATATTATGATAAAGATATTGATCTTTACGTGTTACTTTGTGATATTAGGCGTACCAAATTTAACAATCAAATTATCACAGGGATAAAGACCAATTTATGTAATGGGTCAGTAGGATTCAATTGCCAACCAGAATATTATGTAAGTCGAGAAGATGAATTTGCTAAAAACTTCCTATCCCTTAAGATAAAAACAGTTGGGATTGATATGAAAAGAGGAGAATATCCTTTAAGAATATTTTGGAAAACTATCTACAAATTAGATAACACAATCGACCCAAAGACTAAAGTAACAATGATAGAAGCAGAAAAATTTAAAAGTCCTACCCCTATACAAAATATCCAGAGGATTAAGTCCAACCCTCAGGACGTAAAAATCGATCATTCATGGATATCTAGCTTTGTCAACCTCATAAAGATCAATAAGAAAAATGTAATAAAAATTAGTGAGCAGGGTAAAGTCACCACCCAATTAATAAGAAGTATGAGTACAAGATTAGAATGGGGAGAAGGATTTTCATCAGCTGAAGAAAAGCTTAAAGAAGATGACGCAATTAGTATGACTAGTGAAATAAATAGAATGAGTTTTAAATTTGCCAAACGGTGTAGATCGAATTATGAGTCCAGATAGAAAGGTCATTGGGTACAAACAAGAACGGTTAGTGAACCAATTTATGAGGATGAATTAGTAAAAAAATGACTATGGAGATATGCTATGAAGCTACCAAGACAAACCCTAATAGCATCTATATCCAAAAATTTTACACTTTGGTACCTCCAGTTTTAGCGTATTCAGACGTTAGACCAGATTTTGAAAATCTTTACACTTTGGTATCTCCAATTTTGGTATAAGTGGCTTTCTGGTACTTTTTATTATTATTTTGGCTCTTGAACTTTTAGAAATTGCAGAAAAGCCTTTGGAAAGGGTTAGCTATGTAAATAAGCTATTTTTCACGGAATATGTTTGATTAAGCTCCTTATAATGACTTTAATGGTACTTGTTATCACAATCTACTACTTATATCTTATATATTATATTTTCTGGGGTTATAGGCCCACCATTCTTAGCAAAAATAATTAAAACTAATTAGAGATTTTTTACCATTACCTGAACTTAGTCAGCGCTGAACCCTAGCGTTCCTCTAGCTTCCAGTTTACAGAGGTTGCTAATCTCAACCATACATTCCTTAGGATCATGCATAACACAGATCTGTTTCATTTCCTACCTCAGTCCGTAACCACTAATCAAGTTTTATATTTTAAAGGATAGTGAGAGTTTAATTAAGAAACTATGATATTTAAGACATAAGGTTCGATTAAATAACATTCCCTATTGGAAAACTTATTTTATTAAAAGCTTGAAAGGGGATATATTACAATGGAGATTTAAGAGGGACTTAAGCTAAAGTCATTAGAGATACTTACTCGTAGAGAAATGGAGAATCGCGACTTCTCTTTTGCTCAAGAATGCTCAAATAACTGTGTCCCTTATGAGCTCTCGACCTCTCCTTTTATAGAGGGTTGGGGGTACATAGGATGTCGTAATGGCTATAGTACACAATGATTTTTCACATGGCTACAGTACACACTGATGGTTATAGTACACTGCTTTATTTTACAAACCAGCCACTTGTCAAAACAGTATAATAATGGGACAACCACGTTTCAGATCTTTTTAATGATGACAAGACTAGTCATCATTATTGAGATTCTGCATGCATTCATTTCCAATTATATCTTCCAGACCATCGTTATCTGAATAATCATCAAAACCTTCATCTAATTGAAGACGCTTTGGATCCCATTTCTCAAATAACTCAAGAAGATATTTCTTTCTTTTTTCTGATAAGAACTTTCCAACTCCAACGTCAAAGAGATAATAAAAAATATCTTCAGACAATGCTCCTTCCACCTTCATACACTCTTTAAACTCATTACCATAGGCAAAAGTAGTGTTTCCACGATGCATTATCGTTTTTTGTTTTTCAATTAATGCCCAACAGTGATGATAAATATTGAAAAATCAAATAGCTCTTACTAAATCAGGATCAATAACTAATTCTCATAGTTCGGGAACCCATTCTTGTCATTGATCATCGAGATCGTTGGAATCAACGATCTAAATAAGATAATGGGCTGCCTTGGCTTTTCCATTTTCATATTCGATTAATGTGCTATACATTTCCAAATTTAGGCATCTTCGAACTGGAATTTTTGTTGGACCATAAGGAGATGTAAGAATCCAAAGGAATCTTCGGAACATGCATTGCTGAAATTTTGTTAGACTTTAGAAAAATGGGAACCTTAGATATGGAATTTCTATGAAGTAAAGTACCATTCTGTATTCCCAAGCTTTAATGATGGGGTCATTTGGAGAGATTGAATTTGTGGAAAAACTAACACCACCCACTCCAGACTTATCGCGAAAGTAGATAGTTGTACCTTAAGACTCCCAAATATCATAGGACTCATAATGATAAAATTCGATGCAGGCTTCACACCATTCGTTGAACCATTTTTCTTGAACATGAGAACTTATTTTTTCTTAAATATCATAGGAACATCTAAGGTAATTAACTTGTAGCCCTAAAAGGGAAAATCTTTAGACTATTAGGTAGGCAGTAGATAGTAGACCAAAACGTGATCTACTTTTTGTATGAAATTCCACGTTATCAATAAGGACTCTACCAGAAGGCAAAACCCTTTCTAGTAGGAATGACATTTCATTAAGGATTCCCTCCTTTTCTAACAGGAGGTCGGCTTTGATGATCACCATTGGCGAGTTCTCGAGTTAAACCCTCTGCGAGAGAATTCCTCGATCCCTGTATATGTTCAATAGAGAAGGACAACTGGCTAAGCCATAATTGCCAATGCAGGAGTCACCCTTGCGCTTGCATATTTGATAAATTTTTTTTCATAAAACAGAGTATCCCTTTGCAATCGGTTAGAATAAGAAAAGCTTTTGGGGCTAAAAAGATTAAGAACTTTTCAATTCCCCTTATGACTGCAAGAATTTCTTTTTCTATTGTGGGATAGTTGCATTATGCCTTATTGAAAATTCCACTGTAATATTTGCAAAGTTTTTCTCCTTCTTTGATTTTGAGTGCCGCACTCCAGTGCTCATTGCTGGCATCTATCTCAAAAATTAAGTCATCTCCCTCGTTAGGTAAATTAAGAAGAGGAAGATTTTTACACATTTTTTTGAAGTTTTGGACAATCTTTGAATCGTTAGTGGTCCATGTCCGCATCACATCTTTCTTAAGTTTCTGTTGTAGTGGCTTTCTTGGTTTAGCCAAATCTTTAATAAAATCTGAAGCATAGGTAAGGCATCCAAGAAATCTTTCTAATTGCTTTCTATCGTCAATCTTGTTGACGCTAAAAATGTGATATCTTTACATTACCTTTCTACCTAATTTATGCTCGAAATAATTATTATTTTTAGGTTTTTATTTGATTTTATTTTATTTTGTAGGGATTGAATAATTCGGGAATAATGGCAGAAAAAGATGAAGAGATGCTGAAAAATGAAGATTTGGGCTGACTTGACTCAAACTTGACCCAAAAATTTCTAGCCCATTGCTTTTATAACCCATAAAAAAAAAAAAAGAAGAAAAAAAGAAGAAAAAAAATAATAAACCCCTAAATAATTTCCCCCCCCCCCTGGGCGCCCCACATGTCCCCCCCCCCCCCTCATTTCTTTCTCTCTCCTCTCATTTCCCCTCTGCCCTGAAGAGTCGGATACCCCTTCGCTGCTCCTTCTTCAATTTCCAAAACCCCAAAACCCCTGCTGTTGACATGCCTCTTCATCTTTGCCCTCAACCTCGGTCCCTCTTCTCTCTCTCCCCTCTTTCAATTTTCGGCTCCATCAATGTGGCGGTTTCAAGGGTAGGTGAAGAGTTGCAGTCACGGGCTACAAATCGCAAGTTCGGGCGTCGCAAGGAGGGGGTTCTAGGCTATGTATTTTAGGCTTAAATTTTCGATTCTCACTTCCGGTTGTAGTTCAATTTTAGGGTTTATATTCATGATCGAATTTCAATTTCAGTTCTTCAATTTCAGATGTTAATAATTTAGGGCTCCAGTTCGATTTACTGATTTGGTTTTGATTGCTGAACAAGGTTGTTTGGAGTTTGGATTGTTGGCTTGGAGGATTATTTGCAGTTATGATTTTCTTTGTTTTTGCTCTGTTCTACCGTAACCTCTGTTTCGATTCAGCCAGAGGAAGAAGATTTTAAAGTTTAATTACTGCAAGGTGTTGCTCCCGTGATTCATTTTCAGTTTGAACTTCCAAATTACCTTTTGGTGCTCTCAAATCTCTTACATTTTTTCAATTATTTTAGTTTGTAAATTCACTAAATCAAATATGATAATTTTTAGGTTAGTCGATTTTAATTTTCAGTTTCAATTAGGTTAGAATTTTTAATAATCAAATTTCCTCCATCCCTGAGGACGATACCCGTAAGTACTACAACGTTAACCGTACGCTTGCGGAAAATCATAACAAATCTTTTCAGGAAAATTTTGTATTTTTGGCAAAATATGCTTTTGTAGGATGATCTGTCCAGCCTTTCTCGAGACCTAAAAACTCAACTTCTTGTTCAGCATAAATGCACTTGTTCTTACCAAGTATAATACCATGGTCAATGCATCTTTGGGTGACCGCTAAGACATCATCTTTGTGCTGTTCTATGGTTTTGGAAAAACAAGGATATCATCAATGTAAACTAAATAATAATAATTAAGGTCTTTGAAGATTTATCTATTCTTCTCTGAAATATTTGGGGTGCATTTTTAAGATCAAATGACATTACTATCCATTCGTAAAGTCCTTGTGGTGCACTGAATGCAGTTAAAGGAATACTTTCTTCATCCAGTTTTATCTACTAATAACCGCTTTTGCAATCCATTTTCGAGAACTAAGAGGCTCGTTGAATTATGTTGAAAAGGACTGTTTTGTTAGGAACATAGGAGCCATCAAAGACGGTATTATCGTTAAGCTTTTTGTAGTTGATTACCATTCTAGCTTTTTCTCTTTTTTCTTCAGTATGATTTCTTATCATGAAAGTAGGACTGCTATGAAGACTCTTGCTATTCCTAGTTAATCATTTATCCAGAAGTTCTTTGATTTGTTTATTAAACGCTTGAATGTCCTGGTGTGTACACACCATTTGTTTAACTCAGATAATAGTGTTTGGATTTAATAAAGTGATTTTAGCGAATATTTTATTTTTATCATAGAATTTTAGAGGATTATCATAGTAGAGTTCTTTGCATAATTTTTCTTATTGTTCCACAATCTATTCTTTAATAGATAACTCAAACAATGAGATTGTCAGTGCTATTTCTTGTTGTGCAGGTATTACCTTCTCACCTCGCTGGTTGCATGTAAATTGAATTTTCTGATGAGTATAAGCCTTACTTAATTTTTGTACAAGAGCTGAGTGACCATTAATTATAAATATTATTTGGTTATGGTTTGGTTGCATGGAGAATATAATCTTTGAAAATTATTTCCTATAATCATATTATGAGAGGGTTAATCGATAACCCATAGAACTGGTACAATGCATTGAACTCCTCCAAATTCTATGGACAACCCTTCTATAGACTCATTCTAGCTCATAATACCATTATCAGCTATCCTTACTTGTAAAGGATTCTTGGCTTTTTTCACATAAATTCTGAAAATACTATTCTTTTTTCAAAGCATACAGAACAACCACTATCTATAGTTTAATTGAAGGGATATTGGAGAAAGACCTTCTGGTGAATGAACAATATGCGAATAATTAGGTCTAGAGCAAGCAGGTGATGATTCAAGCATTAATCACAATTAATTAGCTTAATTGATCATTAATTAACTTAATTATCTTAATTATTTTTTGTCACGTGGTTCTGATACTAGAGGAAAGAGGACATCGAGTTCTACGAGTGAGCAAAAAATCACATACACAATTTTCAATTTTTCAAAAGTAAGTTTTTAAGGATTTGGGCTAAATTGCAAATATGAAAAGTTCAGGGATTTAGAAATAAATGTCCCCCAAATGTAAATGGCGCAATAACTCAATGGACCTGATTGTGACTTTTTCAAAAAGCTAGTCCTATAAATGAATAAACCAAAGTTTGATGTACCCAAATGTAAATTACCCACTATATCCCAATAAAGGTATGTTTAAAGGACTATAATAAATATGAGTTGTATACCTACATAGATAGTGGTTGTTCCGTACACTTTTGAAAGAGAACATTATTTCCTGAGTTTATGTAGAATAGAGCCAAAAATCTTTTACAAGTAAGGATAGATGATAATAGTATTATGAGCTACAATGAAGCCATAAAAGGGTTATCCATAAAATTAAGAGGAGTTCAATGCATTATACCAGTTCTATAGGCTACTGATCAACCCTCTTATGATATGATTATTGGAAATAATTTTCAAAGATTGTATTCTCCATGCACCCAGACTGTAAATCAGATAATATTTACAATTAATGGTCATTTAGTTCCTAATGAAAAATTAAGCAAGGCTTACACTCATTAGAAAATTGAGTTCACACGTAGCCAGCATGGTGCAAAAGTGATGCCAGCACAATGCGAAGTAGCACTGACAATCTCATTACTTGAATTATCTATTAAAAAGTACATTGTCGAACAACAAGAGAAAGTATGTAAAGAACTCTACTCTGATAATCCAATAAAATTTGAAATAAGGATAAAACATTTGCTAAAAGCACTTTGTTAAATCCCAACACTATTATTCGAGTTAAACAAATGGTGTATACACACCAGAATATTTAAGAATTTGATAAACAAATTAAATAACTTTTGGATAAAGGATTAATCAGGAACAACAAGGGTCCTCACACCAGTCCCGCTTTCATGGTAAGAAATTATGCAGAAGAAAAAAGAGGAAAGACAATAATGGTAATTAATTACAAAAAGTGTAATGATGATACTGTCTTCGATGGTTATTACATTCCTAACAAAACTATCCTTTTCAAAAGAATTCAAGGAGCTTCTTAGTTCTCAAAAATGGATTGCAAAAGCGGTTATTGGCATATTAAAATGGATGAGAAAAGTATTCCTTTAACTACATTTACTGCACCACAAGGACATTATGAATGGATAGTAATGCCATTTGGTCCTAAAAATGTACCTCATATATTTCAAAGAAAAATGGATAACATATTCAAAGATCTTAATCATTGTTGTTTAGTTTATATTGATGATATCTTTGCCTTTTCCAAAACCATAGAACAGCACAAAGATGATATCATAGCCGTCACCGATGGATGCATTGATCATGGTATCGTACTTGGTAAAAACAAATGCATTTATGCTAAACAAAAAATTCAGCTCTTAGGCTTTAGCTTATAGATAAAAGTTGGAAAAATAATCCTATAAAAGCATATTCTCGAAAAAATAGGAAATTTTTCTAAAAAAATTGAAGATCGAAAGCAACTAGAAAGGTTTCTTGGATGCCTTACCTATGCTTCAAATTTCATTAAAGATTTAGCCAAATTAAGAAAGCCATTGCAGCAGAAACTCAAAAAAGAAATAAGTTGGACATGGACCACTAATGAAACAAAGATTGCTTAAAAATTTCAAAAAGATGTGTAAGAATCTTCCTGTTCTTAATTTGTCTAATGAAGGAGATAATTTAGTTCTTGAAACAGATGCCAGCAATGAGCACTGGAGTGCGGTAATCAAAATCAAAGAAGGTGAAAAACTCTGCAAATATTATAGTGGAAGTTTTAATAAGGCAGAATGCAACTATCCCACAATGAAAAAAGAAATCCTTGCAGTCATAAGGGGAAGTGAAAAGTTCCTAATCTTTTTAGCCCTAAAACCTTTTCTTATATGAATTGATTGTGAAGGAGTACTTGGTTTTGTGAAAAAGAATTTATCAAATATGCAAGCGCAAGGTTGACTCCTGCATTGACAATTATGAGTTAACCAGTTTTCCTTCTCTATTGAACATATACATGAATTAAAAAACTCTCTGGCAGATAGCTTAACTTGAAAACTCGCCAATGGTGATCATCAAAGTAGATCTCCTACAAGAAAAAGAAGAAATCTATAACGAAATGTTATTATTACTAGAACGGGTTACTCCTTCTTGTAAAGTCCTTATTGAGAACCTAGAATTCCATATAAAAAGTAGATCACATTTTGGTTTGCTATCTACTACCTACCTAATGGTCTAAAGATTTTCTCTTCTACAGTTACAAGTTAATTACCTACGATGTCCTTATGATATCCAAGGAAAAATAAGTTCTCATGTTCAAGAAAAATGGTTCAATGAGTGGTATGCAACCTACATCGACTTTTATCATCATTATTCCTATGACATTTGGGAATCTCGGGGTACAACAATCTATTTTCCCAACAAGTTTGGAGTTGGTGGTGTTAGTTTCCCAACAAATTCAATATCTTAAAATGACCCCATCATTAAAGCCTGGGAATACGTGATGGTATTTTCCTTCATAGAATCCCAAATCCAAAGTTCCCATTTTTTTCAAGACTAACAAAATTTCAACAATGCATGTTCCGAACAATCCTTTGGATTCTTACATCTTCTGGTGGTCCAAAAAAAATTCTAGTTCGAAGATGCTTAAATTTAGAAGTATATAGCGCATTCTCAAATATGAAAGTGGAAAAGCCAAACTAGCCCATTATCTTGTTCAAATCGTTGATTACGACGATCTCAATGATCAACGACAAGAATGGGTTCCTGAACGAGGAGAATTGATTACTGATCCTGCTTTAGCAAGAACCATCGATTTTTTCAACATTTATCATCAATGTTGGATATTAATTGAACAAGTGTTATGTTAAAATTATTGTCGCCAGTGCACGGTGCTAGTTGTAGCCAGCAACGACAAGTACGGGTTGTGTCCACAGGGAACTTGGTTTTAGTCACCAGGTGAATCGCAACACTTAATTCAAGCAGAAACTGATTCAGGTTGATGAATATGAATGTCATGGACTAACTCAATGCTAACAAAAACCTCAGGTTGAGATTCATCACACTATTATGGTCTTTGGATCAAACACTTTGGTTTACGAATTCGCACACACAAACAACTGAGGTGGAATGGCTACAAGTTAAAGCATGTCTACACCTTCTCTCAAAGGTCATTAGACTGGTTGAGCAATCCTAGTTATCTATTTTCATGAAACTGGAATCAACATAACCACAAAATCAGGTAATCTGCAATTCCCAATATAAAACCTAACTATTTTCATGTTAAGTAATTCAATCGCTCAGAAAGTGGCTCTAAGTTAAGGATTCAACTTTCGTTGATCTTCTTAAACCTAGTTAAGAGCATGAATACAACCCTCTCAGGCAATTCATCGAATACATGGCATGCTAAGTGATAATTCAATCGCAAACACAGGCAGTCATTCACAAGAACCTAGGACATGGATCCAAATTACATAATAGGGGCTAATCCCAACCAAAGATACGAAATTTAGCCGTTAATCATTGCAATAATCTCAATCACAAACAAAAAACTCAAAAACATGATTAAAGATGCAAACTTGAATCAAAATCACCAAGTGAGGGAAAAGGGAAACGTACCTTGATTGATTGCAGATGTCTATTGATCGATCAGAAAACAAAATTCTTCAACTTTAATTCAACATAGATTGATGCTAAACTATGGAGAAATAGACCCTAGAAAAATCGCCTAACCCCTGCTTTCTAAAAACTAAAACTCAAGAAAACCAACCGCCCCCTCGCAAAACTAGTTAAGTCACGAGAAAAATTGAGGACGCATGGTCGTGCCTACACGCATGGGCACCCGTGCGTCCCAGAGATTGTGCACGGTTAAAGCACACGGTTGTGCGCTCGACAGTGCGTAGCTTCTGGCATCAAGGCACGGTCGTGCGCACCCTGTAATCGACCGTGCGCCTGCAGCAACTACAAGTTCTGATTCTTTTGATCCCCGGGGCTTCATTAAACCTTCATTCTTGTTGGGATTCCACTCTTAAAGCTCCCCTTTTCGGCAAAATTGGTAAAACTCTCTCATTTTTGGGCAAGATACCTGAAAATCAAGAAATACCACTTGTATGCACAAAATGAGCTAATGAAAGCAGAACCACCCTCTTCTTGCTAAGATTAGTCAAGAGATTGTGGAGAAAAGGGAACAAATTGGGATCGAAAATCAGTCAAAAATCGAGGTTTATCAACTCCCCCTACTTATCACTTGCTTGTCCTCAAGCAAGGTTATCAATCAGGAATCAAAGGGGATAGGTTCACCTCAAGATATCACTCTCCTCTAGCGAGCAATGACAACTAAATCAACAAGAAGGGTAGTTCACAACTAAGACACTCGATAAAGGCGAAACCTTCGGGTTTTTTTTCAAAAATGCATGCCCTAAAACTGAGTAAAGGATCACATGACTAGAATGCAAAAGTATGCACCCCATATTAAACCGCTGGACAGGTCATATTCACCCCGAACAGTTGGTGAGATGGCCAGACTGGTAGATCCTCACTCACAGGAATAGAGGGAGCACTCATCTCATGTGTTTAAGGGTAAACATGATTCACTCAGAACTGCTCCAAATGCTAACAAGCTACCATAGGCTTAGTAGAAGCATCGACTCCTCATCACTAGGGGCAAAATACACAGATGCCAATCATGAGGACTTGTCAAAGGGTTGTAATGAGGCCGAGGTGAATGGGTAAGGAGCGGATTATTTTGGGGAAGTGGAGCTAAATAGCCAAATAGCCAAGCGAAGCCACATCCACACCAAACCACCAACTAAATTTCTATAGCATGCACTCAAAAGTCAATTGGAAGGGAGTTAAACAACTTATTCGGGGTTCCCGATGTCAAACACTTATTTGCTCATTTTCTTTTTTTTCAATGCGGGCTTGTTTTGCTTTTCTTTTTCTTTCATTTCCGCCCTTTTTTTAGGAACAAGTGGGAATGGCAGGGGTTAACAAAACTCCGACTCCCAAGTTCGAGATTAGACAAAGCAAGGAGTACAAACCATCGCAAATTATGTACCAACAGACAAATGCCCAAGTCAGCTCTACTAAAATCAATGCACTGCTCCACTATTTGGCTTAGGGTAAGAAAATTATTTTGGGCCAAGGGTCTAATAAATAATGGTGAAGCAACGAAAAGGGAAGGCACAAGAGGGTTAGCAAAAAGGGACAATGTCATATGGTGGCTTTTTGGCTCATGTAGCTCACAAAACAAAAAGAATGTCTCTATCATATTAGCATTGTGTGCAAGTCAAATGTGATTTCGAGGAGAATTGTACTAAGTTCTATAGATGCAAGCAATAGAGGGTCATGCACTCATGAAAGAAAGCTTTTTTTAGGCTATGTAGAATGAATAGTCATGATGGCTTAAAAAGTCTCACTGGTTATTCTACCACAGTCTTGAAACCAGCTCAAAAGATTAACCAACTGCCAAGGTTCAAATGTCCATGTTATAGCACCTGTCATGGGCAAATACACAAGCACATAGCCACACAATCAAACCATTTTTCACAATCCAATTCACAAGAATTCGCCCAAATCGAGTATCATTCGGCATGGACGACCACAACTAGCAATTCAAGTCATCGCCCCTTGCATTTCATCATAGGAGGGGTTTTCACAATCGTTTTTTTTGGGGGGGGGGGAAGCAATAAAGCTAACTATAAAAGCAAAAAGGAACACAAAGGAAGATGAAGAGAGGGGATAAAGATTACCTCAAAAGCTTGTGCGCGCCCAACTCTACCAAGTCTCCTTCATGATGCAAATGTCTATCCTAAATGTAGTAGGCTACATGTTCCATTAAACTAAAATAAAAATGCAACTAATGCATCCTAATCATGCAAATGCGTCTGTAGCTAGACTATATGCAAATATGTGTGTACACTACATTAACACATTCCCAATGCACAGTCATCAAATCCCGAGATGCACCTCAAATTGCCCGAGAAAGAACTCACTTCCCCCTACTGGAGCATTTCATTGTCCCCAATGAATAAAAAAAACATGTGAATGTAGGGACGGGGAAGATACTCACAGGGTAGAAATCAGTAAGGTCCCAGGGGACCTTGAGGGCGCCAATCAGGGGGTGGGTAGGGCGAGTGGTGCTGCTCGTAAGCATAATGGACCAGGTGAGCCATGTTCTGCTAGTTGCAGAGGATCTCCTGGTTCTGAACGTGTAATTGGTCGAGACGGTCGAGGACTGTCTGAAACATAGAGGGACCCATGGCACCAGAAGTGGGAGCCACAACAATGCTAGATGGGCCTGCATCGGGCTGACAGGAGCGCGCTGCCGAGCATCGTGACCCCAAGGGAGGTTCCCGACATCATCATCACTACCATTAGCACCACCCTCATCAGATTCGCCCCCGAACTCACCATCCACATCATCATCATAAACTAGGTTAGAAGGGGTGGTGATGGTAGTCTTGGTTCGGTTAGGAAGAGGAAAAAGGGCACAACTATGGTGATTGAGCCACAACTGACCGCCATCGAGCGCCTTAAAGAGCTTCATATTAATGCATGTAATAAGATCAATGCAGCCCAGTTGGTGCAAGATGCACAAAGCGGCAATTTCGGCGCCATAGCCCAAAGCTTTGGCTAAAGCAGTGATGATACCACCATCGCTAATAACCACCTTAGTGGATTTAGCATGCTCATCAAGGTGGTCGGTAATAAAAGCACTAGTATTTACAATTGTTCTATTCAAGGCCGCCTAGAGAAAGAAAAGCTCACCCGCTCGAACCCTATTTTGACTGTCAGCTCGGGGAAAAACATGGTTGGCAATGAGGCGCTAGAGGTAGCGAAGCACGGGATTGCAAATCCACGTAGCTTTGGCGGAGCGTGCCTCATACTACCACCTGGAACAAGTAAGGGTACTCCAAAATTGTCGTTGGTTATATAGAGGTGGTGGCCCCAGAGGGCGGCAATCACAACAGCTCGTTCAACCTTACGAGGTGCATTTCATGGGTATGGTTAAATAGTCTAAAGCAGATATAGCCGCGAATTTCATCAAATTTACGGCTAAGATCAATAACCAAAGAGCTTATGAATTCCTAAACAAGCTGTTCATAGACCGGTTCTTGCAATGTCACAAAGTTTGCCCACCCTAGATTACGCAACAGAATTACCAAATCATCATAGAGATGCAAAGTACTTAGCATTTCGACATCCAAGGAGTTAGGGGCACAAATCTTTCGACTAACTACGACATCATAACGACGAGCATGCTCGGCATCCATGAAAACAATATTGTACTTGTTAAGAACATGAGGAGTAGATGGATTACCTCAGGCCTGGGCCTGGCTAGTGGAAGCGGTGGAGGACTTCAAGCGTTTCTTGGGAGCCATGGTGATTCTGTCCAACAAATGTCCAAATCAATTGAACCAACACTTGAGAGGACCCAAAGAGGCACCGATTGCACAATATGGGCAAGCACAAACCCAATGGAGTCCCAAATTGGAGGAAAAAGGGAGTGAGGGTTTGATTTTTAGGGTGAGGGAGGAGAGAGATGAAGAAGGGAGGAGAGAGAGAGATAACCAATGAAAGGGCGAAACGCCGGCTGGAGGAGGCGGCGGTCGTTGGCAGGAGGTGGGAGATGGTCGGCGACGCAAGTGGTAGGCGCGGGTGGTGAGAAATTGAGGGGGGTGGACGCCGGTGGTGAGAGAGAGAACAAACAAGGAGGGTTGAAGGGAGGAGAGAGAAAGGGAGAACCCAGAGTGAGAAGAGTGGTGGTCGTTGGCAGGGGGTGTGGACGTTGGTAGGAGGAAGCGGTGGTCGCCGACGGAGGGTGGAGAGAGAGAGAGAGCAGTGAGAGATAGCGAAGGGAGAGGCAGAATCGAGAGTGAGGAGAGAGAAGCTCGAGTGGGAATTGGTCGAGGAGGAGAGAGAAACGGGTTTAAAAGTGGGGCGCATGGTCATGAACATCCTATTTTCCCTTTGCTGCGCACGACCAGGCGTCCAGTCGTGCATGCCTACGGGCACTGACGCAGTACTGTGCGTCACTGTTGCACGACCGTGCATTTATAGAATGTTGGCATACCTCCTAAAAATTCCAATTTTCACCGCGAGAGGCCCCAAAGCATGCTCTGCGACCGCTTTGCCACCCTGGCCGCGATCTTTGACTCTCGCTTCTTCCCCTTTCTTTCTCGTTTTTTCTCTTTTCTCTTTTGTTTTCTTCTTTTTCTGCCTTTTTTTTGTTTTTTGCTTTTGAAAGCAATGAAAGGACTTGGGTTGCCTCCCAAGAAGCGCTTGTTTTAGGTCTCGAGCTTGATTGTAGATGACGCCTAGGCAAAGGGGACAGTGGTGAGGTCACAAGAGACCTTGCCCTCTATTGGCTCACCAGCAATGTAATGTTTGAGCCTAGAACCATTCACCTTAAATGATCCTATGGTGTCGGTGCCGATCTCAATTGTGCCATAAGGGTACACCTTGAGCATTGTGAAGGGACATGAACATTTAGAACGAAGCTTTCCCAGGAAGAGCTTCAAGCGGGAATTGAAGAGGAGGACCAAGTCACTTTCCGGAAACTCCCTCATGTGGATAAACTTATCATGCCACCACTTCGCTCTCTCTTTATATATCCTGGAACTCTCATAGGCGTCCAAGTGGATCTCCTCAAGTTCATTTAACTGCAGCAACCTTTTCTTCCATGCAGACTTCAAATCAAAGTGAAGATGCTTGATAGCCCAATATGCCCGGTGTTCTAATTCCACGAGGAGGTGGTAGGGCTTACCATAGACAGGGCGGAAGGGTGTAGTGCTAATAGGGGTTTTGAAGGCGATGCGGTAAGCCCAAAGAACATTGTCAAGTTTGTCCGCCCAATCCTTCCGTGATCTAGCAACCGTTTTCTCTAGGATGACTTCAATCTCTCGGTTGGAAATCTCTACTTGGCCACTAGTTTGTGGGTGGTAGCCAAGTCCAAACTTGTGGTGCACACCATATTTCTTCATTAGAACAGCGAGCTTCTTCTCGATAAAGTGCGACCCATTATCACTAATAAACACCCTCGGGACCCGAAACGAGGAAAAATCACCTTCTTGAACAACTTAGCCACTACCCTAGAATCATTGGTAGGGCTAGCCACGACCTCCACCCATTTGGAGACGTAATCCACTGCAACTAGGATGAATTTGTTGCCTCTAGAGGATAGGAAGGGCCCCATGAAATCAATGTCTCAACTTCCAAGATGAAGTTGAGGGGCATCTCATTCTTCCTAGAGAGGTTTCCTGTCCTTTGGCAACGGTCACAAGAACGAACATAGTGGTGGACATCTTTGAATAAGGAAGGCCAAAAGAACCCAGCTTGGAGTACCTTCGCGGCAATCTTGGAGGTACTAGCATGCCCTCCACATGGAGAGTCGTGACAGTGAGAAATCACGCTTTGAATCTCTTCTTCAGGAAGGCGCCTACAAATCCCATCCTTAGACAACCTGTAAAGGATGGGCTCCTCCCAAAAATACATCTTGACATCATAGAGGAATTTCTTTTTTTGGTGGGAGGATAAATTGTGAGGGAGGATCCCCGAAGCTCGGTAGTTCGAATAGTCGGCGAACAATGGGGATTCTCTAATGGATACAACCAAGAAATGCTCATCGGGGAAGGAATCATTAAGGGGGGTGTCCTCGCTCTCAATGAGAAGCCTGGAGAGGTGATCAGTGACAACATTCTCTGCTCCCGCTTTGTCTTTAATCTCCAAATCAAACTCCTGCAGGAGCAAGACCCACCGGATGAGGCGAGGCTTCGCATCTTTCTTCTCATGGAGATGCTTGAGAGCGGAGTGCTTGGTGTACACTATCACCTTAGAGCATAGGAGATAGGGACGAAATTTCTCCATCGCATACACCGCCGCAAGCAATTCCTTCTCTGTTGTGGTGTAATTCTGCTGCGCCTTATCCAGTGTTCTAATAGAATAGTAGATCACCGCGGGCTTCTTGTCCTTCCTTTGTCCCAGGACTGCCCCCACCGTGTGATCGCTAGCATCACACATGATCTCAAAAGGGAGATCCCAGTCTGGTGGTTGTATGATGGGGGCAGAAATCAGTGCTCGCTTGATCTTGCAAAAAGCTTCATGGCACTCATCAGTAAAAACAAATGGGACATCTTTGGCCAAAAGCTGAGTTAGAGGTTTGGCGATCTTGGAGAAGTCCTTGATGAAGCGGCGGTAAGACCCCGCGTGACCAAGGAAACTCTGCACCCCTTTGACCGAAGTCGGAGGGGGCAATCGCTCTATGACCTCAATCTTAGCCTTATCAACCTCGATGCCCCTAGCAGAAATAACATGACCCAATACCAACCCTTCCTGCACCATGAAATGACATTTTTTCCAGTTCAGCATAAGATTGACTTCCTCACATCTATGGAAATCTATAAGGAAATGGTATCTATAAGGAAATGCTATTATTATTAGAACAGGTTACTCCTTCTTGTAAAGTCCTTATTGAGAACCTAGAATTTCATATAAAAAGTAAATCACGTTTTGGTCTGCTATCTACTGCCTACCTAATGGTCTAAAGATTTTCTCTTCTAGAGTTATAAGTTAATTACCTACGATGTCCTTATGATATCCAAGGAAAAATAAGTTCTCATGTTCAAAAAAAATGGTTCAATGAGTGGTATGTAGCCTGCATCGACTTTTATCATCATTATTCCTATGACATTTTGGAATCTCAGGGTACAACAATCTATTTTCCCAACAAGTTTGGAGTTGGTGGTGTTAGTTTCCCAACAAATTCAATATCTTCAAATGATCCCATCATTAAAGCTTGGGAATACGTGATGGTACTTTACTTCATAAAATCCCAAATCCAAAGTTCCCATTTTTGTCAAGACTAACAAAATTTTAACAATGCATGTTCCGAACAATCCTTTGGATTCTTACATCTTCTGGTGGTCCAAAAAAAATTCCAGTTCGAAGATGCTTAAATTTAGAAGTATATAGCGCATTATCAAATATGAAACTGGAAAAGCCAAACTAGCCCATTATCTTGTTCAAATCGTTGATTACGACGATCTCAATGATCAACGACAAGAACAGGTTCCTGAACGACAAGAGTTGATTACTGATCATGCTTTAGCAAGAACCATCGATTTTTTTAACATTTATCATCAATGTTGGATATTAATTGAACAAGTGTTATGTTAAAATTATTGTCGCAAGTGCACGGTGCTAGTTGTAGCCAGCAACGGCAAGTATGGGTTGTGTCCACAGGGAACTTGGTTTTAGTCACCAGGTGAACCGCAACACTTAATTCAAGCAGAAACTGATTCAGGTTGATGAATATGAATGCCATGGACTAACTCAATGCTAACAAAAATCTCAGATTGAGATTCATCACACTATTATGGTCTTTGGATCGAACACTTAGGCTTGCGAATTCGCCCACACAAACAACTGAGGTGGAATGGCTACAAGTTAAAGCATGTCTACACCTTCTCTCAAAGGTCATTAGACTGGTTGAGCAATCCTAGTTATCTATTTTCATGAAACTAGAATCAACAGAACCACAAAATCGGGTAACCTGCAATTCCCAATTGAAAACCTAACTATTTTCATGTTAAGTAATTCAATCGCTCGGAAAGTGGCTCTAAGTTAAGGATTCAACTTTCGTTGATCTTCTTAAACCTAGTTAAGAGCATGAATACAACCCTCTCAGGCAATTCATAGAATACATGGCATGCTAAGTGAGAATTCAATCGTAAACACATGTATTCATTCACAAAAACCTAGGACATGGATCCAAATTACATAATAGGGGCTAATCCCAACCAAAGATACGAAATTTAGCCGCTAATCATTGCAATAATCTCAATCACAAACAAGAAACTCAAAAACATGATTAAAGATGCAAACTTGAATCAAAATCACCAAGTGAGGGAAAAGGGAAACGTACCTTGATTGATTGCAGATGTCTATTGATCGATCAGAAAAAAAAAATTCTTCAACTTTAATTCAACATAGATTGCTGCTAAACTGTGGAGAAATCCCTAGAAAAATCGCCTAACCCCTGCTTTCTAAAAACTAGAACTCAAGAAAACCAGCCGCCCCCTCGCAAAACTAGTTAAGTCGCGAGGAAAATTGAGGACGCATGGTCGTGCCTACACGCACGGGCACCTGTGCATCCCAAAGATTGTGCACGGTTAAAGCACACGATTGTGCGCCCGACAGTACGTAGCTTTTGGCATCAAGGCACGGTCGTGCTCACCCTGCAATCGACCGTGCGCCTGCAGCAGCTACAAGTTCTGATTCTTTTGATCCCCGGGGCTTCATTAAACCTTCATTCTTGTTGGGATTCGACTCTTAAAGCTCCCCTTTTCGACAAAATTGGTAAAACTCTCTCATTTTTAGGCAAGATACCTGAAAATTAAGAAATACCACTTGTAAGCACAAAATGAGCTAATGAAAGTAGATTCACCCTCTTCTTGCTAAGATTAGTCAAGAGATTGTGGAGAAAAGGGGACAAATTGGGATCGAAAATCAGTTAAAAATCGAGGTTTATCAACAAGGAAAAATATTAATGCATTGTGGAAATACTACTTTTGCCTATCACAATGAGTTAAAAGAATACATGAAGGTGGAAGGAGCAGTCTCAGAAGATATCTTTGATTATTTCTTTGATGTTATAGCTGAAAAATTCTTATCAGAGAAAAGAAAGAAATATCTTCTAGAATTATTTGAAAAATGGGATCCAGAGCATCTTCAGCTAGATGAAGATTTTGATGAATATCTAGATAATGATGGTTTGGAAGATATAATTGGAGATAAAGGCATGCAGAATCTTAATAATGACGACTAGTCTTGTAATCATTAAAACCTCTGAAAAGTGGTTGCCCCATTATTGTACTATTTTGACAAGTGTCTGGTTTGTAAAATAAAGCAATGTACTATAGCCATTAGTGTGTACTATAGCCATGTGAAAAATCAGTACGTGCTATAGCCATTAGAGCATTCTATGTACCCCCAACCCTCTACAAAAGGAGAGGTTGAGCGTTGAAAAGGGACATGGTCATTTGAGCATTCTTGAGCAAAAAAGAAGTCGGGATTTTCTATTTTTCTATGAACGAGCATCTCTAATGATCTTAGCTTAAGTCCCTCTCCAAGCTTTCCATTGTAATATTTCCACTTTCAAGCTTTCAATAAAAGAAGTTTCCCAGTAGGAAACGTTATTGAATCGAATCTTATGTCTTAAATATTATAATTTCTTAATTAAAGTTCCATTATCCTTCAAAATAGAAAGAACTTAATTAGTAACTACGCTCCGAGGTAGGTGACGAAACGGATTTGTGCTATGCCTGATCTAAGGAAGGTGCGAATGAGATTAACAATATCTGTAAACTGGAAGCCAGAAGAATGCTAGGGCCCAACGCCGACTAAGTTCAAGTAAAGGTCGAAACTCTCTAATTAAGTTTTAATAATTTTTGTTAAGTATGGTGGGCCTATAACTACAGAGAGTATAATATATAAGATTTAAGTAGTAGATTATAATAACTAATGCCAGTAAAGTTATTATGAGAAGTTTAAGCGTTGAAAAAACCACAAAAATTGTTTATTTGCATATTTTACCACCCAGAATAGGGGTCTTTCTTTAAATTTCAAAAGTTTTGTTGAAAGTATAAGATCTCAAGGTAGTTAAAAATTAATGCAGAAAGGCTGAGGTTGAAAATATAATTGTCGGAAACCTAAAGGGAGGTAAGTGCAAAATACCCAATACATTTGCCTCTTTTTATTGACTTCTTTTTTAGCTGTATTTTTTCATCTTCTATATTTCTTTGTTTTCAACTAATTGGTTTAAAAAAACCAAAAGCATATTAAAATATACTCTCTGGTTTTAAATTGCCAACTTCTCAATTCTTGGTTCTTTATTATTGGGTTATGTTGATTTCTTCAGTCATCTTGAGTTCATCACTCTTAATTCCTTGTTCTACTAGTATTTTCGCACTTAATTTATTGCTGATTTAAGGATTCAGATTTATCTTAATTTCATGAGGCAAGGCAGCCTACTTGTTGCCTAAAACTGCCTCCCAGTAGCCGAAAGACAACGTCGATGCTCCAGCTTGGCCACCAACTAATCCACTCGTCAATTTCAACAATCTTCACTACCGACTTCAACAAAGGAATTCGAACCCAGCACAATTTGACATTAAGACAAGTCAGGTAAGAGGCAGATAAACGAGGTTGTTGATCCTAAGTAATTGGCGGCCAGTTAGTGTGCCTGTGACCGTGAGTTCTACAGCCGAACCCCTACTTTATGTGAGCCTATAACCTACCCTCTGTCTAGCAGCACGTGTAGCTAGGTTAGATTGAAAGTGAATAGGTCTATTTCCCCTTTCTAGGCTCTATTCCTTAGTCCCTTTTGCTTAGTTGGAGTTTCTTTTTATGTTGGCTCTTGTCATAATGCTTGCTTAAGGAGAAGTCTGCTTTCCTTATTCATGGTGCTTCTTTTTCTTTCATATTGTCAATTGATATTTTATTTTCATTGTTAGAGACTTAGTTTAGTTTTATGCCTCTTGTATTTTGCCTCATCTCCTTTAATAGCTGGGCAGTTACCTTTATATTGATGGGATTATCTTTGAATTTGTTTGAGGTCTTTTCATTTTATAGTGTGGGTTTTGACTTCTACTTGACTCCCACTGCTCATGCTTTTATCTATTACCCTTTGGTTTGTTGGAATTTTATCGCCTTAGGAGAGCATATTTTATCTGCCTACTTGCTTCCTTTAGTATTGTTAGGTTGTTGGTATTTGTATAGTTGAGCTAGTATCTTGTGATGTTTTAACATTCTTAAAAAATTACTCATTTAGCATATATATATATATATATATATATATATATATATATATATATATATATTATCTTTAGTTTGTGAGATGGTACATACTTTAGGCTTGTTTGATTTATTTATTATCTACCTATTTCATTTTTTGATTGATTTTAATTACTTTATTAATTTAGTGCTTAGACTTTAGCTGCAGCGTTATTTGTTTCTAATTTGATTTATTTCATTCATTTACTTATTTATTTATTTGTTTTATCTATTGATTTTGTGTAGATTATTTGTTCTTGAGTTGATTTACTTACCTTCTTGAGCAGGCCACCCTCTTTGGGTAAGTGCTTTTGTCTTTGTCTTGAAGCATCTTGGTGTCTTTCTTTATCTTTCTTATTATTGTCATGGTTATTATTACAACTATTAGGGTTTCTTAATATTATTGTTATTCTATGACTTTTATTAGTGTTGTGTGTTTTCCATTATTTTAGTGTTTTTCATCACCCATCTCTAGCGGTGAATGATGTAGTCAATGCCTATCCTCCAGGGAGGGAAGGGGTTAGGAGTAGTAACGGGGTTAATAAGATGCGGTTTATGTTGTGGAATATTGGGACTCTTATAGGAAGTCCATAGAATTAGCTAAGGTTTTGCACAGGTGTATGATTAATGCAACTTGCATTCAAGAAATTAAATGAGTGGGTGCTAAAGGTAGGGGGTTGATGGGTATAAGCTTTCCTACCATGGTTTTAATGAAGCCAAAAAAGGAGTTGGGATTTTGGTCAAGGAAGTTGTTAAGGTGAGACACAAGAGTGATCGCGTTATGTCTATCAAGTTAGTCATGGGTTCAAAGATTATTAATGTAGTGTGTGCCTATGCACCTCAAATACAATTAGAGAAGGATGTTAAGAGCTTATTCTGTGAGGAATCAAATAAGGTTATCGAAGATATATCACAGTCTGAGAAACCTTTCATTAAGGGTGATTTTAATGGACATATAGGAAGTAAAGAGGATGGTTATGAGGCGATACATAGAGGTTTCGAGTATGGGAGAGAAACATTGGAGGGATGCCTATCTTGGACTTTGCAATTGCGTATGATCTGTCAATTGTTAATTCATATTTCAAGAAAAAGAAAGAACACTTGGTGACTTTCAGAAGTGGCAACACTAGGATCTAGATTGATTTTTTTTATGAGGGAGAATAATAGGAGGATATGTAAAGATTGTAATACCAACTGAGTGCTTAATGACGCAACACAGGCTATTGGTCATGGATGTGGAGATTAAAGGTTTGAGGAGGAAGATGAAAAGAGTGGGGAGGTATCTAATTGGGGAGATCGCAACTAAGCTATCTAAAAAGAATAAAACAAAAGGTAATTCGAAACCAGCAGGGGATGCAGACAAAATGTGGGGAAAGATGGCAGAGTGTATTCAAGGATTAGCTAAGGAAATATTAGGAGTCTTTAAAGGGGGAACTAGGAGATTAGAAGGAGCTTGGTGGTGGAATTAAGAAGTGAAGGAGAAAGTCAGGGTGAAACAAGAGGCATACAACGCTTTAGTAAGTTGTGAAACACCAGACAAAAGAGAGGTTACTAAAGTGCGGTACAGGAGCGTGAAGAAGGAAGCTAAGAAAGCTGATGTGGTAGCAAATAACAACACTTAATCAAAGGCTATATCAGAGACTAGATTCAAAGAAGGGTGAGAACGAGGTCTTTAAGGTTGCAAGGGCTAGGGAAAGAAGAACAGGAGATCTTGGTAGCATGAGATGTATTAAAGATAAAGACGGTAAAGTCTCAATCGAGGACACCATAGTTATGGGAAGATAATAAAACCATTTCTACAAGTTTTTTAATGGGGAGAGGTTTGATAGCTCCCAACATAGAGAGCAACGAGGGTCAGGAAGTGCAACAAAACTCTAAGACTTATCATCACATCTCCAAAGGGAAGATTAAATAGGCATTAAGAAAGATGAAGCTTGGAAAGGCAGTCGGTTTGGATGGTATCCCTGTGGAAATTTGGAAGGGTTTGTGTTAGGAGGGCATTGAGTGGCTATAGACCCTTGTTAATGTTATAGTTAAGATAGCAAAGATGCCTAACAAATAGAGATTCAGTATAGTTATCCCTCTTTATAAGAACAAGGGCGATATTCAAAACTACAATAACTATAGAGGTATAAAATTGTTTAGCTACACAATGAAGTTGTGGGAAAAAGTGATTAAGAGAAAGTTAAGGGAGGATACAAGGATTTCAGAGAACCAGTTTGGTTTAATGCCAAGTAGGTCGACTATAGAGGCTATTCATCTCATACGAAGGTTCTTGGAATTCTATAGGGATAGAAAAAATGACCTCAACATGATATTCATTGACTTAGAGAAAGCTTATGATAAAATACCTAGGGAAGTATTTTGGAGGTGCTTGGGAAATAAAGATATGTCAGTTACTTATACCCTAATTATTAAAGATATGTATGAAAGAATAAGAACTAGAGTTAGAACCTTAGGGGGGGATACAGATGACTTCCCTATAGATATTGGACTTCACCAAGGGTCAGCACTTTTTACTATGGTTATGGATGAACTTACTAGAGGGATCCTAGATGATGTATCGTGGTATATGCTATTTGATGACAATATAGTCCTTATCAACGAGATTAGGGATGGGGTTAACAACAAGTTAGAGCAGGGAGAGATAACATAGAGGCTAAAGGTTTTTGGTTCACTAGGTTGAAGATTAAGTACTTAAAAAAATGCAGATTTAGTGAGGGGGAGGTGGCGTTGAAGACGAAATGACCATTGGAGGTGTGACTATACCAAGGGTTGATAAGTTCAAATATCTAGGCTCGATCATTCAAGATACAGGGGATATTGGTGATGACATTAAGCAACGAATAAAGGTAGGACTACAAAAATGGAAAAATGCTTTGGTGGTGTTGTGTGATAAATCTCACTAAGATTGAGGGGTGATGAACCTCTATTTTGTACTCTTTTTAGCCCCTATTTGACCCGTTTCCTCCCCCTTTTTCACGTTTAATTATGTTAAGGAAGGGTCAAATCGGCCTCCTTTTGCATACTTTTTACTTATGCAGCATCTTTCGATATTTCCAGGGACTAGATTGAAGAAGAGGAAAGATGAATAATATCTGGCAAAAGGAGGTGCTAAAGAAGGGAGAAAAGCCGCGAAAAGGCGTCGCAAGGAGGTCCCGGACAATCGAGCACACGCGACACAACCGGAGGACGAAGAACCGGCCAAGCCAAGCCGGTGCCACATGGCACGGTCTAACCGTGCCACGTGGCACGATCGTGCCACATGGCACGCTGTGGCCGTGCCACGTGGCGCTGGCACGGCTCGGCTGGGCTGTTTCCTTGGCGTTCCGTCAGTGTTTTGGCACGGTCACACCGTGCTTCTGGGCACGACCGTGCCACCCCCGTTCCGCGTCGCGACTTAAAAGTTCTTCCGAGGCTGTTTCAGTGTCATTCAGATTTTATTTCAGTTTTCTCTTTCCAGAACTTTTTTTTAGGCGATTTTTAGGGTTTAGTAGAGAGTTTTGATTTTCACAATATCGATTTGGCTATTGGATTAAAGTTTGTTCTACTATTGATCCCTGCTATTAATTCAAGGTTCTAAATTCTCTCTCTACTCGTGTTCTTAATTATTTTGAAGTTTGCAATGGTTATGAACTTGAATGCTTTGGTTGTTGCTAGAAATCTAATGTGTGGCTAAATCCCTCAACTTAGGTTGGGATTGATGCCGAATATGTAGAATTGAATTTTGTACTGGCCCAATCCATGTTCCCCCTTTGTTTTGTGATTGCGAATTCTGCTGTGCACGCCACATGTTCGATGAAATGCTCGAAAGAACATTCATCGTTTTTATTGGGGTTTAGGGGAGCGTTGAGAGACGAAACCTTTACCTAGCGCGTCTTAGTAGACAATTAGGATTTTAACATGAAAATAGTTAAGTTCTAATTGGGAGTAGAGATTGTGAATCTTGTAATCCTTCAACCTTTAGTCCCATGAAAATAGGCGACTATAGTTCTAGGATTAGTCTTCGACCCTTGAGAGAGGGAGGAGATGGGCTTAATCGACAATCTATCCATATGCGATGCATTCTTGGGAATATGTGATTGGGTTAGTAACTGATTCGTTAGCATATTCGTGCTGTTAATTCCAACCTAAGTGTTTGTCTATTCTGCAGTTCATTACATTTTTTAGCTGTTTTCATTTCTCTTAGTTAAATCTTCAACCCAAAATTGCGATTGCCTAGCTTGAGTAGTTTAATTAATTCTGGTAGTTGAAGCCAAGTTCCCTGTGGATTCGACCCGTACTTGCCGGTTGCTAGCTACAGCTACGCCGTGCACTTGCGGTAAGTAAAACTGCATAACAAGGGGGAGGGTTTATCATATAATTGTTAGACCAGCATTATTATATGGCGCGGAGTGTTGGCTGATTAAGAAGTCTCAAGTCCAGATGATGGGGGTCACGGAGATGAGAATGATTCGTTAGATGTGCGGCCACATGAGATTGGATAGGATTAGAAATGTAGTAATTAGAGACAAAGTAGGAGTGACATCCATCGGGGGTAAGATGAGATAAGTTAGACTTAGATGGTTTGGTCATATAAAAAAAAGGAACATAGATGCACCAATAAGGAGATATGAGAAGATTGATCTTCTAGGGTATAGAAGGGGTAAAGGTAGACCGAGGAAGAGTTGGAGCCAATTGATTAGACATGATTTGAAGACTTTAGGACTAAAGGAAAAACTATAAAAATCTGTGATTAAGGTTGTAGACTTTAGGTAACTTATTACCTGCCTTTCCTTTGGTTAATAGGGGCATTTAAATTACTGGTACTTGGTTCTGGCTATCAACTGTCATATTTTTTTAGTTCTTGTATATGCTTATATTGGTTATAATGTGACTTATTGTTTGTTTATGGCACAACGCTTTTATTTTATTATTTATCTATTTATGTATTTATTTTTATTAAAGGATTTTGATCTATAAAATAGTTTCTAAAACCTTTTTGTGGGTCTATTGGAATTGGCCTATTTGTGGGTAGTGATACCTGTAAAGGTAAGCTTGCTTACATTTGGATATCTCCAGATCTCGCATAAGTGGGACCCACATTGGGAGATTGTTGTTGTTGTTGTTGTTGTTGTTGTTGTTGTTAATTCTTGATTCTAGGTGATGGATAACTAATCTTCTAAGCCAAAATAATTTTGCATAAACACATATAAGAAAAATATAACACTTAGTTCATGTGATTTTACCACATTCAAATAATTCATATGATAAATCTAATAAAACTTTAGACGAGCTGACCCAAGTGGTTCATTCTAACTAAAATCTGTTGGCCCTTACACTCTAGAGAACACCCATCAAAAAATTAAAGCTAGCTGGTCAATTTGATGCGACTATTACATATACGTCTATGACATATTCTAACTCTAATATGACCGTGACACCTCTATTCAGAGTGAACTTGATTGACCAATTTCCTTTAATTTTGCCTTCTCCTCATGGATATGTGCATGCATTCAATTTAAAGATTGTTTCCCTCCTTAGCATTACCACAATCTTCATTAACTTTGATTCTTGGATATGTCATGACTTCTTCATGTTAATATCTTTAATCATAGAATGTGAAAATTGAAGAGATATCACTTGATCGTTCGGCTAGATAGAATCCTCATCAAGATCTTTAGCTCTGTTTCTAATTTTGTGACTTTGCACACTTGACCATATCTTGCTACCCATTTGATCTTCAGTTAAGTGGCGTTTGCTCATCTCTTTTATAATCTTATTCTTGACAACTTTCGTGCATGACAAGTCTTGACAATATGTTTTCTTTACTCATTTTAATTCAACAATCATGTGAGTAATAAGTCTTTCAATCATAAGCATATCAATTGCATTAGTAAATTCAATACTTCACATGTTAAAGACTTAATACAAACAAACTTATAAATTAGTTATGACCATATGTGGAGATTATCTTATACATGATCTCACTTAACTTCCTTAGCTCGATAAATATATTCCAACATATCTTTTGCATAAGATTTAACACTTAAGCAACTCATTCATCATTTAATCAATTGAACAATCACATAAATATATTTAAGCCTTATAGGTAAGGTTAGTGTCGACCAGTACAATTCAACACTCAATGTAAGGCATAACATGTATTAGTATGTTGGTTAATCATACAATGATATCGACCAATACATAGAATGTAAGTACAACTCATATCATCTCTCACAATGGATGTGGCTATTATCGCTTCCAATTAGGTTGACATCATCAAAATGAATATTTTTCTTATGCCGAACAAAACCTAATTGAGGTAGATTAGCTCATAAGTCCATTAAGTTTTGACAAATAATTGTTTAGGCATACAAGAATGCAAGATAATTTTGAGGCCCATTGACATCTAAAGACATTTAGAGACATTAAAATGACTAAAATGTTGTTGTACTAATTCTAATTGGCATATATTCTTCCAAAAACTACCTTATGCTTATATTAACTAGTTGAGGCGGCTTGCCATCTTAGGGTTAGTCTAGTGGCAGGTGCTTGTCTTCCGTGAGAAAGATCAAGATTTGACTCTTCTTATCTTGTGTGTGCATGTAAATTTGCATGGCCCATCTAAAAAACTAGTTGAGGGGTGGTTGAGTTTGAGTGAAAATTATGAAGAAATGAGAAAATAGTAAAAATAAGAAAATATAAAGGATAGCTAATTTAAGAATAAGCATATATTAATTATTTCAGAGTTAAAAAAAAATTCTCTTTGGATGTTTGTGGACCAATAAATTATTTTCTATTCTTTGTAGTCAATCCTGTGTACGACCATCTTATGTTCATAATACTACGACATTCATATGTTTAATGGAATTGTTTATAGTTAAGGGATAATTAATTATTCATTTAGGACATACTTTTCACTTTTATTAAAGTCACTCCTAGGTCAATTATTAATCATTTTTAAATTAAAAAGTCACTCTAAGATGCTCATTAGTCACCTTAAAGTTTTTAAAAAATCACATTTTAAATAATATTTTTCACCTTATCTCTTGAGTGAGACAATTTCCTCTAATAATCTATATTTTAATCCCCATGGAAAAATAAAATCTAGAAAACAAATTAGGGATTACCAATCAATGCATGGGTTTTCTTTTGCCTTACTCTTGCTACACAGAGAAGCAAATTCTTATATGCTCCAAGGAGCATATGCGTATTAAGTTGCTTTGAGACATCAACTTGCACAATCCAACTCTAGCAAATTTGGGGTTGACCTAAATATGCTTTATCGGTTACCTCAACTTATATGTTGGTTAAAAGAACATATAATTAAACAATAAACTATAGCTATTTTTCGGGGTCAAGATACACTAATTAACTATTAGGCTAAGGAATCTTTATGATTAAATCACGTCATTTTTTGGATCATGACATGCCATTTAAAGGACACCTAGATGATTAATGCTCTGTTTGGATAAATTGGAGAGAAGGGGGAGGAATGCTGGTGAATTACCTCATTTCTCTTATTGTTTTTGATTGCTTGGTTGGAAATAACCCTTATAATAATACAGGATGACAATACAACCATTACGCAGCTTATTAAAAAACAGCTACTACATCTTAGAGATTGCAAATATCAAACAAATAAACTCATACAAGCCGCTAGTTTCAAATACATACATTGATTAAAACAGCCACTTATTGACCGAGAGATGGCCTAAAAACATAAATCTCTAGTATGTCATTTGTTTCCAACTCTTTTCTCAGCCGTTTGCAATTCTTCTAATTGCCGGATCTCATCTATAGTAAAAGAAATACCAAGTCTTTTCCCTAAATCTAAAGTTTTTTTTTGTAATTTCAGTAGGGGTGAGGAAATCATGATTTGACTTTGAATTCTTGCTGTCACTCCTCTTAGCCTTATTATAAATTTTACATCTCACTTTTCTCATGGAGTTAAAACTCCATTTCGAGAGGATCATCAAAAGGGTGTAAGGAGCTCTCAATCACTTGCTGGCTTTGGGAATGTCAAATGAGAGGGAAGGGAAGGTGAACATAAGGGAACATTTCACCCTATTTTCCATCATTTCCCTAATTTTTATTCAACCTCAAAATGAGGGGGAAAGAAGAAGAGGGGAAGATTTTTAATAATTCTTCCCATTCCCCCCCCCCCATCCCCTCTCCGAACTATCTAAACAAGACAAGTATAAATCACTTCACTTTCCTCCCATTCCCGTCCACTTCGTTCCACCTCTCTACCTCAATACAAACAATGTGTAAGTACCTTGATTGAAGGGTACTTCCTTCACTTTTGGAGGTTAGAGATGTTTTCACTTTTGACCTTTGATCTAAAAATTCAAGGGCAAATAATGTTTAAAATTTCCCATCACTAACATATGAGTTTAATTTTCATAACATGGTTACTGACTTGACTTTTGCTGGTACTCAAACCATTATGTCTCTAAGGCTGTTCAAAAAAATGAATCTACCAATCTAAAACTTTGTTTTTTTTTTTTTTAAACACATGTTGAATCTGAACCGATTTTGGTTAACTTGCCGATCCTGTAAAATTTTAGGCTCGGCTCTACTCTGCCACATATTGCATAGTTCAAAGGTTGGCTCAATATTCTTTTTTCTTTTTTTTTGCTTAAAAACTTTCTAAATTCAAGCCAAATCATAGTTAAGTTCTACATTGTGAATTGGATTCAAGAAATAAGGATCATAATAAATTTTTTTTGATCCTAATAGAAATTTTATACTCTCCATACAAGCCTTTAAAAAAATGAGCCATCTGAACTAAATCCAACGAAACCAAGACGAGCGAAACTATTAAGAAATTATTCATAACCCTTAATACATCTCTTTTTGAATGAAACTTGACTCAGTATACTTTCAAGCCAATTTGAGCTCAAATTGACTTGAGCCGAGCTTTCCAGCGTTTGGGAAGCCGGCTCGGTTTCATTTGGCCACAAACTAAATTATTTGGCCCTAATTATTCGGAATAACCAAATTTAAAATGGGATAAGTTGCTGAAGATAAATTTTCACTGGAGCGTCCCAACTCCCAAAAAAACAAAAAAGGGCAAAGCAAAAGAGGGCGCCACGACCCATGTCGATGACTTTCCTCCTATCATTTTGGCCTCATCTTCATTTGTCCAAGTTTGGGGCTGATTTTTCATCATCTTCAGCAAATGGCAATGCAGATGTTTATTTGTAACGAGGGACCCAACAAGAAAGTGGTGATCTTTTCTAGCCCCCTCTCACTCTGTGTCCCCTCCAAATACCCCCCTGGTGAATCTGTAGAGTGCAAATCCACCTAATAGAGCACTTAGAGAGTATCATTGGAAGAGAATTGATTCAGGAAACAAAAAATGGAGGGACAAACAGTGAGACGTAGAATGAACACCATTTCTGGGCACTTTGTTACTGGGATTGTCAGTGAAGATATGGCTGCTGCCACCCATCTGTTTCCTTTGGTAAAATTTCTGCCTCTGATTTGATTACTTGGTTGTTTGATGATAATTGATGCAGATTTTGGTAATTAGAGCTTTTGTTTTTTTGGTGCTGTTTGTTCCCAAAGAAGGGTTTCGATTGATTTGATGGGTTTGTGTAACTTGTTTAATCATGGGTTTTGGACGTTTTTGATTCAGTGTGTGATTTTTTCCCCTTCCTCTGGGGAAAGATAGGTCTCCTAGTTGGGACCTGTGTTCACGAATATGGTGATTTCTTATTTGTACGGCATTAGATTGAGGCCCTGTTTTATTTCGCGTTTTTTAGGATTTCGCTAAGAGCTTACATCTTCTTACAGCTTCTTACATCTTCTTACATCTCCTTATATCTCCTTACATCTCCTTACATCTTCTTACATCTTCTTACATCTCCTTACATCTTCATTTTATTTATTGTGTATTGATTTTGTATTTTTTATTTTTTTTTATTTTTTATTGTTAATTTTAAATTTTAAATTTGTTTTTTAGGATTTAGCTAAGAGCTTACATCTTCTTACAGCTTCTTACGTCTTCTTACATCTCCTTACATCTCCTTACATCTTCTTACATCTCCTTACATCTTCTTACATCTCCTTACATCTTCATTTTATTTATTGTGTATTGATTTTGCATTTTTTATTTTTTTTATTTTTTATTGTTAATTTTAAATTTTAAATTTTTTTGTTCTTTATTTTTTATTTTATTTTTTTGTTCTTTATTTTTCATTTTTCATCATTTATTTTTAATTTTTTAATTTTTGAATTTTTGAATTTTTTTTTATTTTTTAAATTTTTAAACTTTTATATTGTAATTTTTGAATTTTTAAATTTTTTATTTTTTATTTTTTTTGTTTATTCTTTTATTTGTCAATTTTCGTTTTTCATTTTTTTTATTTTTTATTTTTTGTTTTTAGTTTTTTATTTTTAATTTTTAAATTTTTAAATTTTTAATTTTTTATTTTTTATTTTATAATTTTTTATTTTTTATTTTTATGTTTATTTTTATTTTTTATTTTTTATTTTAAAATTGTCAAAATTTTAAAAATTTTTAGTTTTATTTTTTTTCATTTTTTTATTAAAAAAAATAAAAAAGTAAAAAAGTAAAATTCAAATTCAAATTAAAATTTAATATTAAAAATTAAAAAATTAAAAATTAAAAAATTATGAATTAAAAATTAAAAATTAAAAAATAAAAATAAAAATTACAAATTACAAATTACAAAATTACAAAATAGAAAATTAAAAAATAACAAAAATTAAAATTAAAATTAAAATTAAAATTAAAATTTAAAAAAATAAAAAATAAAAAATAATAATTAAAAAATAAAAATAATAAAAATAACGAAATAAAGAAATAAAAAATAAAACAATAAAATAACAAAAATTACAAAATTACAAAAAATACAAGAAATAAAAAAAGTAAAAAATGAAAATAAAAAATGAAAATAATAATAATAGTAATAATAATAATAATAATAATAATAATAATAATAATAATAATAATA
>JACYFF010031955.1:31687715-31754419 GCA_017589665.1 Selenicereus undatus
TAATAATAATAATAATAATAATAATAATAATAATAATAATAATAATAAAAAAATAAAAATACAAAATACAGCTTCTTAAGTATATTATTTTAATATTATTATTTTTCATCTAAAACAAATTATATTATACAACTCTTTTACAATTCAACAACTCCTTATATCTATCCTTACAGCTTTCTTACAGCTCCTTACAGCTTCTTACATCTTCTTATAGCTCCTTATATCTCCTTACATCTCCTTACAGCTTCTTACATCTCCTTACATCTCCTTACAGCTCCTTACATCTCCTTGCAGCTTCTTACAACTCCTTACATCTCCCTGTATCTATCTATTTATCTAAAACGCGAAATAGAACAGGCCCTGAATCCTCTAAATATTTTCCTCTGGCCATTTCCATGAAATTTTGAGGGATATGTAGTGTATTTAAAGTGTTATGTCCATGCCCAATGTCAAGCTTTTGACACGCTAACGTAAAATGAAGAGTTCAAGTAACATGGTGATGTAACTTTGATTCACTACTATTTGTCTTTGGTGACTGTTGTAGTGAGATGTCAAATAATACCATTATGTCAGTTGTGGTCAAATGAATCAGTGTGAGTCGTTTGTTGAATCTCCTTTTATAAGCATCAGAGAGCCTAAATAGGAAGACTAGTGCTTATGGTTATGGAGATAGAGGCCTATTGATAACTACCTATGGTAATATGTTCTGCAAGAGTTCTGGATGTAAAAACAAGTCAATGAAAGTGCATTTGCTGACAGAATTAGAGACGCAAACTTCTTATAACAAAGAGTTGCGTAAGTGTAACCCATGACTTTATTGTGTGACTGGGTACCATTGACAATGAAATGTGAGTGAGGATCCTCCAAATTCTTCTTTTAGTCATTGTTTATTTCTTGCAAACTTCAAAAAAAAAATTCTACACAATTTTACAGATCATATAACATTTATTATTTCAGAACTGCCGCGGCAATCTAAGCAGTCCATTTACAAGGCTGGATAACAGATTACAGTTTGGACGACAAGCATCTGCTGTACAAGGCCATTTTATGAGGCAGGCTGCAATCCCAAATGAACAGGTCCTTAGAAAAGCACATGTACAAATGTTTACAATCCCATCTATCTTTAAAAAAGTTCTCAAATGTTTATAATCCCATCTAGGAAAATGCCACCCAGCAGTACCGAGTTTGGTCTGGTAATTGCGTCAATGATGACAAATATGTTGCTCCTACACCACCATTATTTTCGAGGCCAGCCACAATGGAACCTCTGTTTGCCAGACCTGCTTCTGTGGAATTCAACTGTTCTAAAGATGGCATAGTTGAAGGAGCCAAACAAAATGAGAGTTTGCCTTCAACAGAATGCCCCAAATTTGCAAGACCAGGTGGAGCAACTATTGTACGAAAGCAGTTTAGCTCCTTCAGGGAACATATTTCTTCTCCTCAAACTCAAATAAAGGGTAAATGGTTCTTAACTAACAGCTTGGTTGTGTTTTCAACTAGATGTGAATCTGTGACCAAACTGGCCCATACCCAATATGAGATTTGAACCGACTTTTACCTGAATAATATAATGATCTCATGCATGTATGGCTAGACCTAAAGTAAACTGCTGATCCATATGTACACAATGACTCAAACCAAGCTGAGCTGAGTATGTTCAGACCTGTGTTGATAAAAGTGACTAAATAAAGGTTAATGACTTGATTTGACGTGGCTTAACCGAATTTTTTTGTCGACCTGAATCATATCCATGTCGGCCCTAAAAATTAAAAATGTGATTGTTACCTGAGACCAAATTGTGCTGGCCTATACGGATCCGACCAGCATGTGACGTGCACTGTTCTCACCCAATTAAAAACTGATGCAGTTCAAAATAGGCCTTTGCCAGGTGATCAGGTTCTTTAAGTATGTTCGTGTAGTAGCATTAATCATCATTCATTGAGTTATATTAGCTCCGGAAATCTTATGCTTCTTCCTTTCTTCTCTCAGGAATGGAGTGGTCACCTAGGATGAACGTCTTTGAATCTAAAAGCAGCCATGTCATCACAGTGGAACTTCCTGGCGTTGATATCAGTGACATTAGAGTGGAAATGGATGACAATAAGTAAGATGTTATCTAAGTACTTATTTATATGTACGCCTAAGACTCAGATTAGTTTCTTAATCAATGCTTTTGGAGAAATTTTTCTTTGCAGCATTATGCAAATTTTCATATGTTGGCTGCATTATGCATTCTGCAAGTTATCACACTTAACTGGGTATTTATTAATTTGGTCATTATATCTAAGGGACATATTTCGAGTCAAATAGAAGGATGCTATGGGAGTCAGGGTCCCTAATTGTCTGTGTTTTCTCTTTATCCCCTGTACTTTGGTTGTATTCCTCCTTATTTCTCCTTATTTCTTACTCCCATGGCACAGCTCTCTGGCCTTGTATATTTGCTATTTTTCTTTGTTTCTTTGTTTATCTATTATCGCTATATATTAATGATGCTAATTTCTTTCAATCTTCACTTTTAAAAAAAAAATAAAAATCTTTGTATACAATGTGTATGCCAATATTTCTGTAATAACCACTGTTATTTTTTCACACTTATTGATTAATATTATATCCCTTTGGCAGAAACTTTTCAATGAAATGTTTGCTGGAAAACCTATTTTATTCATGGATTGTTTCTTGTAGGGCTCTACGCATGTTTAACTCTTCTCACCTTCCCACTAGAAGGGACCGCACTGGATAATTGTTTTTGTTACTGTTGATTTTTGGCTCTAGCATCTTACACATGATCCTACATTCATGTAGCATAATTGTGAAAGGCAAACGTTCAATGAAGTGGCTGAAATTGGCAAGTTTTGCAAATGATTCCTTTGCAACATGCCATAGAATGGAGATCTCACAAGGACCTTTCCAAGTTTTGTGGCCAATTGCCACTGGTGCTGACAAGGACTCTGTGTCTGCTGAGTTTGTGTAAGTTCATAATCCCAATGGCGCTCCATGTTCTCCATTTGCAATTCCTACTTCATATACAAGCCCCCCTCTTCAGGACAAGGCTAGAACATAGAAGCACACATGGTGGCATATTCCTCGAGTCATATTTCATAGACTGATTGACACACATACACAAGAAACATGTTCATCTTCCGTTGCATATCCCTATTTTCAGCTCATGACCTGAAACTGAATTTGGTGCAGGGCAGGGATGCTTCAAATCACTGTCCCAAAACTTTGAGAAGTGATGATCTGAGATCCAGGTTCTTGCTTTTACGTGTACCCCCGTACGTGTACGTGCCAGTGTAGATAGTATTGTACACCCATTGTTATAATTGTATATGTATCAGACTGAAAACATGGGTTACTGGGGTTCTGTATTAATATATGGAGCCCTTTATTGTGTGTCTCCCAGTGTGGACGGTGGAGCAGATTGATTGGATCTGCTTTTGTGCCTGTTTGATCTATGCTCTTTTGGCCCTTTGGTTTAGTGGCTCGTTCAGAACTCAGATATAACCCTTTATTGAAAATCTTAATGGGCATAATTAAAATTTATCGAACTAGCAAACAGGATTCAAGTCAGGTTTTTTTTTTTTTTGGCCAACGGATAAGACAAGAGAGTGTTAACCCGGAGATTCCTTGTCCGAGCAAATGGATTTTGCTCATGAAACCTCCCTAAGAAACACCCACCCTTAACAAGCCTACTTGAACTGAAACCATGCATAAGAGTACAATGACAAGCAGAAATATTTAGAAGTCTTATCCGTGCTTGACTTTTAAAGGTCTACCCCCCCCCCCCCCCCCAATCTCCTCCTCTACCAACGCCGCCTCCTACTCCATTTTCTATGACGTAACTTATAACACCCGACTGGCCTTTTGACTGTTTTTACTCCATTTTCTCCTGTCTAAGTAAATTTTGCATTCTTACCCTTTCCGTTCTCTTCCTGATTTTGTGTGGGAGACTTAAAATGACTTATTCTTACTTATCTTGGCTGCTTAACTTCTTTTCTCTTTCCATGTCACTCTTAAGTTCGGAGTTAGGATCCGAATTTTTTCTCAATCGATCCATATATGATGTCTCTATTAAATCTCACACAAGTAGGGGTGCCCACTGCCCTAAGTAGATTGATTAGCTTATGTTTGACAGTCACAATTAATGAATTTGGCTTTTCCTTGCCAAACACAGACAATTTTTAGAATTTTCAATTATATTTATTTAGTATGTAGTTTGTCATATCTGTCTCCTTTTCTTTCTGAAATTAGACTCTGGAAAATAAGAAAAGTGATATAACACTTCTATCATTTTGCATAAATGAAGTTATTGGATTGTTTTAATTTGTGATTCATTTGAAACCCAAAAACCAAAAAAAAAAACCCATTTAAAACAAATAATAGTAAATATTTAATTAATTTACTCATACTTGCAATGCCATCAATATCTATATACATTTCAACCCCACCCCTTTTTCAGACTATTTGCACCCCAAGTTGACTTCGAGTAAACCTCAAAGAATTCATGCCTTTATTATATAGATTTCTTTTGTTTATGATCCAAACACTTACCGTTGGTTCTTGTATCATTTTTAATATATATATTTGTAGCTAATCTTTTATTTTCTTATTTGATGACCATTTATCACAAAATATCATCAATTACTTATTTATTTTTTCATTTTATTTCATTATATCTTCATATTCTTCAAATTACCAAGTTTCTCCTATAGTGTTTCTTTTTGCCTATCACATGTTTGTATGTGGTGAGACCAATTAATTATATCAATAAAGAGCTTTGAAGAGAACTTAACTAAGATAGTCAACTTCTATATACTGATATTCTCTCAATCGATAAAATGTTGAAAATACATATATTCAAATTGTTTGATGTACAAAACTCAAGCAAGTGGAAATTTATGGGTAGAGATTTTACTCAACAAGGTTGCATATGCACAACCTAATCGTAATCATACTTTTGATACTCAATCCTTGACAAAATAAACACATCCTTTAAAAAAAATAATTACTTAGCTTCTATATAAGCAATATTTTTATCAAAAAAAAATTACCTGATCAAATAATAAAATAAATTATCCAAATTATGAATAATACATATTATTGATTGATTAAAGACATCATCTGTTAGAGTCCTAGATTTTTTGTATTTGCTCTAATTACTTGTAACATAATCGTTCTATTTATTTCGTACACATCGCCTGCAAATCAAAACTAGTATAACATAAATAAGGGGATTGCTTTCTTATTCCTAATAGGTTTTAGGATTTTTTTTTTCTTTCTTGGGGTTTTATGGAGGCAACATGTTCAATTGATTTGTCTCAACTAATTAAGCAGTTGACACACGATCCATCACTCCCACTTCACTTTACTTCCCCCACTCACTCTAACTCTCTTGCATTCATCCATTACTTGCTCCATTTCACTCAACTTTCATGCATTATATCATAACCAACCACTCTTTAATTATATTCGCTCGTCATCTTTAACAAAACTTCTTTACATGGGACAACATTTAACTTCTCCAACCCCATCAACCGACAGTTACCCCATTAATCAAATGCCGTTTTATATATAACCTTTCACGTTATTAATCCATCACCTCATTATTTTAATCCCTCAAAATAAACTCAATCACCCAACGTAACTCACACACTTTTCATCTCTTAACCAATTAGTCGATCTCCCTCTGTTTGGCTCATGGGAAAGGCTGCTGTATATGCTCTGATAGCGCTCGCGTCGGTTCTGGTAGTAGTGAGAGGGAGAAGGGAGACTGCTAAACCGAAGAGTGAAATACAGAACATTAGTAAGTGTGATTTGTATGCAGGGAGATGGGTGTATGATAGCTCATACCCTCTTTATAATGCAGCTGATTGCCCCTTCATTGAGCATCAGTTTGACTGTCGGAAAAATGGCAGGTCTGACTCTGATTATCTCAAGTTCAGGTGGGAGCCTTCTGAGTGCCATTTGCCAAGGTATGTCAAATCCGTTGTGTTTTGTACATATTGTACTGGCAAACTTTTTACGTGTAGGGTACTGCAAAGATGGAATGTATGTGACTTTGTTACTCATGTCATCAATGTAAATGTAGTTCATATTCATAGGGCTCATGTTCAAAAAAACAAAACAAAAAGGAGAAAAATTTCCCTTGACCAGCATACTAGATATAATGCAATTAGATGGATATGTTGGAGTTCTAATTAATTGACGGTGTAAGTATCAATCACATGTGTCTAAATGTATAAACACTGCGTCTTATATATAGGCCGGCAATTATGTATACAATATATGCACGTACGCCGTACATCTAGGCAATCAGGCCTGTCTGATTCACTTGCCTACGGAGTGTTACCTAACTATATTGGTGCACATAACAACAAGCCCAGGTTAGTGGGTCGGCCAATTCGGTTGAATATAGTTCAACTTGATTTAGCTTACTTAAAGAGTTATATATTATGCCAACATATATAGGCACTAATTAACCTTGCGATATTAAAATTTCAAGTGCTTTGATTTTCTCTAGTACTCTTGAGATTGCAAATGATATTGATATATAATTAACCCCTCCCAACTCTCTTATATATGATTCATACAGGTTCAATGGTGCGGATTTCTTGAGAAGTCTAAGTGGAAAGAAAGTAATGTTTGTGGGGGACTCAATTAGCCTGAACCAATGGCAATCCCTTACATGCATGCTGCATACGTCTACGCCTAACGCCACCTATACCTTAACGAGGACTGGAGGCCTCTCTGACTTCACATTCCCTGTAATTTTCTTTTGCCTTTTTTTTTCTCCTATTCAATTAATTGATAAAGTTTTCAAGAGCTTCTATCAGAAGCTTGATTTCAAGTTCTACCTATATCGGGTTTTTTTTTTTGACCTGTCTGCCCCAAAAATATTCAAAAGTAAAATTCAAAGTTTTCTTTGTTTGCTTATTTATTAACTTATGATTTAATCCTATATAACTATTTATGTAGAAATATATTATTTTCATTAAATTTATTCATCATCAATCACATGATGCATTTGCAGGCCTATAACGCTTCATTGATGTTTCTGAGAGATGGATTCCTTATAAAGATTGAGACCGAGAAGATTGGGAGAGTGTTGGAACTGAATTCAGTGAGCCAAGGTCAATCTTGGAAGGGAATTGACATTTTGGTCTTCAACACTTGGCATTGGTGGCTTCACACAGGAAGGAAACAACCGTAAGAAGAACCCCTACATATCGAACTGCATACTTAATGGCAAATTAATTTCAATATCTTTAAAAAAATCAAGTCTAGTTTTTCACGACACAATTAACTTTGTCGACTGAAGTAATTGACGTGGGAAAGTCTTGTTTGTTTCATATGTGTGTAGGTGGGATTTTATTGAAGATGGGAAAGAAATGCACAAAGATATGGATCGACTTGTGGCATACGAGAAGGGTTTAAGGACTTGGGCTAGATGGGTTGACGTACATTTGGGTAACACTACCACTAAGGTGTATTTTCAGGGGATCTCCCCGGATCATATGAAGTAAGACATCTTTTGTTGGTTCCCCTTTGATATTCTTCATGAAATCAATATCTGTGCGAAAATTTCTCTGACACCACCTATGTGTACATATATGCCGCAGTTCATTGCGGTGGCCAAATTCAAATGCAGGGTCAACATGCATAGGAGAAAAGGAGCCGGTACAAGGCGCGAGCACAAATGCAGGACTAGGAGGACAACACCCAGCAGAAAGGGTGGTAGAGAAGGTAGTGGGGGAGATGTCGCGACCAGTTCACTTGTTAAGAGTGACAAGACTGTCTCAAATGCGAAAAGACGGTCACCCAGGGATGTACGGCCTAGGAGGACACAGGGTCCCTGATTGTAGCCATTGGTGCCTCCCTGGTGTTCCTGATACTTGGAATCACCTCCTCTATGCTTCCCTTATGTCTTCTTGATTTCTTATCTCATTTCCCATCTGGTTTATTCGTTCATTGTTATGGAAAGCAACATTGTTATTTGTCAAGCAACATAATTATGTTTTGTGAGTAGAGCAGTTCTTAATTAATTTTATTTTAAAGTTAATTAGTAATTTAATAGGATTTTTTACACTTAGCACCCTTCAGATTTTGTACCTTAATTTTTTAACCCTGATATTTTCTACTTAATTTTGACAACCGTTTAGTTTTCAATAGTATATAATTGAAGTGACTTTCCTACTAAAGTTAAAATGATAATTGGATGACCATTTTCCCTCAATTAATATTGTTGTCCAAACAACCATATTTTTGTGCCTTTGAGCACCATGAAATAACTAGGATTAGACCCTTTTTCACTCAATCTTTTACCAGAAAGCATTCTTTCACTCAAACTTACCCTATTTCTCATCGCCTCTCTTTGCTATTTTTAGGTTTTTTTTTTTTAATTTATTCAATGGATTTTCAAAGTTTCAACCCCCAACCACTAAACCTGTTCTTTTGGTAGAGATGGAGCAGGTATATATGGACTGGAATGGAAAGAAAAGGAGTGGTATTTCTCTTGAAAGAGTAGAAGGACTGGGAGGAGTGGGAAGGAGTGGGTATGGAATGAAATGAAATGGAAAGAAATGACATTTTTCTTGCATGAGTGGGACGGTTGGGAGGGAATAGGAGGGAATGAAATAGAGTGGGGGAAAGATGTAATTATTGATATCAATGTGTGGGAAGGGGTAGAAGCGAATGAGAGGGAGTGAGAAGGAGTGGAACAAATAGAAAGGAGCAAGACCGAGTAATGCTTATCTTTAAGAAGTGGAAACGAATGGAATGGAGTGAGAAAGAGTATGAAAGAATGAAATGGAGTGGCGGCTAAAATTTACCCATGAAAAGAATAGGCAAATGACGGATAGTTGATGTCATTTAAGGCTACTTTATTATCACGTCATCATCTGGCTGAATTTGGTTACTACACAAACGTGCATCAATGATAAAGGGTGGTGAAAATTAAGCACAACATATTAATGTTAAAAAAATTAAAGTCGCTGAAAGATATTAGGTCAACTATTTGGATGCCAATGAAAGGGAGGGTAACATATTGTTTCGAAACCCTCGGGGACGTACTCCAGCACTCCTCACGAAAACCCAGTTGGTTATAATATGTAGTCATATAGAAGGGCCAAATAAGACCACAAGCTACTCGCCTATTCCAAATACATCGCTGAAGTGAAAGAGGGTTAAGGGGGGAAGAACAGAGGAAACCAAAAATGTAGTGGTAGTAGAATACTGAAAAAACAGCCAAAGAAGCCCAACACTGACAAAAGAAAGTTTCTAACTCTATCCTCAATGGCTCCAAGTATATCGCTGAAATGAAAAAGTGTCAAAAAAATGGGAAGAAAACAGAGGAAACGAAAAATGTAGTGGTATTAGAATACTGAAAAAACAGTCAAAAGAAGCTCAACATGGACAAAAAATGAAATCGCCGTTGCCGGGGATCGAACCCGGGTCACCCGCGTGACAGGCGGGAATACTAACCACTATACTACAACGACCTTGTTGACTTGTCCAGTAATAGAGAAAGTAATTACCGTAAAACAATCGACCTTGTCTCAGAAAAACCGCGAGACCGTTGGAATCATAGATTTCATAAATATAAATCAAAGGTAGATTATATTTATGATAATAATTTTATTCGACATATCTGTGCATTTGAAGTATTGATCAAAGTGTTTAAAAATATCAAATGATCAATAATTAGCATGCCGAAGAAGCAGGTGCACCAAAATGATATAGCGGAATGTGTCCAAATCTCCAAGATTGAGCTGAAAATTATCTACATGAATTATTTTTTTATTTTTTTTTGTGAGTAATCAAAAAATTATCTTCATGAATAATTCAAGCATGTGTCCCATTTTCGGAAAATTTTAAGCTAAGTCTGGGCCAATGTAGCTAGGTAGGCCCACTGACATTTGCTAGTGACATCACCTTGTCACGTAGGGTTGGATTGTTAATATTGGGCTTAGAGGACTTTATAGGCCTAAGAATGATATTTGCTACTTTTTGAGCTTATCTTGCTATGTAGGCCATGTTACTTGCTATATGCGTTTTCTTTTTTTTCCTTAAAAAAAAAACTTAATTAGGCTTTGCGTGTTCTCCAAACCCTCGCATTTTGTTTTTTTGGAAATTCAGTCAATGTCGCAGTTGTTTTTCATTCATGGCAGTTGATTCTTCCTTTTATGGTTTGTTTTTGTCAATTCATTGGCATTTATGTTGAATTCGATGCAGCTAGTTTTCGAATCTAGATTGTTTGGTTGTTTTTTTGTTTGATTTTTCATTTATTTTTTGCTTAGCATACTATTATGGTAGAATTGTGGGTTTTGTTTTGGGCATTGTTGAATTTTGATCATGATTATTGACGGAGATAGTGTCTCTACTTCTTCAAATTCAAACTCTCTACTTCTTCAAATTCAAACGTTGTTGGGAGAGATGTTGGTTTTTGTAATTTGCAATGAGATGGTGGATGCTCTGTTAGGGATTTGCAAGGACATTTAGAAGGAGATTTATAGATTAGTTCTATTGCTCAAGGTATATTTTTTTATTGTTATTCTGTTTTGCTTATGTATCATTATATTTATTGCTTCTAAGGCAATGTGTGTAGTGCTTGTTATATTTTTTATATTTGTCAAATGTACATTTTTGTTTTGCTTATGGAAGTAGTTGTAATTTGCTTATATGAAATTATATCGTAGTGCTTGAATTTTTTTATTTGTTTTGTTTGTAATTTCAGTAACGTTATTGATAGAGATGTTAAATTTTGTGTTTTTGGTTATTCTAAAGATGATTGGGGATGTTTTGTTTCTTTCGGTGATTGTCCATGGTATGAGATGTTAGTAGATTTTGCATGTTTTTTTTTTCTTTGGTAGAGGTGATGCATATGTTTTGCTTAGTGTCCATTGTATGAGATGTTACTAAATTTTGTTATTTCATATGTGTCATTTTCAGTTTTGCTTATACAAATTATCTTTATTGCTTATAGTATAAAATAGTTAGTGCTTATGAAGTCACTGACATTAAAAAAAAAATAATTTAAGTGCTTTGATTTTCTCTAGTACTCTTGAGGCCACAAATGATATTGATATAACCCCTCCCAACCCTCTATACATATGATTCATACAGGTTCAATGGGTGCGGATTTCTTAAGAAGTCGAAGAGGAAAGAACATAACATTTGTGGGGGACTCAATTAGCCTAAACCAATGGCAATCCCTTGCATGCATGCTCCATACATGTACGCCTGACACCAAGTATACCTTAACAGGGACTGGTGGCCTCTCTAACTTTACCTTCCTAGTTAATTTTCTTTTGTCTTTTTTTTCTTCTATTCAATTAACTGGTAAGCTTTTCGAGAGTTTGTATTAGAGGTCTAGTTTCAGTACTCTTGACCTGTTTGCCCCAAAAGTTTTCAAAAGTAAAATTCAAAGTTTTCTTTGTTTATTTATTTATTTAACTATGACTTAATCCTACATAACTATTTATGCATAAATGTATATTACATTCATTAAATTTATTCATTATTAATGATTAATCACATTATGCATTGGTAGGTCTATAACGCTTCATTGATGTTTATGAGAGATGGATGCCTTATAAAGATTGAAACTGAGAAGATTGGGAGAGTGTTGGAACTGAATTCAGTGAGGCAAGGTCAATCTTGGAGGGGAATTGACACATTTGTCTTTAACACTTGCCATTGGTGGCTTCATATAGGACGGAAACAATTGTAAGAAGAAGAACCCTTACTTATCGAACTGCATACTGAATGACAAATTAATTTCAATATCTTTTTTTTTGGTGGGGAATTTCAATATCTTTTAAAACAACTCTAATCTAGTTTTTCCGATGCAATATTCTTGTTTGTTTTAGCTGTGTGTAGGTGGGATTTTATTGAAGAGGGGAAAGAAATGCACAAATATATGGATAGACTTGTCAAATACAATAAGGGTTTAAGGACTTGGGTTAGATGGGTAAACATGCATTTGGGTAGCACAACCACTAAGGTGTATTTCTAGGGGATCTCCCCAAATCATATGAAGTAAGACATCTTTTGTTTGTTCTTCTTTGATATTCTTCTTGACATTGATATACAACAACAACAACAACAACAACAACAACAACAACTTTTAGTGTGGGTCCCGCTTTCGCGGGGTCTGGGGAGATCCAGCTGTAGACAACCTTACCTTTACCGGCATTCCTACCTGTAGAGAGGCTGATTCTAAGATACCCACAAAAATGGTTTTGTAAAAATATTTTATAGAAGAAAGATTTTGCGAAAACATTTAATTGGACAACATTTGATAGAAGAAAGATTCTACAGCGAGGGATGACTGAGATGAATAAAAGATCAGTTGTTGAAGCTATGAAATAAAAGTACAATACGATGGAGGAAGGTAATATACCTGGACAACCAGCTACAAGCAAACGAGAACTCTTCTCAGAATACCGTACCACTTGCATACAAACACAACATACGAAAAAACCTCTACCAGCACTAAGCCACAGCAACCAAAAGATAACTACGTGGTCGACTCCCCGCGATCTAGGATCTTAATCCTATCCAGCCACAAGTTCCTATCCTAAGCCATGTCCTCCGTCAAACCGACAACTTTCAAGTCCTCTCTAACCGCCGCGTCCAAGCTCTTCTTTGGTCGTCCCCTCCCTCTTCTGCCTTCGGGGATGTGGATCCTCTCACATCTCCTCACTGGAGCGTCCACACTCATCCTTATCACATGACCAAACCATTGGAGTCTTGTTTCTCTCATCTTATCTCTGATGGGAGCTACTCTAACTAAGTCCCTGATAACCCCATTCCTAATTCTGTCTATCCTCATATAACCACACATTCACCTTATCATCCTCATCTCTGCTACCGTCAGCCTCTGAACTTGCGTCTTTTTTAGAGACCAACATTTCGATCCATAAAGAACGGCCGGTCTAACTACCATGCGATAGACTTTGCCTTTCAAACCAAGAGGCACCATCTTATCACACAACACACCTGAGGTATACTTCCATTTTTGCCAGCCTACTTTTATTCGGTGGTTAATATCTTCGTCAATATCCCCATTCTGCTGAATGATCGAGTCTATATACTTAAACTTATCAACCTTAGGTATCGACCTTCCATCCAGGGTGACTTCTCCCACTGCATCTACCCTTCCACTGAAACAACAATGCAAGTACTCCGTCTTCAACCTACTAACTCTAAAACCTTTAGATTCCAGAGTATGCCTTAATCGCTCCAACTTGTCATTTACTCATTGTTTGGTCTCATCAATAAGAACAATGTCATATGCAAAAAGCATACTCCAAGGTAACTCATCTTGAATCCCTCTTGTAATTCATCCATAACTAGAGTGAAAAGAAAAGGGCTCAATGCTGAACCCTGATGCAGGCCCACACCAATGAAGAAGTCATTTGTGACCCCTTCTGGCGTCCTAGCACTCGTCCTACCTCCCTCGTACATATCCTTAATAACTCGAATGTACAAGGATAGCACTCCTTTCTCCTCCAAGCATCTCCATAACACGTCACGCGGAACTCTATCATATGCTTTTTCCAAGTCAATGAACATCATGTAGAGGTCCACCTTTCTATCTCTATACAAACCCATGAGTTTTCTAAGGAGGTAAATCACCTCTATGGTCGACCTGCCTGGCATAAAATCAAATTGGTTTTCTGAAATTGAAACATCCTTCCACAACCTTCTCTCGATCACCCTTTCCCATAACTTCATAGTGTGACTGAGCAATTTTATACCCCTATAATTATTACAATCCTGAATATCCCCTTTGTTCTTGTACAAAGGGATTGCTGTACTAAACCTCCATTCTTCGGGCATCTTAGCGGTCCTAAAAATAACATTGAAAAGCTCCGTTAGCCACTCCAAACCTTCCTCACCCAAACATTTCCACACTTCCACCGATATTTGACCTGGACCCTCGGCCTTTTCATTGGGCATCTTTCTCAAGGCCTCTTTAATCTCGTCCTTGTTGATATGACCACACTCTCGCGGATCAATTCTCCTCTCACCACACTCTCGTTCCCTCCCTCGAGAATCTTCCATCCCTTCACCATTGAGGAGATTGGAAAAGTATCTTTGCCATCTCTCCTTGATCTCTGCATCCTCAAATAAAATCTTACCATTTTCATCCTTGATGCACCTCACAACCCCTATATCCCTTGTTCTTCTTTCCCTAGCCCTCGCCAGCTTGAAGACAACCTTCTCCCCTTTCTTGGTCTCTAGTCTATGATATAACCTATCATAAGCCATGCTTTGAGCTACCGCAACAGCTTTCTTGGCTGCCTTCTTAGCTGCCTTATATCTAGCTCTGCTAACATATCTCTCTCCATTCACCCCATTGTTCATGAAATACGCATATACCTCTTTGTTCTCCCTGAATTTTTCCTCAATCTCCTCGTTCCACCACCAGGCACCCTTCATTTTGTTAGCACCCCTTCTAGAAGTACCTAGGACTTCTTTAGCCGACTTTCAAATACAATCTTACATTGCTTTCCACAGTGTATCTGCATCCTCTACTCGCCTCCAAGCTCCTTCTTCAATAATCTTCTCTGATAATAACAAGGCGTTTTCCTTTGTGAGGGTCCACCACTTAACCCTGGGGTCCCCGACTCTCCTCTTCTTCCACTTAGAGCATTTGAACTCCACATCCAACACTAGCAACCTATGCTGAGTTCCTAGATACTCACTAGGAATCACCTTACAGTCCTTGCAAAACCTCCGACTATCCGCCCTCGTCAGGAAGTAATCAATCTGGGTCTTCAAAGAGCCACTCTTGAAGGTCACTAGGTGGTCCTCTTTCTTCTTGAAAAAGGAGTTTACCGCCAACAATTCATAGGCCACTACAAAGTCCAGCACAGAAACTCCTCCGTTATTTCTCTCCCCAAAACCGAACCCCCGTGGGCCGTATCATACTCGACTAAGTTAACACCAATATGCCCATTAAAGTCTCCCCCTATAAAAAGTTTCTCGCTCCGAGGTATCTCCTGGATGACCAAATCCAACTTCTGCCAAAAAAACTTTTTAATATCGTCCGACAGACCTATTTGGGGCGCATAAACACTGACCATATTTATGAATTCTGAACCCACCAAAACCTTAATGACCATAATTCGGTCACTCTTACGCCTCACTTCAACAACAAAGTCTACCAACTCCTTCTCAACCAAAATGCCAACTCCATTCCTCGCCTTGATAGACCCCGAATACCAGAATTTGTGCCCACCAACTTATCTAGCTTTAGCCCCCACCCACTTTATCTCTTGAACACACGCTATATTAATCCTACGCCTACGCAACGACTTAACTAATTCCAAAGACTTAACCGTAAGCGACCCAATATTCCAAGATGCTAGGCGCACATTCCGAAACTCTCCACCCCTCCTACCCCCACTACCCCCCGGAGGACTGGCTGAAACTACTACATTGCTCACCACTAGCTAACAATACTAATGATAAAAAATACTAATAAAAGCAATAGCTGAGAGTTCTAACAAAAATAATGCCCACAGTAGAAACAATACTAAGATTACCCACAAAGATAATACTAATAATAAAAATCAACCTTAGACCAACAAAGATAATGCCAACAGTAGACTCACCAGCAATAACTACCAGCGCACTCAAAAACCTTAGCTACTATACTTACAGAGACCAAAAGGCTATCACGCAAGGAGGTAGAAAAAAGTAATCTTAAAAAAGGATTGAACCAAGAACTTTATTCTAAAAAACTTATCAAATACTACTTAAAAAAACTGAAACTAATTGCAACACTAATAAATGGAAAAAGTGCTAATACTGTCAGTGGCAAGAGAATCCCAACACAATACTAAAACAGTAGAAAAACACTAATATAACTAACAAACTAATACCAATAATAAAAAATAAAATTGCCAAGAGACTTATCAAAAATGGTGAATATGAATGACAAAAAAACTAGCAACAAGGACACTAAATAAAAATGTTGCAGAGGGTAGTGTAGTGGGGGAGAACTCAACTGCAACAAGGGCACCAATCCGGAACCAAATACCAAAAAACTTCCAGGAAAATAATGAAAGAGTATGACCTATTTAGAAAAGGAAAAACAGCCACCAAATTACAAAACCCTCCAGCTGCAACCTCAGTTTACACTATAAAATCACCGCCCACTGCAACTGATACTTGAACCAAGCAAATAATAGACAGAGACCAGAGATCGTGAAATAGTATTCGAACAAACCAACGTAAATAGAGTAGCAATTAAAGCAGCAAAGGCAGAGCATAAGTAGAGAATAGTATTCGAATAATAAAATTGCCAAGACTAATAGGCATAGTAATAATATTCTAGCTGAACAAAAAAAGAATAACAACCAAAGAAGAAATGGGAGATAGAGGGAACCTGGGATTTGGAAGATGAATAGCACACATGTGAATGAGCCAAACGATAATGAAAGACGTAGCACAGGCTAACCCGACTGGAAACAGGGTTCAACAAAGGCGTTAACAATTGGATCAACAATGGTGTCAACAATTGGTCGCCGCTGGACTCAGGTCGCTGCTGGACCCCGGAACCGGGAGAAACTTAGGGGAGGACCACTGCTGGCTACCGTTTTGGAGTGGGAATGAAGAAGACGCCGGTGACCGACTACCGTTAGAGACCACCTTTCCTGTTGCGATGCCGACTAACCTAAAGCTGTTGCGGTACCGACTCCGGTGTATTGGTCTACTCAGTGTCGCTGACGAGGCACCAACTCCGAGCAAGCTAGAGACCGGCTGCCGGGCTGTTCCCGAGGTCGACCGTTCTGTGCCCTGTATTCTTTGAAAAAGAACGACTAGAGAGATCGCTAGAGAGAGAGAGAGAGGTACCAAAATTTCTCCAACACCGCTTGTGTGCGTGTGTATATGTCGTGGTACATTAAGGTGGCCGATTTCAAATGCAAAGTCAACATGCATAGGAGAACAAGAGCCAGTACAAGGTGCGAGCACAAATATATGCAAGACTAGGAAGACAACACCCAGCAGAAAGGGCAGCAGAGAAGGTGGTGGGTGAGATGTCATGGCCAGTCCTCTTGTTAAGAGTGAGGAGACGGTCTCAAATGCAGAAAGATGGTCACCCATGGATGTACAGACTAGGAGGGCAGAGAGTCCGGGATTGTATCCATTGTGCCTCCCTGGTGTACCTGATACTTGGGATCACCTCTTCTATGCTTCCCTTATGTCTTCTTGATTTCTTATCACATTTCGCATCTGGTTTATTCATTCATTGATCTGGAAAGGAACGTTGTTATTTGTCAAGCAACTTAATTATGTTGTGTGAGTAGAGCAGTTTGTAATTAATTTTATTTTAAAGTTAATTAGTAATTTAATAAGATTTTTGGGCACCCTTCAGATTTTTGACATTAATTTTTTCAAATCTAATATTTCTTTTAATTTTAACAACAGTTGAGATTTTGATCAGTAGTGTATAATTTAAGTAATTTTCCTACTAAAATTTGAAAAAAAAATGATGTTGAATGAATGTTTTCCCCTCAACAAATAATGTTGTTCAGACAATTGTATTTTTGTGTTTCTTAGTACCATGAAATGGCTGGGATTAGATGCTCTTTTACTAATTCTCCCACTGGAAAGAGTGCTTTCTCTCAAATTTACCCTATTTCTCATCACCTTCCTTTGCTATTTTTGAGATTTTTCTTTATTTACTCAAGCACTTTTCACAGTTTGGATGCTAATTAAAGGGAGTGCAAAATATTGTGTCGAAGCCCTCTGCGACGTACTCCCAACACTCCTTATGAACCCACCCAGTAGGCAACAATATATAGAAGGGCCCAATAAGACCAAACTAAGCTAGCTACGTGCTCATTGCCACACAATTGTCTTGCCAACCTACGAAAATAGTGTATGAGCAAGAAAGTTTCACCACTACCCTCAAGACTGCAAATAGATCGCTGAAATGAGAGAGAGTTAAAGGAAGAGGGGATGGGAGGCAGAGGAAACCAAAATGCAGTGACAAACTGACAGTAGAAACCGGAAAAAGCAGTCAAAGAAGCTTACCATGGCAGAACATAAAAAAAACGCCGTTGCCGGGGATCGAACCCGGGTCACCCGCGTGACAGGCGGGAATACTAACCACTATACTACAACGACTTTGCTAGTCGATTGCTGGATAACCATTAAATGGCCATTAAAACATAAGCGGCCTGATGTCATAAAAACGGAAGGGAGACCGATTGAATTGTAGATTTCGTAAATATAAATCAAAAGGTAGATTATATTTATGATAATTTTATTCGACATATCTGTAAATTCGAAGTATTGATCAAAGTGTTCAAAAATATCAAATGATCAATAATATAGCATGCTGAAGAAGTAGGTGCACCAAAATGATACAGAGGAATGTGTCCAGATCTCCATGATAGAGCTTAAAATTATCTACATGAATGATTTTTTCATTCTGTGAGTAATCAAAAAATTATCTTCATGAATAATTACAGGCATGTGTCCGGTTTTGGATTTATCTCCATCTTTTTCCACTCCAAAAATTTATTTTCGATATCTTTATTTATGGATGTGGAGGTAAAAAGACTGTATTCATGTGATTTTAATTAACTTGAACTAGAATTCTTAATCCCACACGGTACATAAAAAAGTTTTTAGTGTTTGCAATTATAATAATTATATAAAAGAATTACAATCAATAATTTTGCAACCTCATGTGAAATTTTGAAGGTTTTTTTATTTAAAAATTCAATGACTTTTTAAATATAATTTAATTCAGTGAGTTTTTAAGTTAACTAAAACATACAAATTACTATGTACCTATTTTTTAAAAATAAATATCATGTATGCGAGCTTCTATGAAGAATGATTTTACCTATATATGAATGTTAGTGAAGACTGTTGAAAGAATGAACTGCTTGGACTCTTCTTCCCTTCAAATTGAAAGCATTTTGTACCTTTGGTTGTAATTTACACATGTACTATTATCCTATATATATGATTCACAACAATGGTCACATATTATATTTAACATTTAATATTCTATATTTATATTTATATTTTTGTTCAAAGAAAAACTAATAAATCAAAAAGCCAATCTCTACATACGATATAAATTATTAACAAATCATATCATATAGCTACAATGTAACAAACTAATAATAAATTAATAATTATATAAGTTTGAACATTTGTTTTTCAATAAATATGCAACGAATGTGGTATTGTAACGCTGTAAATATCCAACCTTTCAAAAGACCATGATGCAACAATTCATGTCGTATTAAAGTAAGAATGACACAACAACAATAACTCCCAGTGTAGGTCTCGCTTTCATGGGGTTTAGAAAGATTCAAATGTAAGACAGTTTTACCTCTACTTATATGACTATTCGTAAAGAGGTTGTTTTCAATAGGCCCAAATAAAAAGTTTTAATAAAATATTATAAATTGAAAACTGATTGGTAAAAATATGCTAACAAACCCAAGACCTAAATAATTTAAATACCATAAGTTAACTTGAACAACAGATGAAGGATAAAATTTTCATGTAACTTGAGCAGTAAGCGGCGACAGACTAGTAATCTGGTCAAGAACAATCTCTAGTCAAATATCAAAGGTGGGGAGGTGATATTGCAGATGTGATGAGGATACTATTTAAGCCATTAGAGGTGTGATAATAATAACATTTCTAAGATCAATTGACTAGCCTACAGGATTGCATCAACGTACAAAAATGACAATCAGTTCAACACACCAACAATTTCTACTTAAACAAAAGCCAAAGGTAGGGCTAGAAGCACGCTACTATGATTTACAACCTTAATTCTAGATCCTCATAAACTTCTATTTTGAGTCATGTCCTCCGTTAGTCCTATATAACTTTAAATCATATTTAACCACCTCGTTCCAACTTTTCTGTGGTTGTCCTCTACCTCTTCTGCATTTTGAAAGGTTAATCGTCTCCCACCTCCTCACTAGTGCACTATCACTCCTCCTCTTAACAAGGGCAAACCATCTTAGTCTAGTCTCCCTTATCTTATCCTCTATAAGTGTAACTCCTGCTTTCTCTCTAATCACTTCATTCCTAATTCTATCCACTCTTGTATAAACACACATCTATCGAATCATTTTTATCTCTACTACCATTAACCTTTGGGAAGTCTTCTTGCTTGGCCAGCACTCTGAACTATATAATAAAACTGGTCTGACTACCATATGATAAACTTTCCCTTTTAATCTTATAGAATTTTTTTTATCTCACAACACCCCAAAAGCAGTCTTCCCTTTTTTCCATCCCACTCTAATACGTTGGTTAATATCTTTGTCAATATTTCTTTTGTCCTCAATAATCGAGCCTAAATACCTAAACTTTTCGACCCTTGGTGTGGCCACCCCACCCATGATGACTTCTTCATCACTCGCTTCCTCACCACTAAACCCACATTTTAAGTATTCAGTCTTTGATCTGCTCAATCTAAATCCCTTAGATTCTAAGGTATGTCTCAATTACTCTAACTTCCTGTTAATACCATCCATAGTCTCATCGATAAGAACAATATCATCAACGAATAACATACATGATGGTACCTCATCCTAAATCTCTTTTGTGAGTTCATCCATAAGAATATTGAAAAGAAATGGGCTTAAAGTTGGCCCTTGATGGAGCCTAATGTTGACAGAAAAGCCCCCCATATCTCTCCTATGGTCCGAACATTTGTTTTTACTCCCTCACACATATTCTTGATACCTCGGATATATGCCACACCTCTTTCTTCCGCAAACACTCCCATAACGCCTCACACTATACACTATCATACACTCTCTCTATATCCATGAATATCATGTGGAGATCTTTTTTCCTATCCCTATACAATTCCATGAGTCTTCTAATGAGATGGATTGCTTCTATAGTTGATCTACCTGGCATAAAACCAAACTGATTTTTCGAAATTGAAATATTCTTACTCAACCTTCTCTCAATCACTCTTTCCCACAACTTCATAGTGTGACTCAACAATTCAATACCCCTATAACTATTGCAATCTTGAATACCACCTTTGTTCCTGTAAAGCGGAATGATTGTACCGATTCTCCATTTTCGGGGCATCTTTGTAGTCCTAAAAATGATGTTAGAAAGTTTCGTTAACCACTAAATTCCCTCTTCACCTAAACACTTCCAGATTTTCACAGGGATACGGTCCGGACCCATAGCCTTTCCAGTCTTCATATTTCGTAATGCGTCTCTAACCTTTTCTTTACTAATACAATTGCACAACCTATAGGTTTGTTGTCGCTCCTGATCCCATCTCTCATTGCTCTGGGAATACGCGTTTGTCTCATCATGAAAGAGCTTAAAAAAGTACCTCCACCATCACTTCCTTATTTTGGCTTCCTCTACTAATACCTTACCATCATCACCCTTGATGCACCTTATGTTTCCTAAGTCTTTTGTTCTCTTTGCCCTAGTCCTTGCTAACTTGAAGACATCCTTCTCACATTCATTTGTTTCCAGTTTCTGATATAATCTTTCATATGCATTGTTCTTTGCTATAGTGACAGTTTTGTTTACTATCTTTTAGTAGTCTTGTACTTAACTAAATCAACAACTTTTTCTCCATTTGTTCCACTCTCAATTAGGGCGGATGCATTTTGGTTCTCCTTAACTTTCTCCTTCACCTCTTTATTGCGCCACCACACTCCTTTTATCCCGCATCTACCTCCTCTAGAGATCCCTAAGACCTCCTTAGCTGACCTACGAATGCGCTTTTAGTTATTGCTTCCCACATTGTGCCTGCATCCTCTTCTTACTTCCAACTCCCATCTACTTTAATCTTCTTCGCTAATGTAGCTGCGTTCTCCGTATTAAGACTTCACCATCTAACTCTAGGATCTTCAACCCTTCTCTTATTCATCCTCGAACTCTTAATCTCCACATCCATTATCAATAGTCTATGTTGAGTCCCCAAATATTCACTGAGTATCACTTTACAATCTTTACATAGCATCCTATTGTTCGTCCTAACTAGAAAATAGTTAGTTTGAGTCGTAGTAGTGCCACTACTAAAGGTCACTAAGCGGTCCTCCTTCTTATAGAGGCTGTTAATAATCGCCAAACTATAGGCAACCACAAAGTCTAGGATTAACACCCCTCCACTGTTTCTTTTACCATAACCGAAACCTCCATGCTTCATATCATACCCGTCTATCTTAGTTCCGAAATTTCCATTACCATCTCCACCGAAGAAGAGTTTCTCACGTTGAGGTACACTCTGCATGACTTCTTCCAACTCCTCCCAAAATTCTCTCTTAATGTCATCCACCAGCCCTATTTATGCTGCATACACACTTATCACATTGAGGATTTCTACCCCCATCACCAACTTAAGTAACATGATGCGGTTACTCTTATGCTTCACCTCTACAACTTGATCAACCAACTCTTTATTGGCTAAAATACCAACTCCATTTCTAGCTCTAGTGTGCCCAAAATACCACAACTTATACCCATCAGTTTCTCAAAATTTGACTCCGATCCATTTAGTCTCTTGGATAAAAGCCATGTTAATCTTATGTCTAGTGTAAGACTTTTATAACTAAATTATATCGAACTACTAGATTACAAACTACAATCAACGGTGGGATTTGCTCCTCGATGGTGTACAATCATCAAATCATACAAACTAATAAATCATATCATATTTATATTTGTAAATCAATGTCAGTTCATTATTAGTTGGTACATTACTATCAACACAATAAATTAATAATGGTGTGAGATAAACAGGTAAATATTATATCACAATATTTTATTGTATATATTCTTTAAAAAAAGGTAGCAATAATAATATATGAGTTAGAATCTTTTAATATGTACATTTTTTAAAAAATGGGAATGCATAAAATATTAACATTGGAAATCATAAATCTTTTATTATTTTTAATAGATTTGTAGTTAGGTTATGAATTAATGTCAAAGCTATGAAAACATGCCATGTGTCAAATGTTAGGTTGGATATGTTTTCTTTATGTGTGTGTGTGTGTGTATTCCACCTAGAATTCGCGTCTTTGCTTGGAGACTCAGCCATGGCACTCCTAACTAAGGAAAACATTGCAAGAAGGCTTTTGGATTTCAACATGAGTTGCATCATTTGTGGTCACTATTTGGAGTCCAAGGTACACATCTTGCTTAGTGTCCTCTCGCAATTTTGGTATGGGCTGGAACTAAAATTGATAGTGGTTTCTGGGACGAGGTTTTTCCGTTTATGAGGGACTGCCTAGAGCGCATTTCTACTAAGATGGGCGCTGATCAATTGGGGGAGTTCGCAGCTATCATCTAGGAAATTTGGAATGCAAGAGATAGGTTCGTATTCAGATGCCCCGATTATAATTTTGCAAGCCTGAACAGTGTGCTCTTAGCTTTGTGATGAGCTATATAGAGGCAAAAGAGAAGATTGATGGACTGAAGATACACAACACCAAGTTCTACGGAGGCCATGAGTGACGAGAACGATGAAGCTCAACTTCAATAGGGGTAATGTGGGGGATAAGAGCTGGGATTGGGGATTTGTGGTACGGTACCGAGATGGAGAAGTTTCTCTCGCTAGGGTGCAACAAGGTGTGAAGTTTTTAGGTCTGATCATTGAAGAAGTGAAAGCGTGTTTGAAGGGCTCCAAGTTACATATGAGCATGGTTATCATAGCCTCATAGTAGAGGGAGATTTTCTTCCTTTGATCCAAAAATTACAGCACTCAGTTACTAATGATAATGTGTTGGGATTTATTGTTAGCAACATTATTGAGTTAGCCAAAGCGTTTAACTTTATTTTGTTTTCGTTTGCTAAAAGGGGGTGATATAGTCGCACACGTTCCCGCTCATTGACTTCCTATAAGCTGTGAGGAGAGAGTGTGGGTTGATGATGTTCCGAATGAAGTTGTATCATGAGCATTTGATAATATGTATGCTTTTTTTGAGGCGAATTAAATGCAATCCCTCCTTTCTTTGGACAAAAAAAAGATATGTGTGTGTGTGTTTACGGTATCAATCTCTATACATCCATTATGTTACTTGACATCATAGCAATAAATTTCTTAAATTGGAACGAGTGAGACAAAGTTTGATTTTTAAATTGAGGATGCCTTACTTAGGCCCTGTTCTTTTCATTGGGAAATGATGGGTGTGGGATGGGTGAGTGTGGGAAAGGGGGGGAAGGAGTGGGTGAGAGTTGGTAAGAGTGGTATTTTTTTTAAAGTGTGGGAAGGGGGCGGGGAGAGGAGTAGGTGAGAGTTGGTAGGAGTTGAATGAATGAGTGTGGGAAAGGGGGGGAAGGAGTGGGTGAGAGACGGAAGGAGTGGTATTTTTGTTTAAATATGGGAAAGAGTGGGAAGGGGGGCATGAGTGGGTGGGTGTGGGAAGAAGTGAGTTGGGTTCATTAAACCACGAAAAGAACAGGACCTTAGGGTCTGTTCTTTTTGTAGGTTAATTGGGATGGGTAAAAGGATGAAGTACATTGAGGTGGGTTGAAATAGGTTGAGATGGGTTGAAGTAGATTGAAGTGGGTTGAATTTTTTTTATGTGATAAATTGAACTTGGTTAAAATAGTGGAAGTAGGTTGAACTGAGTTGAGGTACGTTGAAGTTGGTTGAACTGGGTTGAAGTGGCTTGAAGTGGGTTGAAATTGGTATTTTAGAATTGACCCATGAAAAAAACAGGGCCTTATATTCATTATTAAATTTCAAACAATCGGTATAAATTTTTTACTGAGCTCCTGTGGGGAAAATAATTATTTATTTATTTTTAAAAAGTTACTCAATTATATATGAAAGATTTTCATTCTCAAAAACATTTATAAAGTTAATTACAATTTTGAGGATTTTCTTTTTAAAAAAATGCAATATTAAATTATGATAAAACATTGTACTTTGTAGTATATTAATAAATCACCCCTCATATTACCAAAAAATAATGCATTATATTGTAATAAAATAAATGCAACAATAAGCATAATCTACTGTGCATATTTGATTTTCAATGTTTACCAAAATTTGCAACCAATACAGAATATTATAAAGACATGTAACTTCGTACACATGTCCTATATCTTATTTATTATAAATAAAAAATTATTATTATTATCAATAAATAAATAAAAAATTGACTTTTAATGTTATTATTTTTTCCTATCTATTTGACTATAAAATAAATATAAATATAAAATTTTAGTGATCTTAGATGTAATACAATCTCAGTTGTGTATCCAATATATATAAGATAATACCACCAACATATTAATATTAAAAGGTACCAAATTTCTTTCAATTTTCATAATACAAGAGTCTGAACTAGTATTAATAATTAGTGTTTATTATGTTTCTTATAACAAATATTCTCATTATGATATGTTAAAACTCACTAGATTGCTTCAAATTTCAAAGTGCGAGAATCCAAGTGAGGACTAACATTTTTTTAGTGGTAAGAAGATTCTCTTTTAGCACATATTTTTATTGTGATAATTTTACTATCAAACTGCAAATAACCACTGCAAATACTAATAAGATTTTTCATACACTACATGGATATGGAAATACTTTATCATAAATCAATTACAATTTGCGTTTTAAATGTCAAATGCAAATGTAAATATTAATTTGTATATAGTTTTTATCAATAATCAATATATATATATATATATATATATATATATATATATATACACACACACACACACACATGCACAAACAGTTTTTTTTTATCAATAATCAATATATATATATATATATATATATATATACACACACACACACACACACATGCAAACGCACACGCACACACGCACGCACACACGCACGCACACACACACACACACACACACATATATGTATCTATGCACATGTGCGCACGCGCACACACACACATATATGTAATTAGAACAAATCCTTTTAGATTTTTGATACTTGTTACTTCCACTAAGTTTATGAGAAAATTAATAGTTTTTTAAAAATACAAGTTAGCGAATTACATATGGAAGATTTTCCTTATAGAAACAAATTTTGTTTTCCAAAAATTTAAAAAGACAATATTTAATTGTAATAATTCAATATGTTATATTACTAATGCCACTCCTAATATTACCAAACTGATGCTTTATATGATAACTAGTATGCACCAGTGCTTTGCACGGTGTTTCATAAAATAGACCTTTGAAAGATGTTATTAAAAACATCAATACATACTATACATAATTGAGATTAATAATTTAGAAAACCTATAATGATAAAAGACTTGATCCAAATCTGTTAATTTCGATGTAAGATAAAAATTAACTTTTAAACAGCTAATTTAAGTCCAAATCTATTAAGTTCACTCACCATAGGGTTTTTTATTTTTAAATTATGCCTTTACAAAAATAATTATGCTTTTTTTTCCTATTTATGTGAAACGTGTAAATAAATGTCAAAATCAAGAAATAGAAAAACTCATAGAAAAGTGGGGGAAATTTTGGGGGGGGGGATTTGAATTATAGGATAGATTACCTATAATTATAATAGAAGCTATATGTATTTGTTTAAATTTCAAGAAAAGGCCACAACACCATATCTTCATCACATTAATAACTACAGTTACATATGCTATCAAGTTCTCACTCATATGTTTAGGTTTTATGTTGACCGTCCGATCATGTACTGCGTCTACCTCTAGCATATTGCATATTCAAACTAAAGATTTCAATTCACACATATTATCCAAACAAAGATTTATAACTATCATATCCAAATAGATAAACATCATCTTGATACCTAATAATCATTAACTGTGTCTCAATGGCCAACCACCAGAGGTTTAATGTTCTTTGTCTTGATTCCTAGAACAACTGCAGGTTAAGGGGGGGGGGGGGAAGAAGGGATTAAACAAAAAACCCCCAATACATAAACCAAAGAAAAATAAGCACAAAACTTAGCTTATAAAAAAAAACGTGGCTTACATAACAACATTAAATAACCTCAAATAACACAAATTTGATCCCAATCTAAAGGTTTGACAACAACAATCGAGAAGGAATTACAGTGACTTTTCAATTTTGTTATCTTCGACATTATAGAACATACAAAAGAATAAAAAAACATAGATATCTTTAAATTGATTCTTTTAATTTTTGAAAAACCATTAGTTACCTATATCAATCAAGGCAAAATTATTAAAAATGGGTAAATTCAATAAAAAATGCTAAGGGAGAATCATGTAGATTAACACAATTTTTTTAGTTGTTGTGGTAATCTTTTTATGATAAATTAGTAGACAGAGAATCATGGAGAGAATAGTTTAGATTAGCACATATCTTTTTTTCTGGATAGAATCATGAAGATTAGCACATATCTTTCTTCTTTATATATATTACTATGGTAATCTTTTTATGAGTACTTTGACAGCTATGATGAAGCAATTCGTTGATCCAATGGTTTAGAATTTCAAATTTATGAGAAAATTTGAAAAAGTCATCTCATAACAACAATTGCTATTATATAATACTATAGATGAAATAAATGCACCAATTTCGAGAAAAGCTATTGTACATGTTTACCAATTTTTTCTGTAAATTTTTTACACATGTCAATCCCACAAATTTTCAAAATAATTAATATTTTTTCAAAAAACCAATTGATTTAATTATGTATGAAATATTTTATTTCCTAAAAAAGGATTTTATGTAAGAAACGACAATTTGGAAGATTTTCTTTCCAAGTGAAAAAAAAAGAGGTAATGTTCAATTGTGATAATTCATTATGTTATATTACTAGCACCAAAAACAATGCATTACAGTGTTTTAAAATAAGTACCTCAATTATGGATATCTATTGTGTCTACTCGGTTTCCAATTTTCACCCAAAATTTGGCAACCATGATGGAATATTATAACCACATGTAGCCGCATACAAATATTCTATATCTTATTCACTATAAGGATACAATTATCATCATGAAGAAACAACAAAAGACATTGGATTTTTATTATTATTTTTCCTATATATTTGAACATAAATATAAATATAAATATGGAATAGTAGAGATATTAGACATAATACAATCACAGATATAGATTTTATATATACAAAATGATAATACCAACACACTACCACCAAAAGGTTCAAAATTTCTTTCAATTTTCAAAGCATAAGAATTCAAATATTATTAACAGTAATAGCTTTCCTTTAATACATATTCTCATTATGATATGTGAAAACTTACCAGATTATCTTAAATTTTTATAATAGCAAAGTACAGGCCAGTATTAACATTTTTTTGGTGATAAGATTAAATTTCTTTTAACACAAACAGTTTTCCATTCAAAAACATGTTTAATTATTTAATTTTATATCTAATTTCTTTTTAACTATAATTGCTGTTATTTAATGAAAAACACATCTATGTTGTTATAAAAAAATGTCACCAATACTTTTACTTTCATCAATATTTTTTAATTAATTTTTCATCAAAAAACTATTATTACAAGTTAATTATATTATTAAGTTTTTATGAAAATTAAATAAGTTTTTGACTACCATAATTTTCAAATTATTACAAAGAATTACAGTATTACAATTTTAGAAACATTTTAAAGTTAATTACAATACATTTTAATACATTGAAAAATATTTAACTTGATAATATCTCATAACTTACATCTCTTGGTAACTACTTTAACTTAAAAAGTTACTAATTATTTTACTAAAAAAAAATAAAAATTGTGTATGATGTAGTTGCTAAATGATTTATTGTAATTTTATAAAACATTGCTATAATTAAAAATTTATGAGATTACCAATGCATTGCACGTTGACCTTATCAAATTGAGGGTTAGGTTGGGTTGAAGATCGGCATATAGGATTTGCTCAACCTTAACTTTACCCAAACCTCATGTGGGTCAGCATACCCTTGACCTTGAGGGTACCTTTGGGTCACCAAGTTAGATCTGACATACAAACCTTTCCTATATAGAAAATGAGATTTCTCACTAACTTTCATTTTGTTAGAAAGTTCAACATTAAACATCCTACAAAATAAAAGGCTAAACGATAATATAATGTTCGATGAAGTGTATCGCAATTGCAAATATTCTAACACATAATTTAGTGATTAAAACGTTTAGTTCACTAAAGTGACTACTCCAAACAATAGATATGGAGTGTTAGAAGGTTACGAGCTAGTGAGATTTGGAGAAGTGAATGGGGGGAAGGCTAAGAGGAGAAGAAAAACTAGAAAGTAAAAAAGTTTTGAATAAATGAAACCCAAAGCATCTTATTTTGATTTTTAAAAATTTTAATTTTTTTTTTTAAAAAGTGAGGGTCAGTAGATTGGGTCAGATTGTCAAAACGTTTACCTAAACCGACCCTCATCGTAGTCGGGTACTCTTAATTTGAAGGTTGAGGTGAGTCAGAGACAAAAGAAGTAGACCCTGACCCTCATTTTTGACGGTCGGGTTGAGCGGGGTCCTAACCGTTGATCATGTCTATGCACAGGTATGAACACACTAGTTATTATAATTAAAAATTAATGAAAATTTTCATGCATCACATGGGTATAGAAATATTAGTTAACAATTTAAAAATATAAAATCAATCATTGATCTTTTGAATGACCACACACACACAGCTGATCTGCGACGGAAATACCGACGGAAAAAGTATGTTTTTCCGACGGGAAAAGTGCATTTCGACGGAAACTCCGACGGGAAAGGGTACGTCGGGATTGGGGTCGTCGCAAAATTTTTCCCGACGGAAATATCCCGTCGGACACCCCTGCAGCATCGGAGGAAGCGAAAGTCGAAAATGGGGGAGGGAATTTCCGACGGAAATTTCCGTCGGAATTCCCTATTTTTTTTAAAAAAAAATTTTTTTTTGAAAAAAATTTTTGTTTAAAAAAAAATTTTCGGATGAAATTTTTTTTTTTAAAGAATTGAGAATCCGATAGAAAAAGTAATTTCTAGGAAATTTTTCTTTATGCGCCATTCGGTACCTTTTCTCATCCTCTCTCTCTTTCTCTCACTCGGTAAATGGTTTCTACAATCGTTTTTCCCTTCAAACCTTTTTCACAAAACTATTTTGTGGGTCTTTTGGAATCAACCTCTCTATGGGTAGGAATACCGGTAGAGATAAGGTTGTCTATAATTGGATGTCCCCAAACCCCGCGAAAGCGGGACCCACATTGGGAGTTTGTTGTTGTTGTTGTTGTAGGAAATTTTTCTTGAAAACCCCAAAAAAAAAATTATGCAAAATTAATATGCGCGTAACAATATAATTACCAAAGATAACAATTTACAGATATATCTGTCAAAAGAAACATGCTGAATTAATATGAACTACGACATATGTAGAAAATTGTTTAAAATGTACACAAATTATTAAACTATCATTGTCATCTTCGGAGTCCTCTTCATCGTCGGGATTCAAGTTGATCTGGCTGGAGGAGCCTGCACTTTGACCTTTGAAAAATCTTAAAACTTTTTTCAGCATGCGCTCTGTCTTCCCCTGTTTCTTGGCTATTTGAGTTATAGCCTCTGCTTGCTTGGTTATGCTCTCATTGAAGAGTTGTGCTTGCTGTCTTGGATCAAAATGCTCAGCTGATGAGTGACGTGCAGCTGCAATAGTAGCCGATTTTTTCAACTTGACCCCCTCTGCGCCAAAACCGTATACACGGCCCTTCTTGTCGAGATTTTCTTTAATCCAAAACTCCTCTTGGGTCATAGGTGGCAGTTGAGAACCCCCTTGATTTGCAGCTTGGGAGTACTCCTGCCATTTGTTCTGATAATCCTCCTGAAAATTATACAACATAAAACTATTTTAAATCAAACCTACAATTGTCACATATGAATTATCTGTAAATAGAATGTGTGAAACTTACATATTTTTTGGCAGATTTTTTGTCCACAAAAGCTTTGTCTTTCACCTTGCAGTGAGTGTCCTTGAACAATTCCTCACACGTGGGCTCCCTACCTAATATTTGGGTCTGAAAAACAAAAGTAAATCGCAATTAAATATAAGCGAGGATGATGAACGAGGACCTCAACCCATATCATGCTTTATATATAACAAATATATTTATTAATAATTTCTTACCAAACGCCTTTTCCTTTCACTAATCGGAATTGAGCCACATGTATGCAACGAAGGACCAAAACCTTCAACATCACTCAATCTATTCTTCTTGTTTTGTTCACTCAATTTCTTGAAGTTGTCATTGTCACTCCAATGTTTGAGCATATCATTCCAAACACTAGGCGGTAACCACTTCGGTTTTTTGCTGTACTTCCTAGCGTATCCTAGAATGTCCCTGAGTCGAGTGGCACCTCTGTACTCAAAGCTACGCCGTATCTGACTTTCGTTGTCTGGATGCCAGTAGTAGTGTTTCTGCGGCAAAATTGAAGTATACATATTAGTAATCAAACATTCCAAATTAACAATCTAATCACGACTTTGAAATTTATTGCACAGATAATTATGAACCTTGAACTCATTGAACCAAATGTCTTTTTGAGATTGTGAAACTTCCCCCCACGTGGTCCAAGGACGTGGGTACTTACCTGCAAAGCTTTCGACTATTTTCTGAACTACACCCTGATATGGAACAAAACTAAGAACACAAAAAGAATTGGTTAGTAATAAAGATTACACGTATCAAAACAATATGAGAAGTGAAGAAGTTGCAAACTTCATAATAAACTTACGTGTCACCATCAGGTTGTAAATATATTTTATTATTGGTGCTCGATGTGTCGCTTTCAGGTGTAGGACTGTGTCTATCTCTTCCTCCCCCTTCATTGCGGACCCCTTCGTTGTGCACTGACTGACTTGGCATTCTAGGTTGCCCCATAAAATGACTACTGTTGAAATGCGGACTAACAGTACCGAACTGTTGATAAACTAATGGAGTAGATGAACCACCACCCATGTAAGGAATATTTGGTTGAATTGGTGTTTGCATACCCGCACCAAAGAAAGGTGGTTGCAGGTGGGATTGCTCATTCATACTAGCAAAATAATTTCCGAATGGTTGACTTGGATCAAGAAAACCTCCAAACATTCCACTAAAGGTGTTCGGCTCATAAGTTTGATTTGCAGGATCATACTGTGGAGTCGGTTGTGGTACTCCTCTACCGGCATCACTCCTGGCCGTTCGACCACGTCCACCATTGTTTCCAGACATCTAAAAAATAAGAACAACAAAATAAAACCGCGCCATTTTTGATACTATTGTTAGTGAAAAATTACAGTACATACAGACAATTTTTTTTGAGTTTGCAATAAAGGAATGCTTTATATACATATACATAAATATCCATACAACAAAACAATTCAATCAATCATGGTTGGACGCATTATCATCATCATCGTCATCATCACCACTTTGCACTGCCGTATTTTCATCATGGCCATCATCAGTGTCTTTATCTTCATCCTCCCATTCACCTTCTTCATCCTCTTCATCACCATCATCATGTTCACCATTCCCATCATCATCATCACCCCAATTATGTTCATCAACATCATCAGCCTCTGCAGTTTCATCGACTAATGTGCTTACTATGACATTGTCCACGTTAATGTTTGTCATTCCAAACTACTGATAGGCAAGTTCTAGGTTTTCTTTATCTTTAGGAGCACCGCGAGGTTTGTTTGGTATAGCCACCCACCAATTCGCTTTTCCTGATATCCCCTCAGGGTACTTAACATATACCACTTGGGTTGCAACATCAGCAAATACGAATGGGTCATACTTTTTGTAACGTCTGGTATGATTCACCTCGGGATATGGGGTAAATTTAGGGTAACGTAACCCCCGAGGAACATCCGGGTCAAACCACTCACAATTGAAAAGAACACATTTTTTAATTGGCTCACCCGTGAATTCAACACGAACAATTTCGTGAAGTACACCATAATAATCCCCTGAGACTTCGTCACCTTCCCCAACTCCTTTGACACAGACGCCACAGTTATATGTTGCTTTACCTTCATTTCTGGCCTTGGTATGAAACTGATAACCATTAACTTTATATCCAGAGAAACACTCCACCACCGTAAGCGGTCCATGAGATAAGTTCACCAAAAAATCTTGCCTCTCATCATTAAACACCCGATAAGAATTGACCTACGGAGAGAAAAAGAAGGCAATCCTCTTCAGAATTACACAAATGTGTTTCAGAAGTTGAAGATTACTTATGACAGATTACTTACATTACACTCGAACCACTGTGCGAAATTTGCTTCGATGAACAAGTCAGCTTCCGCATCACTCGCACTTGGATTATGACCGCGAAACTGATGTCTGAACCAACTGTAATGTTTAACAAATGAAACTAATTACTTATTATTTGACAATTATTAAGTATTTAAATGAAACTTTCAGTAACTGATGTACTTACTCCAGATATGGTTGCACTTCACCACAGTTCAGTAAAATGTGAAGGCGAGCGACACGGTACTCCGCCTCAGTGAGATATCTTCGGTCTCGATTCCCAAATGGAGTACCCTTACGGTTGAACACCGATAGCGTTGGCATTTGTGATTCAGACTGTTGCATACCCTCATTACGCCCTATACTTGGGCTATCCAAGCTTGACTGAAAATAGTACTCAGCGAAATGTTTTATCTCAAACGCCAAGTATGTGTGAACCATAGATGCTTCAACACGGGCTTTATTCTTTGCCGTAGGTTTCAACCAACCAAAGTACCTCTCAAAAGGATACATCCATCGATATTGAACAGGGCCACCCAACAAAGCTTCTTCGACTAAGTGAATAGGCAAATGTTCCATGACATTCCAAAAACCGGGAGGGAACACAGTCTCCAATTTACACAGAATTACAACAATGTTCTTGTGCATCTCTTCCAGCATGCTTACTTGCAGCTCACTAGAGCATAGGTTTCTGAAAAATTCACTCAATTCGACCAAGGGTCCCAACACATCATCCGGAAGAGCAGCAAAAGCTACCGGAAGAAGATTCTCCAAAAACACATGATGATCATAGCTTTTCATATTTTGCAACTTTGTGTTAGATGGATCCACCCAGTTGCCCACATTAGAGCAATAACCATCAGGTACATGAACCTCCCGTAACCAATGACATACAACCCTTTTTTGAGGTAGCGATAGTGCGAACTTGGCTTTTGGCTTACACAATCTATTAGTTGATCCTCTTGTAGCCAAGTCCAACTCTTGCCTACTACACAAAATGGACATATCCATCCTTGCTTTGATGTCATCCTTTGTTTTTCCCGGAACATCCATGACTGTGTTTATAATATTTTCACAGAAATTTTTCTCAATATGCATCACATCAAGGTTATGCCTCAGAAGTTGATGCTTCCAATACGACAACTCCCAAAAGATACTTTGCTTTGTCCAATTATGTTCATTCTCCTCAAATCCCGAAATTTGAAAATTGATATCTGTAGTCACTTTAGGCAAAGTGGATACAGTATCAGACAACATCTCACCAGGAATCCTTCGGGGAGGGCCAATGTGTATGCTCTTCCCTTTACGAAAAGCAACTTTGTTAGCTCTAAAACAATGATTCCGAGGCAAGAACCGACGATGGCAATCGAACCAAGATGGCTTTCGGCCATACTGTAACTGAAATGCACAATTCTGATGCATACAAACCGGACATGCAAGCAGCCCATGAGTACTCCATCCAGATAACATACCATATACGGGAAAATCATTGATAGTCCACATCAATGCGGCATGCAATCTAAAAGTTGCACCGCTTGATACATCAAATGTTTCAACCCCAACATCCCACAGCAATTTCAACTCATCAATTAAGGGTTGTAAGTACACATCAATCCTGTTTCTTCGGATTTGCTGGACCCGGAATAATGCAATTTAAAAACATGTATGGGGTAGTCATACACATTTCGGGAGGTAAGTTATAAGGTGTTACCACAACCGGCCACACAGAATACGATCTTTCAGATATTGAAAATGGTGTGAAACCATCAGCACAAAGACCTAACCTCACATTCCGAGGTTCTGCAGCGAAGTTTGGATACTTTTGATCGAAATGCTTCCAAGCTAAACCATCTGTGGGATGGCGGAGAACACCCGATTCTTGGCGGTGCTCATGATGCCATCTCATATGGACGACAGTCTTTTTGGAGGCATACAATCGTTGCAGTCTTGAAATTAAAGACAGGTACTGCATTTTTGCATATGGTACATCCTTACGACCTCGTTGGTTGGAGCGCTTCGGTAACTGTCTTGCATGTCCACAAAATTTGCATGCGGACAAACTCTCATCTTCTTTATAATAAAGCATGCAACCATTTGGACAACAATCAATTTCCTGAACATCCATGCCCAAGTCTCTCACTTTTTTCATCTGCTGATGATAATTTTTCGGAATGTCACTTTCAGAAGGGCATACATCTCTCATCAGGCCAACAACTTCATTGAAACAATGTTGAGACATATTGTGTCCCGATTTAATGTTCAGTAGCCTCACAGATGTTTCAAGTTCAGTTATATCACACCCTTCATACAAAGGTCTCTGGGCTGATTCAAGCATAGTGTAAAAGGCCTCAGGATTTACGTCATGCGGACTACTCATGTTCATTTCATTAGCTTGGAACGCAGCATGCACCATATTCTCCATATCATTATAATCGTTGTGCTCATAATCAAAATTCATAGAATGTGAACTACTTGCACCCCCCAACTTCCGAATTATCTTCTTCTCCATGACTCGTCCAATATCAATAACTTTTCACAGATCCCTTTCTATACAAATGGGACTTTACAACGTCAGGTGCAAAATATTGCATATTCCTACACTTGACACATGGACATCTATAAACTCCATTAATTTGATACTCCTCCCGATTTCGTGCAAATTCATCAAACATATTAACTCCCTCCAACCGCTCCTGTCTAAGTCCATGTCCATTAGGATTTCTTCTTCTATACATCTATTGACGATGCAACGGCCCATCCATATGTTCCTAATATGAATTCCTTAATTGTTACGTACACTACATTTAATTGTAATAAAATTCATGCACAAATGAATTCAACCAGTTCAACATACATGTACGAATTACATTAAAATATATTTCACAAAACCATTAAATATATCATCACAGTACACCTAATTAAACGTTAAACATAAATCACATACTTAAATAAAAATTAAACATACTTAACATACTTAAACATTTCAACAAAAAATTCAAGACAGTACATATTATTTGTAAAAATAAATGTCATCGAACATCAAACATCAAACACCAAACCGAAAAAATCACACAGTTAACATTATTAAACCATTTATCAAAACAAAAGATAAATTCAATTAAAATTATTACACATAATACACATATTGTTTAATTATTAAAAATAATACACGTCACATATTCAATCAGAACACATTCAAAACAAAACTATTTAATATATCATAACACACCTAATTAAGCAGAATACTTCATATACTTATATAATAAAAATTAAACACAAATGCAATTATTACTTCGTACTTCATTGAAATAAATAAATCCCAACCAACTTAATTACATATATTACAATTCACATACTTACAAAACGTTAATATATATATCACAAACCAAAGAAAATATTCATATACTTAAGAAATTTAAAGTATTCCCTAAACCAAAACACATTACACATGTGTAACATACTTCAACATTTCGTAATAATTATCTAATAATTAAAAATGTACATGTTTATCACATTTTATTCCACTTATTCAAATGAATAAACTTCACAAATGAAAAACAAAGTTAACATAAATTTCATATGTTAGCAACAAATAAATTTCGTATTAAACCAAAAAAATGATTTTCTGATGGAAAATCCGACGGAAAATGGCTGTAGGAAAAAGTCCCCTAGACCCGCTGGTTTCGACGGAATCTCCCGTCCGTCGGATACATTCCGACAGAAAGAGACAGCCGTTGGGAAGCGGGCCGACGGAGTAGGCGACGGAAGCCGACGAATATCTGGAACGAAACATTCAATGTAACACTAAGAAACTCACAATCTTTTAATGGCAATTCAATGTTCTCTCCAATAACATTGGGTTCGGTTACTCATTTCAAAGATGATGAGTTTCTTAGTGCTACACCGAATAGAGCGACCAGTTGAGGCAGTGAAGGGGCTGATTTCGAGGGAGGAGCGAAGGATGTCGGACGGCCGCAGAGCGCGGCGATAGTGGCTAGAAGAGGGTGGCACTGGCTAAGGCGTAGACAGAAAAAGGTTTGTATGTGTGTGTGGAGTGTCTCATTGCTCGAGCAATCGGGTTTTTGAAGACAGTGGAACACTTCACCTTATTGGATGTCTTTTAAAAAAATTCAGGAAAAAGTGTTGTCTGACGGAAAATTTCGTCCGGTCACTTATTTCTAAGAAAAATGCAAAAAAAAAATATGAAGAAACCGACATTCCAAATAAGTTCAAAATTACACATTTTCAACGTCAATGCGTGTCTGTTGGAAAATCCGCCATAAAATTCCGTCGGAATATTCCTTCCAACAGGCATTTCCTCAAAAAAAACCTATCACTTCTATCATGCAAAGAGAAGTTAAAGAATCAGGTGAGCCGACAGAATATTCCGCGAAAATCCGACGGAATATGACCAATCCGTCGGAGTTCTAGACGGAAATTGGATCCGTCGAACAGTCCGTCAGTGTAATTTTCCTTCGCCATTTTCCGTCGAACAAAGCAAATTTTTTAGCATGTGCACGTCTCAAAAAAAGCATATTATTCACATATTCACCAAAATTTAATGTACACGACAATTCAAACAAAACACGCACTTAACATTATTAAACCATTTACCACAACGAAACATATATTAAATTAGAATTATTCCACATGCTGTTTAATTATTCAGAACAATATACGCTAAATATGAAATCAGAAAAATATATACTTTTTCCTTATCATAAAAAATTCTCACAACACCTCAAACACAACACTTAATGTAACTACACATGAATGCTATAAATAATTAATTTCACATAACAATATTATTTTTCTACATAAATCTTATTAAACAATAATAACAAATGACACCATCGATTACCCACCTCATCTAATTAAACAAACCAAACGAAATAATCACTATTCACATACTTACTAAACTTATATTAATATACACTCAACATACATACATAAATTCAAAAAAGGAACAAAAAATGCAAACATACTTTAAAATTCATACATCTTTAACGTACTTAACTTTTTTGTGAGATAACTTACATCCATATGTTACGAACAAATAAATTTCACACTAAACCAATCAAATCATTTGAAAAATTAACTAACGTTCCAGAAAAAGCATATTATTCGCATAACCACCAAAAAATACATAAATTCACAAAAACAACAACAAAATCAAACATACTTTAAAGTACAAAGAAATGCAAACATACTTTAAAATTCATACATGTTTAACACATTTAAACTTTGTGGTGACATGTACATATTTATTATATAATATTTCACTTATTCAAATAAATACACTTCAGAAATGAAATAGAAATTTAACAAAATTTACATCCATATGCTACGAACAACTAAATTTCATATTAAACTAACCAAATCATGTAAAAAATTAACTACGTCTCAAAAAAGGCATAATATTCACATATTCACCAAAACATACATACTTTCAGTAAAATAACAACAACATTAAACATACCTTAAAAAACATACATGGTTAACATATTTAACGTTTTATAATAACGGAACTCATTTTATTTAAATTATTTACAAAAACATATTAAACACGCTTAAAATACTTTATTTAAAATAACAAACATGAATATAACTTTAAAATTTCAAAACGAAACAATTTCGACTAACCTTCAAACACGGAATATGAAACGGATTACCGGCGTGAAAAGGCACAGGGCGACGGCGACGGGGGTGGGGGGCGGCGGCGGCGGCGCTGCGGCAATGAACAGTACCGGCGGCGACAAGACAGCTGACACGGTCACAATTGACAAATTTAAAACATGCAAAATATCAAATAACTAAACTATTTTAATTTTAAACAACTTACTAACGAAACAAAAAACTTACCGATTACAAAAATCTTCAACCTTCACTTTCTCTCTCTTCCCTATCTTCCTCTTTGAGACCTTCTCTCTCTAAATTTTGCAAACTATCGAACGAACGCCCCTCTCCCCAAATTTATAAACGAACGCGAACGCCGGGCTCGAGATCTACGAAATTGCCCGACGAAATCCCGTCGGAAATTCCGTCGGAATTTCCAACGGAAAGGGCGTCCGTCGGAATTTCCTATTCCCGTCGAGCCCCGCTTGTTTTTCCGTCGGTCCCCTCTGACATTTCCCGACGTCTGTCCAGCGCGTCGCTTTGTCCGTCGGAGATCGACTGCATTTTTGTAGTGTACACTACTTTTGAACAGTCCTTATATGAGGAGTTCGAGCATACGTAGACCCGGCCCAATCCACATATGGATGATCGGGACAACTAGCTCGTTGATCTTTTTGGTAGGTTCCCATTGATTAGCATCACATTCAGGAGCTTGTTGCGGCCATTGGAAGATTTCAAGATTTTGTTGCAAGTGGGTTCTGATAGCTTGCCAACAAATCTTCATATTTTCTTTTAACAATGGGTAAGGTAATTTCCACCAAATGGTAATTACAACAATTATCGTAATTCCTGCAGTATACATCGTCCACTTGGCGTGATTTGATATAAACCGTTAATATTTTTAATTATTTATTGAAATTAAAATTACATTTTCTAAAATAATAAAAATTGAATGAAATAATTTGTGGATGCTATGCTTGGAATTTGGAGTAAAATAATTTCACACTTTCAATTATTAAAAAAATCTCAAAATAAATGAATTAATTAATTTTCAAACCCCTTCCCCTTCCCCTTCCCCTTCCATAGCTATACCTGTCTAAGTCATCGGCCGACTAAACGTCGCCGGTGTTTCGGTAACCGACAACCGACGACACTGAACCCAACAAGCAAATCCCTTTCTCGACATTGTATTTAATTTGTTTCAACTATTGTCAAATAAAAATTGCGTTGGTCATCGGAGCTTCGCCGGGGGAAGGTCGGTCGGTGTCGTCATCTTCGATGGGCTAGCTGGTGTGTTCTTGAAAGAGGTGGATGTTTGAAGGTCGTGAATGGGGGATTGAAGGGCATCCTTGAGGTTGAAGATGAATGTCGTAGTTGTATTATATATCATATGTAAGCATTAGCATCAAGCAATTGGCTGGCAGCCCATTGGTGAGGGCTTTTTGTTGTTGATTGCAAGGTTGTGCGTTCGATCCTAAGTACCATCAACTTTTTGTAGTGTAGCAGTGTGGCTAACGCAAACGTTTTGGAAACTCAACGTTTCAAATAAATTAGTTTTAAAATATTGTTTCCTTTGACTCCAAGAGTTCGTATGCAATAAGAATTCTTTCCTTAATAGAAAATTGATTTCCTATTTGGAATATTTCAAGTTGTCAATCTTAGAAGCATGTGAGATATGTTTCAATGAGATTCATATCTAAGAAAATTTCAGTGCATGTAATATTTCCCTATACTAGTTCAATTGCAAAATGTTTATCATATATACAATTAAAGATAAAATAAATACACATTATAATACAAAATACTTATATTATTATTGTTACTAGTCGTGTTGAACTCCACCATTGAAGATTGCTCACGATGTTTTTTTGTTCTTTTTTGGTGCTAAGATTGCTCATGATGATATGAATAGAGAGGGTAGATAGTAATGAAATATTGATGAATTAAATTTAGTTGTCAATTTAATTTATTGAAATTGTGGGAAGCTAATTTTATAAAATCCCTAAAAATAAGGAAATCAATTTTCTATCTATTTTGGTTGAAACGTTGAGTTTCCAAAACGTTTATGTTAGCCACACTAAAAAAGTTGATGGTACTTAGGATCAAACCCACCACCATGTCGTCAGGAACAAAGAGTCCTAATCAGTGGGCTACCAACTAATTACTTGAAATGAATGCTTATTTCTGATATATATAAAACTACCGCATTCATCTTCAATCCTCCATTCGCAACTTTCAAACTTCCACCTCTTTCAACAACATACTGGCCAGCCCATCGACGACGACGACACCGGCCGAACTTCCGCCTTCGAAGCTCTTATGACCGACGTAATTTTTGTTTTTGACAATAGCTGAAACAAATTAAACACAACCTAATTTTTCCCCGGTACGTTGAGGTTGGGCGAGGGGGAGGTCGCCGGAAATTTTGTCGGCCGGCGTCAAGGTCGCCGGTGTCATGCCAGAAAATTTGGAGCTAATGGTCGGAAACTATGGATGGTAGTTTGGGCTTCATGCATAAATTATTTTCATTCTTTTTGTTTTGGTTTCTTTTTAATGTTTCTTAGATCTTTCATTAAATCTACGGTAGAATTTTTCACAATCCAAACATGTCCTTAAAAAATAAATTTTAAAGCAATTTATCAAAACTTTAATAATTTAAAAATATTATATTTAATGTCATTAAAAAATTAACCATTAACGGTAGAGATTAATCATTGACACATGTACGGTTAAGATTACGGGAATTACCATAACTCCCATAATTGTCGTTTTGCGAAAATCGCTGTCCCCGCACCGTTTTCTTTTTATTGTTTGAAGTCTTTCCAATGTAGCTTTTTTGTAAAAATTATTAAGCTATAAATAAATTGGTTTTGTTATCCACTGCCCTTAGGGCAGTGGTTAAGGTTCACTTAATGCGTTTAACTATCCCACTATTCACCTCTTTAAATAATAAAATCAGCACTTTAATTAATAAAGCCAACAACCCTTGTTTATTAGTTTTGTGATTTCCTAAACATGGAGTAGGCAAAGAGGCTTTGAAGTATTATTACTGGAAAAGCAATGTAATTATCTTGGCTACAATTTCCTACACATTGCTTAATATATTGGTCAAAACCTGTCCAAACTTTGCCATATTATAATAGTTTTTCACCAAAAGGAAATACAGCATCACGAGGCTGAGAAAATAAATTTTTTTCTTGAGATCTTTTGCCAGCCAAGTCAATTGTAGTAATTCTCCTACTTAATATCCTTTCTATATTTTGTGTCATCTCCAATACTTCACTTAATTGTGCTAGCACAAATATGAGAGAGTTTGATTTGAATGAACGTCCATATGATGAAACTAGTTTTAGACTTGCACTTGAACCGTTCATCGGGCAGACTTTCTCTAGTGATGAAGAAGCACTTCAATTCTACAGAAGATATGCGGAGCAACAAGGATTTTTGGTTTGAAAAGATCGAAGTGTTAAGAAAGATGGACAATTTGTGCGTCGGGACTTCTATTGTTATCGTGCAGGGAAGCCTCAATCAAAAATATATGACCCAACTAACGATCCGCAAAATCGGGAATCATCCAAATGTGGTTGTAATGCCCACTTACGTATTACGTACCGCAAATGCTTTGATATATTTCCATAACAGTGGCTTGTCACAAAATATGTAACAACTCATACTCATGACTTGTTATCGCCTTCTGAAATACGATTTCTACCGGCAAAGCGATCCATTACTCCAGAAGACGAAAGTCTCATTCTTTTATACAAAGAGGCGGGTCTTAGCGTTTGATAAATTGTTCGAGTCATTGAACTTGAAAACAATGTTCAACATGGGACACCTCCATTTCTTGATAGAGACATTCGCAACCTATTTGTGAAGGTAAAGAAGTTGGCCGCTAGTGACGTAAAGGACCTTCTAGACTATATGAAACTTGAACAAAAGGCAAGTTCAAAATTCCGCTATGCATTTATAGTGGATGAAGAGAGAAGATTAGAACACTTATTTTGGTCACCAAGTCAATGTTTTGATTGGTATGAATCTTATGGAGATGTTGTATTATTTGATACCACATACAAGGTGAATACATATGATATGCCGTGTGGGGTTTTTGTTGGTGTCAACAACCATGGCAAGACAGTTCTATTTGGTTGTGCACTTCTCCGTAATGAGATGACTTCCACTTTCATGTCGCTTATGGAGGTATGTTTCAAAAATATTGTTGATTCTTTTTAAAATATTGTCACTAAGTAGAATACAGTAATATGTAATTATTTTTGATGTTATTAGAATTTTGCATACTTCTCGTGTAGTGATAAGATACAAAGGTTCACCAAATATATTGCCAGATTAATATGCTCAATCCATAATGGTTTTGCTCCTATAGTTGTAATATAATATAATTACTATAAAATTGCAAATTTTATTGGTATTGCAATGTTAATTTCTTACTGTATTTTTGTTTTTGTTTAGAACATTCAATTGAATGCAATTATTTCTATTCTATTCATTTTTGTTCACTCTTCATGATAGACTTTTGTATCAATGATGGGAAAGGCACCAAAGACCATAATAACCGATCAAGATCCATGGTTGACTAATGAAATTGTGACAGAAATGCCTATTACTAAACATACATTTTGTATTTGGCATATTACATCGAAGTTTATTGGGTGGTTTTGTACCATTCTTCGTAGTGACTACCAAGATTGGTGTGTTGATTTTTTCAAGTTGTACAACCTTACATTGTCTGAGGAGTTTGAGCGTGAATGGCCGCTTGTGGTGGCGAAGTACGATTTGATTAACAATAAACATGTTCGAGGTTTATACGATATAACAAAATTTTGGGTACCAGCTTATATTCGAGATTATTTTTTTGGAGGAATGACAACTACGGCAGATCAGAGAGCATAAATGATGTATCACCAAGGGAGAAATCAAAGTGAGAAGAAAATCAGAATTGCAACACGAAGTGAGAAGAAGGCAATCTTTGAAGTCACAAACTCAAACTAGGATTTTAGGGATAGAGCCGAAGCTAACACAAACTCTTGGATACAGAATCACCACCAAGACTTTATGCTAGGGCCCTTAACACCCTCTTGGATACAGCAACACCACCAAGAAGAGGTTAAGACTCTTGCTAGATCACCTCCCTACTCGGCCAAAGGAATAGATAAGCTAGAAGAGAGATTGAGAGTTCAAAGGAGCTAAGGCTCAACTTCATTCAATAATTCATCAAAAGTGTTCATACAAGGCAGCAAGAGGGCTTATATAGTCCCTCACTAACACTAAACATCAGCTACTAATTTAAATTAATAAGCTTAAACTAGGTATAAATCGGATTCCAAAAACAAGCTACAAAAGGAATGATGGAACCGTGGCTTGACACATCTTCATTGCTAATCTTGAGGCTTAGGTGTCGACCTTGGGTGCTTAAGAGACTTCAATCAGCAGCTTGGCACTTTAATCTAGCCATTTGCAAGTGGATTAAACCTAGATAAGAGCAAAATATCTCAAAAAGAACACCATGACAGCCGGCTGCCCTTTAACCGGGTAAAGGGATTTTAAACCCTAACTTTGCTGGTTAATAGCTCCACAAATGTGTAACTTAGCTAAGTTTTTCTTATGGCCACTTGATAATATTTTTAAAGTACTTTCAAGCCATAAAAGTTTCAATTCAACTGGGGGAGCTTTGGGCGTCCAAACGGACCCATTTCCAGAACCGGTCATAACTGCAGCAGGTTTGAGTACTTGACTTCAACCGCTGTTTTGAGGCAGTAAATGACCTCCAAATGACCTGCAATAAGTCTTATTGGAAAGAGCGCTTCTTGAACTTAGGCCCTGTTTGGCAAACAGTTGTTAGCTGTTAGCTGTTAGCTGTTTGTATTAGCTGTTAGCTGTTAGCTGTTTGAGTTAGCTGTTTGTATTAGCTGTTTGAATTAGCTGTTTGTTGAAAAACTGTTTGGTAAAATTAGCTGTTTCTGACAAAGTTGTGAGACAAAAAGCTAATTCTTCAAAAAGCTCTTCCAAAAAGCTAATGGAATTAGCTTTTTCAAAATAGCTTTTTGGACCCAAAAAGCTCTTTTAAAAAGCTATTTCACCAAACATCTAAATTAGCTTTTTTACTTGGTCAAAAAGCTAATTTTGGTCAAAAAAGCTCTTTTTGGCCAAAAAGCTCTTCAAAAAGCTCTTTACCAAACAAGGCCTTAAACCTAGGCCTCCTGCAACCCAATCATACCCTTGGGAAGATAATGAAATAACGTGCACAAAATCGTCACTGGGCAGAATGTTTTCTTGGCATGCAAGGCTGATTTCTTGGACTTTACTCATGAAACTCGACTCCTTAGGGCTCCCTTGAAGGCTTGTGATCATGTTCATGGATGGACCTCAATCATCCTCCCATTGTTGAGAAGAATTTTCCCTCAAATTGTCTAGATGTTCATCTTCCAAGTAGGGACTTAAATCGGCTACATTGAAAGTGGTCGAAACTCCGTAATCCCCGGGCAAATTGATCTTGTATGCATTGTCATTGATCTTTTCTAAGACTTCAAAGGGGCCATCTGCCCTTGGCATTAGCTTGCTTTTGCATTTGGAAGGGAATCTCTCCTTCCTCAAGCGAACCAACACCAAGTCCCCGGGTTGGAATACCATTCTCTTCTTATGCTTGTTTGCTTGTTCTTGGTAGGATGCATTGGCTTTCTCAATCTTGGACTTGACCAACTCATGGAGCTTTTGAATCTCCTCCACTCTCTTACTAGCCTCCACATTTGGCTTCTCATTCATTCCTGTTGGGATAAGATCAAGGGGGCTGTAACACCCCCAGCCCCTAGGGCCGAAAGCGTTACGTTTTCCTAACTTCTTACTTAAACTCTGGGACGAAACGGACAGAATTTCCCCTGAAAACTGAACGTTCCCAGGCTAAACGCCTTACAATAAGTCCCTGTAAATCAACGGAAACATAAACATTTAAAACATAACTCAACAGCCACACGCCGGAGTTCATAACTCGACGAGCCACCCGCTCGGAGTATACCAAACAGAATAGTTCATTAATACAGAAACAGTAAGAGATACAACTCAACGGTTCACACAACCGGAGTATGGGGTTTACATCCCAAAACATAACCAACTTCAACCAAAGGACATCTAACTGACCGGATGGTTGGCTTATATGGCCATACAGAGCGACTCATAACCAACATGTATTACATGAACTTAGAGTACTATTTACAAACGCTTACAAACTAAAAAGGGCTTTACATAACTCCTCAAAGACATAAATAGACACTAATGACACCTTGCAAGCAATAATCGATTCCAGCTGATTCAACTTCTTCCTGTCATAAAGAAAACCTGGGGGAAAAAGGGGAAAGAGTAGTGGGATGAGCAACCAAACGCTCAGTGAGTGTCCCCCAACCCCCTTAAAACCAAAACCGTTGCAGGCAAATAATATCTTTACTAGTCACATATCACATATTCATACTTTAATATCATATTAGGCATTCATAGAATTCCTATGAAGACATTACTAAACATAACTTCACTTTCAACATGCTTAGGAATCACTTCATAAAGCATTCATTCAGTACGTTCTTTCTTTCGTTGAAAACATTTCCTTAACCTCCTGAGGCTCTTGCCCTTTTTAAAAGAGATTTCATTTCGTATTCATATGAAATGCTTAAGACATACACAGATGCCAAGTCTCATTCATAGGTTATGCATAAAACATGCTCATAAGGCCTTCTTTTTCGTAATCGCATCTTACTTAGCATTTCATTATCATTTATAAGAAAAGCATAGAACATACAAAGTAAAATTTCTTTCCTTTCTTTGAAAACATTTCATTTAGCCTCTTGAGGCTCATAAAAACCCTTCTCTTAGCCCCTTGCGGCTCATATTCTTTCATATCGGTCGCATATTGACCCTTATAAACTTTTCACATTTCATTCAACTGGCCTCTTTGGGCCCGTAAAACATTCTTTTTCCTTAAAACATATAAAATGGCATAGGCCAATTGCTTTTCTTATCTTGGTAGGAAAATACTTTTGGCATAAGATCATTACAGTGTGCTGATCGGGTGAGAACTATTCTCGACCCCATAGTGAGACCTAACGCTCACGCTTAAACTCTTACTCCCGGGATGGCTACATATAACATATCGGACCATTACATCAGCCCTCGTCAGGGCCTCTAGGGTTTATCCGGACTTATCCCCTAGGTTAACATCGTTCATATCATATCATATTGTCCGCAGCACATTATCTTAGCCACTTAAAGTGTATCGGCCATAACGGCTATAACTTTGCGTTTCAAATCGTAAAATCATTCAATGTATAACTCACACCTTTATAAAACTCTTTAGGGATTTCCCCGTTCAAGCGAGTTCACTCTCAAAACTGTTTTCATTTAATTAAAATAGGCCATCATGCATTAATAGTTATGGCTATTATCATTTCAAATCATGAAATCTTTCTTTGAAAAACTCACTCTTATGCACATAATACAATTTGAGCATTTAAGCACATATATCACATTTAAGCACTTCAAAATTAATTCAATACAATGAGCCACACATGGCCTCGCAATCCACACGATTGCGGTTAATTCACAACCCAATCTCCCTCATCACTTTCACCGTACACACAAGACCTCAAACGCTCATGATGTTATCCTCAAACCATCCAACTACTAGCTCGTTTCTTCAATTTATTAATCATAATATGCTATCATAAAGATTTATTAAAGAGGGTGAGGTTTAGGCTCTTACCTGTGCAAACCGCACCTTTCAGCCACATATAACCATATTCAGTCATCACTTGACAACACTTTACTGAGTGAACCAAACATGATTCAAATCTAACATACACGATGCATTTTGAAGGAAGCTTTCCTAAGCATGAACATACTTTGAATGAAGCTAAGCACATCTCAATAACTTCAAGTTTCATTCAATCACTGGCATTAGTTAGCTTAACTCGAATCGAAGCTAAGCATACTAAACTAACTTCGTTTTTAACACTTTTTATACATTAGTTAACTTTAGTCACATTCAAGCTAACCATGTTCTTATAACTTCAAAATGAATCCTTTTTCATGAATCGCTAATTACTCGAATCAAGGCTAAACATATCAAAACAACTTCGTTTTTAATTCTTTTTAAACTTTAACTTACTTTAGTCGTATCTAAGCTAACTACGCCTTTATAACCTCCAAATTAATCCTTTTTCATGAATCGCTAATTACTCGAATCAAGGCTAAACATATCAAAACAACTTCGTTTTTAATTCTTTTTAAACCTTAACTTACTCTAATCAAATTCAAGCTAACTACACCTTTATAACTTCAAATTAATCTCTTTTCATACATGGTTTTCATTCAAGTCCAATTCACGCATGGTTCCCTTTACACGCACATAACTTGCATCGATTCACAAATTTAAGCTTAAACTAACTGAATAGCTCGAATCTAAGCATGCACAACCCATTTCTTGACATTTCTAACGAATCTAATTAACCCTAACTTGACATGCAACATCAATCTGCTGAAAATATTTTCGAAATTAATACTAATTTAGGAGGCAAGGAACACCCACCTCGATTTCAAGCTAAGGATTCGTTCGAAGGCCGCTGGGCAGTGCTAGAAAATTCGATTCCCTGCCGCTGGCTTACTGAAGCACGAACCAACCCAATCCATGCTTGACCCTTGCAAAAACAGACTCAATTCGACCCCAAATCCCTCTAAACTCGGACCCAGGTCGCCCCTTCAAAAACCAGAAACCCTAGTCTTCGATTTCGTGCTGATTGAGGCGGATTGGGGCTCGATTTTAGCCTCTAATTTATAGAGGAGGTTGTGAGGGTGATGGGTCGCCGGATTCCGACACGTGGGTGGTGGTTTCTGGCGGCTAGACGGGTGGGTGTGAGGTTGTGCGAAGTGGACGCGAATCGACGGTGGAATTTGGTAGAAAGAAAAGTTGGTAGAAAGAAAAGTTGAAGAAAAAACATTTGAAGGAAAAAAAAGTAGGAAAAATTTGAGTTTTTTTCTCTTGTGTGGATAGAGGAAAAAATACAAGAATTTGGATGAGAAATTTTAATGTTAATGAACTACTTGAATCATGTTGATGTCATCTAAGCAATGCGAGGTTGGAGAAGGTTGAAAATTTTTCTCAAATTTTATTTTATGAGGAAAATTTTATCCCTTGTTTCTAACAATTTTTCCTCATAACTTTCTTCCATATTTTTTTCTTTATGGTTTTCTCTAAACCAAACACAAGAAAAAAAAAGTGATTTTCCTAAAAAAAATTTCTTTCTACTTAATTTTCCAAGGTCCAAACGGAGCCTAAGTGTTTCATGTTGACAAATTAACCATTTATTCACTAAAAGAATTGTACTCTAACAACTTTCTATAGTTCTCAAAAAAGCTTAATTGTTCAATGAAAGATATTGGATATATGCTCCAAATACTAAAGAGTTAAAAATCATGAAAGATATGCTAAACATACTATGAATAAAAAATGTTCAATTATTCACAAAAATTAAACCTATTGTTCACAAGATAACAAGTATTGTTCACAAAAAAATAAATATATTGTTCATAAAATATAAGATATAGTTTAGAAAATAGAACTTTTAATTATTTAGCTATAAATTCACAAAAGATACTAGCAAGGACCAATGCGCAATAGTCACAAATTTTTTCCCTTTGTTTTATTGTCTTCATTTTTAATAAGCTTATAAAAATAAACCATGAGTATATGTTTTTTTTTTAAAAAAAATTAACATAACCTACGAAAGATGATTTAAGTGCATATAATTTCATACTAAACAAATATGATACCAATACTTGCTACAAGCATTACCAGTGCTTGATTTTTTTTTTTAAAAAAAAACTAATTGTTTTATGTTGACAAACTAACCTTTTATTTACTAAAAGAATTTTTACCCCAAGAACTTTCTATATTTAATTGTTCAATAAAAGAAATTGGATATATGTTACAAATACTAAGAGTTAAAAATCATGAAAGATATGCTAAACAATACTAGCAATAAAAAATATTTAATTGTTCACAAAGTGTTAACATGTTCAGAAAAAGTAAACCTATTGCTCACAAAATAAAAAAAGTATTATTCACAAAAGATAAACCTATTGTTCAAAAAAATATAAATCTATAGTTTAGAAAATAGAATTATACATTAGTGTGTTCCTATTGTTCACCAAAAATTCTTACTTTTTAAAAATTCTTTAAATATATTGTACCAGTCAAAATTCCAATAAAAAAATGTTCTATTATGCACAAAAATATTTACTTGTGGGCAACTGTAAATGGTGTCTTGGTTTATAAAAATCCGATGATGAAATTTGACACCCAAGTTGTGGATTTGGGCACCTAGCAGGACAGAAATTGGTGCATAACCACCAAATTGGACTTTGGGAAGGCATGATGCTCCAAATCAACAAGAGTCAACCAAGCATGACACGGAACCCCCTCGATTTGTGTGGAAGTTATGCATTCAACAGATAAAGTTGATTTCTCAACTAATTAATAAGGGTAAACATGTCTAATTTGTTATTAGCTGATAAAGCTACATGGTAAAGAATAAGCCAATTAAGTAAAAGATAAAATTAAATCTTCATTTTCTTTTATCTATTTAGACCCCAGGTTTACCCTTAAACCACTACAAATGGAGGGCTTCCTTGAGAGTTAAAGGGCGTGGTCATTGAGGGAGAAGACAAAACCACAAGACAGTGAGAGATTATGAACGCAAAGATTGTTACTATGCCAAAATCAAAAATTAAACCAAATTCTGTATTCCAGAGTTCAAAAGCCAATAAGGTGGGTCCACCCAAGGGCCGACATGCTTTCATCCTGTCTTTTCTTCTTTTCTTTTTGTATATTCTTGTTTAATTTTGAAGTATGCAAAGATATTTATTAGCCACCAAATTATCTAGGGTATTAACTCTATATAATGACAGACAAATTAAGTGATGTTCTTGTTCATAATTATTAGCTATACTATTGGAATCATGTTTTCTAAGATAATGGGACCAATATAATCTTATATGAACATAACGATAACAGAAAGACAATATATAATTTTTTAATATATATTTTTCCAGTCATGAATTAAAAACGTTGTTTTTGGATCTTAGTGATCATCACATATGCAAGCTCTTATGGTAGGGAATTTTCATATGATGATAGACAAATCTAAGTGATATACTTCTGTGTAATTATTAGAGAAATATTTTTTACTCTAATTTTCGAAATAATATCAATTAGCTATGGAACTTAGAAACATAATTATTGATTATTTTACACATTTATGAAAATAATATGTGTCAAAAAAATTATAAGATTTTGTTTTATTTTAATATATATATTTGTAGATTGTCACGTTCGCTGCGTAAAGACTTTACCTCCACATTATATAAATGTTCTCATTGAAAAAAAAAAAAACATGTTCATGGTACAAAGCAGCCCATGTTCATGGTAGTAAAAATAGAAATGCTTGATCTCCGTATATTAATCAAAGTTATAAAACAAAGCTACCCAGTTCCATGTGGCGATTTCTCAAGGTTTGGATCCAATTTTCAACCTAATCTGAGCCAAATTCCACGCCTACTTTGTAACTTTTCTTGTGATCATGATCTAAATTTTATTATGTTATTAATAGAGATGCAATGTACGAGTCTGTTACATGTTTGTCATAATTATCAAATTTTTATATCAACACATGTTGGTTCCAATAATTTGGTACTTGTTCTCCTTAAGTAAAGTTTCGGGTTTGAATCTTTTGAATAGAGAAAATTTGTTATGAGAGAGTTTCCCCCTTATTGGGCCAATAGTAACTCGACTCTAAGGACATCAGCAGCGCAAGACACGTGTTTCAGCATGTGGCCCCCAGCTGCCACTTGTCTTTTCATTATTTGGCATTGGATTTTTGGACACGTGGGTAGGAACTCCTAGTAGTTCCACCACGCGGTCCACTTTTGTATTTTTTTTTAATATTTTTGCTTTTTTTTGTGTAATATATAATTTTTAGGAGATTAAAAAAAATTATGTGTTATAAGGTGGGTTCATGATAAATATTTTTATTGGGTAATTAAAATTGGAGTTCCATGGGTTGGAGAAGTGATGAAATATAAGTTCAAAAAAAGTGAAACTTTTGTTGATGTGGCATACTTGAGTTTCAATTTTTGGAACTTGAGCTGGGAATGCCCTAATGAAATCAAGGATTCAAGACCAAAAAATAATGATCAAATTTTTATTAAATATTTCTATATTCAATCGATGTTACTCACTCTTTGAAATAATAAAAGAACCAACTCTTAATAATCGTGTAGTACTGCACTCCTTTCGTCCCTTTTTATTTGCTTACTATTTCTTGTTAAGATATTTTAGATTATTTGCACACTTTCTATATTTACACTATCAATTAACTATTACTTCCTGTTATGCTCCTACGATAATGAAAATAATAAATTATTGATCTCTAGAAAATAGGAATTTTTCCATTTACAATTCAATATTTTTGATCTTAACAAGGGCATAATTACAATGCAGGAAATCTCACTGTCAACGTCGGATTAAATCGATCACCAACATTAATATTCCGACGTGAAATTAACTTAACGTCGGATAAAAGTTTATCGTGAACACCCTCATCACTAAAAATTTTAGCGTCGGATAAAAAATCCGTCTCTGTTCGTGATGCATTTAGCGTCTAATAAGTATCCAATGCTAATTTGCATCAGACATTTGTGGATGCTATTAGAGATGAATAATCTCATTTAGCGTCGGATATATTTAACTAAAGTCTTAAAGCGTGTGTTTCGTCAAACCATGCAAACAACTTGGGATGGAGGGAGTATTATTGTTAGAGTTTTATTTTTAAAAATTTTCTAATATTTTGATTGGTTAAAATTCTATCTCAATTATACATCATTAAGAAAATGCACTGATACTTATGTGTTTGTATTCTCTAGATTTAGCTATAATTTTAGGACATGCGGAAAAATATATATTTTCTAGCCTCAAAGTTTAGATTAGGCCGCCCTTGAGAGCGGGAGGGACAGTGAATAGGGTGACAATGAAAATCTTGAAAAATTAAAACTTGACTTTTACAATGAAAAATTAAAACAATTAGTATAAAGTTAGAGTATATCTGATTAAGGATATAAATCCTCAAGGATTACAAGTAGAATAGAAAAGTAAGAATGAAAATTCACACAATATTGTTACAAGGCTCACCTTATCCAATAGGACTACGTCTCTATCTAGGGCTACTCCTTAGAATCGCAACACTTTTTGCATTAACGCCTCTTGAGTTACACTTCATTAATAGAACTCTCAGGCTCACTAACAATACACATTACGGTTCATTCTGTACCTAACCAATCTATCAAAGTTTCTTATCAGTAAACTTGCCTAAACTACCTTTTAAGCTTTAAGTTAGCAATAGTCACTTGTTTGTCGAAGAATTCTCTCAACTCTACCACCCCACAGGCATTACAAGAGTATTTGATTGATTTGGGTAAAGTACAATACTAAATACAGGAGGCACTTAAAAAGATATGAGCTGAATCACTTTTTTGTTGCTTGCACTCTTCTTCAACAATGTAACTACACCTTCTATGTACAGAGCTCTTAATTCTTCGTGATAGTTGCAGACACCAACTAGCTATTGGAATGAAATGATGAGGGTTTGCCACTTTGCCTTTGTAATGCTCAAAATGCAGTGCATTCGCCAAGGCTTCTGATCGTTAGTTGATCTTTCCAAAAGTGCATAGACAAAACCTCTTTAACTCTCTATGGGTCTCATATTGATTTGGCTTGATTTGTACGACATTAACCGTGGTAACTATTTGAACTCATTTGTATAAAAACAGTTTGACAGTGATAGAAATAATATGTGAGCGAAGAATTCTTTTTGGTATATAGCAAAGTGATTACAAAGGACATATATATACTAATACCTCTTCTTTATTTAAGGAAAAGAATAATTTTAGATCCTAAAATCAAGGAAGGAAAATAAACAATTATTTATATACAAAATAACATTGACTGACATCCCCCCCTCAAACTCAGGATGATGACACAAACATCAATGTGAGTTTGGAAACTAGATGATGAAAACGTCCTGGTAATCGTGACTTTGTAAAAATGTCTGCCGTTTGCTCTTTAGAAGAGATAGAGGCAGGCCTCACGTTATTGTAAAGAAGATGTTGTCTAATAAAATGACAATCAACTTCTATATGCTTAGTTCTTTCGTGAAAAACATCATTGTGAGCGATTTGAATGGAACTTCAATTGTCACAATAAATTGTTGTTGGCATGGACTGATGTGCACCCAAGTCTTCCAGTATCCAACGTAACCATATCAACTCTGATGTGGTATCTGCAGGTGCTCGGTATTCAACTTCAGTGCTCGATCGAGCAACAAGGGTTTGTTTCTTGCTACGCCATGAAATTAAGGAGTCACCCAGAAAGAAGTAATAACCAGTTGTAGAACATTGATCAACAAGATCCCCAGCCCAATCTGAATCTGAATAGACTTTTAACTCTAAGGAAGAATTAAAGGGGAAGTGAAGGCCTTTAAATAGTGTACCTTTGACATAGCGAAGGATTCGAAGAATAGCAGCATAATGGGTAGTGCGAGGGGCAACCATGAATTGACTTACTACGTGAACCACATATGTAATGTCGGGTCTTGTGACAGTGAGATATACAAGACTTCCCACTAGTTGCCGATACAGTTTAGCATCTTCCAGGGGTGATCCATCTAGGGAAGAAAGCTTCGCATTGACCTTGAGAGGAGATGAGGCTATTTTATTATCAGTTAGTCCCGCATGAGAAACTAGATCACTGGCATATTTGAATTGTGACAAGTAATAACCTATGGAGTTGGAAGTGATTTCCAATCCCAAGAAGTAGTTTAGCAACCCCAAATCCTTCATTTCAAATGCTTGACAAAGAGATTGCTTCAAATCTTGTATCCCTTAGAGATCGTCCCCAGTAATAATCATGTCATCGACATAAAGTAGTAATATGACGCATCCAGTATTTGTATGGCGAATAAAGAGGGCGTTGTCATGAGGACTGGATTGAAAACCAAAACAAAGGATGGTGGAGCTAAACTTGGCAAACCAAGCCCGTGGAGCTTGTTTTAAACCATATAGTGCCTGACGAAGGCGGCAAACTTTATTAGGGTGATGTTCATATCCCGGAGTAGGCTCATGTACACCTCTTCTTGAAGATCACCGTTAAGAAAGGCATTCTTGACGTCCATTTGGAAGAGTTACCACTTTTTCGTTGCAGAAACTACCAGTAAGCTTCTGACCGATGTGAGGTGAGCTATTGGCCCAAACATTTCTTCATAGTCTCCCATATTCTTAATGAAACCCCTTTGCTACAAGCCGTGCTATATACCTCTCAATTGATCCGTCTGAACAAGTCTTGATTTTATAAACCCACTTGCAAGGTGGAAGATCCACAATATCCCATATATGTGTCTTATGCAAGGCTTCAAGTTCTTGCATAGCATTCTGCCACTTGGGATCATGTTGAGCCTCTTTAAATGTTTGAGGCTCATGGATAGTAGCCACTACAGAATAACATTGATAATCTTTTAAGTAAGTTGGTGGATGACTTACTTGGGAAGAACGACGAACAGTGGAAGGTGTAGAAGGTGCTAACGAAGTGCTACAATCAGCAAGGGTGGTTGAGGAAATGCTGCAGTCACTACCGGGAAACCACCAGCTATGGAGATGCATTCAGGGAATTAACAACAGGGTCTGGTACAGAAGCTTCTTCATGTAAGTCAGGTTGTTCTAGAGTAGAACATTGCACCTCCATGGATTTTGCATCAACATTTGGGAAGAGATTAACACCAAGATTGGTAAAATAGGAGGATCCAGTTCTTGAAACTTCAATGGCAGATAATGAAGAGAACATTTTATGCCCCCAAAAGACAACATGACACGAGATACAAAGCCTATGAGAAATTGGATCCTAGCATCTATAGCCTTTGTGTTCAATGCCATACCCAAGGACGCAACATAACCGAGCTCGGGGTTCTAACTTGGTCCGCTCATGAAGTTGCAACATCACAAAATAAGCACTCCCAAAAACTCAAAGCATACTGTAATTTGGGACAACTCCGTGTAGCTGCTCATAAGGAGATTTATTTTCAATGACGGGAGGTAGGATGCGATTGATGGTATATACCGCGGTGAGGGCAGCTTCTCCCCAAAAAGATTCTAGGCAATTAGAACAAATAAGTAAAGCAGGAACAGTTTCAAGAATGTGGCGGTGTTTTCTCTCTGCACGACCATTCTGTTGTGAGGTGCCAGGGCATGATTTTTGAGGAAAGGTCCCATTCTCGGCCAGAAATGTCAGAAAATTCTTCTCCTTATATTCTTGTGCATTATCTGATCTGAATACCTTGATTGTAGCAGAAAATTGTGTACGAACCATGGCAGTAAATTTATAATAAACTTGTGGCAATTCAAATCGATTTTTGAGAAGATAAATCCATGTATATCGAGAAAAGTCATAATCACAAGATATTGTGAACCACCCATGGAAGTATTAGGAGAAGGCCCCCAAATATCAAAATGCACAAGATCAAAAGGGGCTTGAGAAATAGAGTAATTATTATTAAACAGTAAAGCATGAAATTTTGCTAATTGACAAGAATGACAATTAACTTTATTGACATCCACATGACCCAAAACTCCACTGGAAACTAAAGGACGTATTCTAGAAAAGGAAACATGACCCAACCGTGAACACCATAATCCTTGTGATGTCATAGCAACACAATGAGCCCCAATGTGAGATGGGATTGATAACAAAACCAATTCAAATAGACAGCCAACTCTACGGTCGGTCCCAATTTTTTGTCCCATCCGAGGCGTCTGTACAATACATCTACGGTCTGAAAAATATAGCCTATATCCAAGCTCACATAGTTGACCAATAGATATAAGATTCATAGTAAGCCGAGGGACAAAGTATGCATCTGATGTAGATAAATTTGCAGTTGATATATCACCAATATAATTTATTTGCAACTTAGAGTTATCTGCAATGTGGACAATGGGAGCTATTTTCATAAGGATGACATTTGCGGTAAACATAGCAGATTCAGAGGTCATATGATTGCAATATCCATAGTTAAAGAACCAAGAGTTGGAAGTACCTAGAGTAGTAAAGAGTGTCGAAGAAGTAGTAGCATCAGAAGCAATTTGAAAGGTAGATGCAATGGAATTTCCAGCAAGCTGTTTGAGGATCGACTCAAGATCACTTAAACAAAATGTTGGAGATGAGTCATCTACAATTACCCCTGTAGTTTGAGGTGGTCGATGATATTGTTGGCCCTTGAAAAACGTATTACCACGATTTTTATTCTTGTTTCACAAGGTCCTACATTCTGAAATGACACGACCTTGACGTCTGCAGTAGTTACAAAACTTCTTAGAGGACTTGTCAAAATAGGGGGCTTTGCTTGGAAAAACTAGCACATGATTGGTATCAATAGTGTTAGAGGGCAATTTCAAAATGTTGAGACGGACTTCTTCACATAACAACTCAAATATAGCACCTTCAAGGGTAGGAAGAGAGCCTTTGTGTAGTATAGAGCCACGAATAGGTTCATAGTCATGATTAAGTGCCATGAGAAATTGCATAACTCGGAGGTTGTCACGATATTTGAAGAATTTCTCAGCATCTTTAGCATTTTCCCATGACGACTCAGATAAGGCCAATTGATCCCGTATACCTTGCATTTGAGACAGAAACTCATTGATTGATTGCCCAGATACATGCTTCATGTAGTTGAATCAATAGTGTTAGAGGGAAATTTCAAAATGTTGAGACAGACTTCTTCAGATAACAACTCAGACATAGCACCTTCAAGGGTATGAAGAGAGCCTCTGTGTAATATAGAGCCACGAATATGTTCATAGTCATGATTAAGTGCCATGAGAAATTGCATAACTCGGAGGTTGTCACAATATTTGAAGAATTTCTCAGCATCTTTAGCATGTCCCCATGACAGCTCAGATAAGGCCAATTGATCCCATATACCTTGCATTTGAGATAGAAACTCATTGATTGATTGCCCAAACACTTTCTTCATGTTATGAAGAGCCTCATGTAGTTGATATTGGTGAACAATATTAGTGGTGGAGTATCGAGTGCTCAATAAATCCCAAACTTCTTTAGCCGTTTCAAAACAGGAAAACTAGAGCTTGATGGATGGGATTGAGGTGTTGCAAATCTAGATCAGAATTTGATGATTTTTACTATCCCAATCTTCAAGCCTTTCCCAATATGCAGTATCATCCTCATCTTTCTGTTTTACAGGCTTAGTGATAGAACCAGTAACAATTCTCCAGAGTCTTCGCCCTTTCAAAAAACTGGACATTTCTTGGGACCATATTGCATAATTTAAACCCTCCAAAATGGTTCTAATGGGTTGAATGACATCCAATTTCTCCATTACAATATTTTTGCCAACAATATAGTCACCCAAAAAAATTTTCCAACAATAGCAAATTTCAATTCAGGAAATTGTCACAAACCCGAACTATAAAAGAATGAAATTCAGCAACAAAGACCATTGGAAAATCAACAAATCTTGCTCTCAAGAACAAGAGTAATATAAACCAATTTCAGATCCAAAGAAATCTGACCTGGGCAGAGAATCTGGGCAAAACAGAGCAGCAAATTAGAAGCCTTGAAAACCCAAAATAATGACTTTGAGTGGTAGCAGAGACTTGTGTTGAATTCCCTACAAAAATTTGACTGTAGAGCTCCTCTGATTGTGTTCGCGATGGAGTCTTTGATGATCGTCCATGATGTACTTTTAGAAAAAATGACAGAGAAGACGCTGGAACGAAGAGGTTAGACTTAGAATAAAGAAAACTATATTTTACTTCCCAATGCTGTAGTAGTGGGGAGGTAAATGAAAGAAGTTCGAGAACTCTAAGTGGAGAATTAGAGTGGGAGTTTGACGGGCCCAAGAATGGGTCCGATCTAGAACCTTTTTGTTTTTTAATGCTCTAATACCATGATAGAAATAATATGTGAGCAAAGAATTCTTTTTGGTATATGGCAAAGTGATTACAAAGGACATATATATACTAGTACCTCTTCCTTATTTAAGGAAGAGAATAATTCTAGATCCTAAAATCAAGGAAGAAAAATAAACAATGATTTATATACAAAATTGCATTGACTAACACAAAGCTTTTGACCTTGATAGTGACATTTTTTTTTGTAGAATTAGCCCACGCTATTTTTCTATATCTGATTTAAACGGTTCTATGAAATGAGGCTCTTTGTTGAGTTCTTCCAGTTTCTAAAGGTTTTCCTTGCTTAAATTTGATTTCATTAAAGAAAAGTTTTCAAGGGGATGGAATTTGAAAGACAACTATAGGAACTGTGGGTGGAGGGTTTTCATCTTGGTTACTAAACACAATAATCTGTATGTTTATTAGCTGTTCAATCCAAGTGTTGTTGGGATGTGTATGTTGGAAGCAAAACATGATGACTGAAATGGAAATTTTTGTTTAAACTTCAATTGGACCCTGAGTTTCACCAGTCAAATCCACATCTAATGGTCATGTTTTTGTGAGTATTAGTGATGGAGAAGAGCTGAAAGTCATGCTTGTTGACATAAGGCCACTCGCAGCCACAGGATCGCTGCCAGTGGCGGGGCCCACATGGGACACACGGTTGCTACAGCTGGGACATGCAGGACGAGAAGCGGGGGGACGAAACGCACAACAGTTCCGTCCCGCGGGTATTTTTTTTTTTTGTCTGTAGTGGAGGTGAAACGCGGCATTTCAATGTATGGCAATGAACCAGACAACGCATTTTGTCACAGGCCAAGCAAAAAAAAAAAGAAAAGAAAAACCCAGAATGTAGCTGTTGGACTGGGGGTGTGTATAGTTTTTTGGGCTGATCCAGATATAACTGTTGCAACCCAATGGATATAGTGAGTTTTTTTTTTTGAATATGAATTTTGTCAATTCTAAAAATCTGAAAATCTCTCATATATTAAATCTTGAGTGTTGGAAGTGTAGAGGAAAAAAGTTGTGGTAAGTGCCTTAGCTATTTTTATGTTTTTAAATTAAATAAATTTGTTTAGTTATATGTTTGAACTAAAAATTTTTGTTGATGGTTTTGTTGTTATTGATATTTGGGAGGTGTTCATGAAGTTGAATAATTATGAAAAAAGTGATGAAGTAAAGAAATTTATAAAAAAATTTAATTTTTTGTTATACATATTTATTCTTAATCATATGTTTAAATATTTGAAATTTTTCTTAATTCGTTACAAATGAAATTGTTAAACATTTGAAATTTTCCTTAATTAGTTAGAAATGAAATTATTTAAAAGTGAATATGTATAAGTTAAATATTGAAAGTAATATGTTTAATTTGTAAGTTTAAAATTATGATGTTGGGATCTAGTACAATTTAAGAAATTGAATTGTCAAATTGAAAAAGATATTAGAAAGTCATGTGTTATAAGTTTAATTTGTATGTTTGAATTGTGAAATTGAAATTAATTGTTATATACACATTTATATGTTTAATTAATAACATGTCCATATGTTCAACAATTTATGCCATGCATGTGTAGGTAGAAATTTATCTTTATAGGCTTAATTAGATGATTATAAAAAGTAGACATCGACATGTTTTAATTTAAAAAAAGTTAGAAATTTATCTTTACAGGCTTATTTAGTATGTTTAATTTTTAAAATATAAATCTTTTAATTACATTATTATAACATAATTTAAAAATATACATGTTTAATTTTTAAAAAAGTTAGAAATGTAATTGATACTTTACATTGTGTATAAGCTAGAATTTAATTTACTTGTGTGTATGCAATTGAACTTGAAAATTGAATATGTGAAATTTACACTTTTGAAATTTGAATAAGTTTTAACGAAATTATTATGCGCCAAAATATGAATATTTTCAAATGGAATAGTTTTAAAATATAAATCTATTAACTTGTTTAATTTTAAAAGAAGCTAGAACTTTATCTTTATAGCCGTAATTAAATAATTATAAAAAGTAAACATTGGCATGTTTAAAATTAAAAGAAGTTAGTAGTTTATCTTTATACGCTTATGTATTACGCACCAGAACATGAATATGTTCGAATGGAATAGTTTTAAAATATAAATCTATTAACATCTATAATTTTTAAAAAAAGTTGGAACTTTATCTTTATAGGGTTAATTACATGACTATGAAAAGTAAACATTGACATGTTTAAATTTAAAAGAACTTAGAAATTTATCTTTATAGGCTTATGTAGTATGTTTAATTTTTGAAATATAAATCTTTTAATTACATTATGATTAAACCAATTTGATCATGTTTATTGTACTTTACATGTTTAAAGTTGAGTTAGATGATTAAAATGGTTGGTAAACATGTTGCATTGTTTGTTGATATGATTGGACTATTTTGATCATGTTTATTGTATTTTACATGTTTGATTTGAAATTAATCAAATATTAGTTTAACTTGGTATCTTTATGTTGAATTAAATGTTAACTTAATACGTTTTAATTATATGATAAGATGTTAAATTGCATGCTTAGTAAAAATAATTTGAAATATAGCTGTAACTTTTTCTCAATATTACTACTTAAAATAAAAAAAAAATAAAAACTATTTACTACTTGTAGGTGAGCATAAAATGAGCAATAATGACACACAATCATTCATGCACTTACTTACCAGGGATGAATCACAATGCGAAATTGGAAACAGTTGGAACCTTCCCTCGCGGCCCCCGAATTGGCAACAATACTTGCCACCACAAAATCCCCCACATTCTTTCCAACAATACCGCCACAATACCCCCTAAATTGGCAATATTACCCACCACCACAAAATAACCTACCCACACAAAACACTCCACCATAAAGTTTTAGCTATGGATCAATGCCCCCTCTATGTTACCCACTCCAACCTCCTCATGTGACCTCATTAGCTCCTCATCCTCCACCCAATAATAACCCCACCAATAAACAAGGTGGTGTAGTGCCCACAAGTGGACATTACAGGAGGATCGCCGCTTGGTCAACTCGTGGATTAATATAAGCACGAATCCCATCACCGGGGTGGATCAAAAGTTAGCTGGTTTTTGGAGTAAGGTTACCTACGCCTTCAACCAGCATGCTCCCAATGGAGCTACAAAGAGAAAGGGATAAGGTTTGTAACACTCGTTAGAACCGGGTAGCTCCATTAGTATCCAAGTGGTGTGCATGTGTGGATGAGGCGTACTGGGCGAAGCCAAGCGGTGCGAACAAAAAGGACATTATGTAGAAGGCCCAGGATCTTTATGCTGCTATGGTGGCAAAACCGTTTGACCTCATGCATTGGTGGGTATTATTGAAGGACCAACCTAAATGGGAAACCTTATGCTATCAATCTGTAGAAGCATCTTCCAAATGGTTGAGGATAAATGAGGTGGGGGCATACTCAGATAGCGACATCCCTAGCACCCCCGACACCCCTAACACCGTCGGTACCCCTGTAACTCCTGCTAGTGAAGATGCACTAACTAAAGAAGTTGGCGGGCTTATCCGCCCCATTTGAAGAAAAGCTGCCAAAAGAAAGGCAATGGACAAAGTCACGGACCCGGTGTTGGATCTAGTGATCAAAGAGCTATCAATTTTAGGGGTAACAAATGTAAAGACCAGCAACATGTTCGAATGAGATGTCTTAGCGCAAGAAAAGAAGACAAATGCAGCTCTAAACATTGTTGAAGTAATCCTTGAAAGAAAAGGAACAACGCCTTAAGGAGATGAAGTACAGGAACAAAATTTTAAGGATGAACATTGCTGAGATGTGTCATGAAAATCAAGCTCAATATGGCCCAATTGAACAAGAAATTAGGAACTGCTATCGTCAAAAATTGTCCTCTTCTGATTTTGACACTTCTTTGGATTGAAACCTATGTTGTAGTATAATGTAATTGTTGCTTAGGTTATGCTTATGTTTTTTTTTATCAGAGAAATGTTATTTATAATGGGACTCTTTTATTTGTGTAGTGAAATATTTATTTTTAAGTTGATGCATTCATGTATAAATTCACAATTAGTTCTTTGAAAATATTTATTGTTAATGGGTTGATTTTTTAATATATCTAATTCTATATTTGACTTACATTTGTAGCCTTATTTTTATATGCACAGGTATTCCACAATAAGTGATTCATTCTCCTCATCTATTTCATCGTCCTCATCCGATTGTGTGAGCTTCATACTCAAAGAATCTAGTGATGATACACCGATATTGGAAACTATTCTCAATAATAAAACTGGTCCAAAGTTATTAGAGTTAGCTATGAACATTAGACAAATTACACAATAGAATAGGGCTTCATCATCATCTCAAAGACCAAAAAAGAAGACAATATTTATAAGGAGAGATCGACAAGAAGCACATAATCGCCTCTACAAAGACTACTTTGCCGAAGCCTCAATCTACAACGAAACTCATTTTCGGCGTAGATTTTGTATGCGAAAGCACTTGTTTCTTCGCATAGTTGATGCCATCGAGAGTTGTTTTGAGTAGTTTCAGTTGAGCTACGATGGTCTTGGTAGGCATGAGTTGTCGCCGCTCACAAAGTGTACCACAGCCATGCGAATATTGGCTTATGGTATATCGGCATATTGTGTCAATGAATACTTGAAGATTGGTTAAAGCATAGCTATGGAGTGCATGAAAAATTTTGCCGTTGGGGTCATTCAAATGTTTAGGGAAGAGTACTTAGGGAACCCAACCCAGGCTGACGTTGATCGTCTATTATAAGTGGCAGAAGCCCATGATTTTCTCGGTATGTTAGGAAGCATTGATTGTATGCACTGGGAATGGAAAAACTGTCCATCAGTTGGAAAGGAGTGTTTGCAAAAGGGATATATAGAGTTCCCTCCTTGATTCTTGAAGCGGTTGCTTCCTATGACCTTTGGATATGGCACGCCTTCTTTGGCTGCTCGGGAAGCCTCAACTATTTAAACATCATTCACCGATCTAATGTTTTCCAAGAGCTGTATGAGAGTCGAGTTCCAAAATGTGAATATGTTTTCAACGTTTGCAAGTACAATATTGGACACTTCTTGTCTGACGATATTTATCCAAAATGGGCAACCATCATCAAGACTATCCCCGTTCCTCAAGGAGCCACGGCAAAGTTGTTCGTCTTACGTCAAAAGTCTATTAGGAAGGATGTGGAGAGAGCATTTGGGGTTCTACAATCTCGCTTTGCCATCATCCGTGACCTTGCTCGACACATGAACGAGGCTGAATTGGGTATGATAATGAATGCATGCGTCATACTCCATAACATGATCGATGAGAATGAACGTGATTCGTATGACCTTGCTTATAATTATGATGATGTGGAAGATAACACCCTGCAGTCTAATGTCTGGCGAGACCATCAACTGTGCTATACAACCTACCTTCGTAGAGTAGCACAAGTTCCTGACTCAGAACTGCGTGCACTTCTTCTATCAAACTTGGTTAAAGAAATATGGAGCTGATAAATGGCACGACAAGGATCACAATTGTAGTTGTAATGTGTTTTTTATTGTTCTTTTGCCTTGTATTTTTTTAAATGTCGAACTTTTTTAATGTCGATCCCTCATATTGTATTGATTTTTAATTGTATTATACATTCTATTCTATCCTCATTTGCTCATTTAACCAATAAAAATTAAATATTTTTTAACATGCTTAACCACAAAAAAATAAGTGAATTTCCCATAAATTTTAAATAAAATTATACATTTTTTCAGTAAAAAAAATAAATAAATGTTCTTTTATTCAGAAAATAAAAATTATTCGCACAACTTATAAAGTTAAAATATAAATACAAAATTAAAAGGGTAAAAGTAATAAAATATGTTTAATGGTGGGCTCCATAACAAATATTTAATTCAATTATTTTGGAATGTATTACATTGGTTGTGAGAGTGATGAAATGCAAGTTTCAGAAATATGAAACTTTTGCTGACGTGACAGATTTGAGTTCCCAAAACTGAACTCAAGTTGGGAATGCTCAATCAAGAACAACCCACTTATCACTTTCTCACCAAAAAATAAAAAAAATAAAAAAATGTTATCATATATGTCATGAATTTTACTGTAAACCTCATTTCCCCTCTTGTGGTGAGTAAAACACTTGAATATAGAAAGTTGCTTGCAAATCAAATTGTTATAATTTCAATTTCCAATTAGATCGTATGCTTTAATTATTGATCTCTTTATTCCTAAAATGTTGAAATTTCGGTCGGGAAGACAATGGGTTCTGGACCCATGCTAAACCCGTTAAACTCGCCACAATTAAATGGCTTGCGTTCAATTAAGTGGAATCTGATCGATCTTCAGAGAATTTGGGTCCAAGGAATTCTAAGTTGGGCCTGGATCCGATTCTAGATAACTGACACCTAGACTCGACCCAGGACCTATTTAAGATCTGATAATTTTTATTATTTGTAGAACAAATAGCAATGAATACTAAGTTGCTAACGCTAACAACTAAGATGGTTTACCTTGTTAATATTGAAGCTGGTGATAACAAAATATTTGTATACATTTTGTTCTGCAAGCTGAGTTCAATTTGTTTGTAAAACTTGTTAACATGGTTTATGAGACGGGTTAGTACATTTTTTAGCGTGGGAGGAGGTGGAGGGTGTAGTAAGGTTATAGATTTGACATATTTATTTCTCTTACTTTTTGTCAAAAAATAATGCTTGATACTTAGTGAATTTTTGTGACTTAAATCATAAGGATAGGATTTTCTTACATGGGTTATGACTTTTCTACCTCATTTCTTATTTTTGCACATGAATGCTAGAAAAAGGAAAAATATTTTCCTTGCTAAATCTCAGGCTAGTCAAATGGCCTGGACTTGCAAAGGACTCGCGGACCCAGTACACCCAAATGGTCTAGGTTTGGTGCCATCTTTACAAGCCCAATTGCTTTGAATTGTATCCGTATCTAAATCCAAAACCAAAATAAATGAATCCAAGTCTAGATAGATCAGACCCAAACCGAACCCATTGCCATTCCCAATTTTTGGTGTCAAAGTTAGCTAGAAGGGTTTATGGTAAGCAAAAATATTTTCAACCACTATAGTTAAATACTATAATTAGAGTTGATTTTGTCTAAACCAATATAAACCATTAATTTACTTTATATTTAGTTATTTACTGGCTATTTAAGGAACTAGTTACCAATACTTTTTCATAGAGTCATTCACAGGTCAATCACTTCCTTTCTCTAGACTATTCCCATGTTATCTTCTCCGACTAACTACTGGCTGGGGGCTACCAAAGACACCTCTCCTCCTCATGTGTTGATGTTGTCCATGTGGCAACCCCTCTTCCTTGCCTGACTCCGATAGTTTTTCTCTAGTTTTTGAGTCCCATCAACTCTTTGAGAACTCATATCACTTAGAATAGGGAATGCACTTCAACTAAATGAAAATGTAGAACATCAAACTGAAAATCCAATGATATCCCACAACTGTGCTGGAAAATCGACCACAACTTGCAAAACATCAACAAATTATTGGTTGAAATAACAGTCGTAGATGATCAACACTTATTAGGTCCTTCTCACAGTGGATCTACACTTTTTCTAAGAATGGAAAGTCCAATTAGGAGGAATCATCGTCTTAATTTACATGTTTCCTTTTTAGACACTACATTCACTTCACTACATTTGACAATCATACAAAGGCTCCCCATTTATCATAATTTGGGAGGAATCCTCATGTTAGATACAAGAATTCACACAACTTGATTGCCCATTAAAAAAAAAA
>JACYFF010031955.1:31776307-31799614 GCA_017589665.1 Selenicereus undatus
TTAGATACAAGAATTCACACAACTTGATTGCCCATTAAAAAAAAAAAAACATAACCATTATCAAAAACTACCTCTATAATATTACAGGTCCATTTTTTCGTTGATAAATTCATTTTACCAATTTCTATCAACTCTTAACAATTTCTACCAATTTCTATCAACTCTTGCTAAAAAAATTAAATTCTTTTCAACTCTAACCAATATTTACCAACTTTAACCAACTCTTACCAATCTCTTTCAAAAAAAATTTCACCCATTTTCGTTTCTTATCAACATTTCAAACTCTTACAAACATCTACGAGTTTCTTCCAATCTTTTCCAACCTCAACCCACTTCTACTAATCATTCTAAAAAATTACCAACTCTTTTCAATTCTTACCCACTTCTACCAATCTTTACAAATTTCACCCATTTGTCAGCCTATGGTTACCAACAAAAAGAACACGCCCTACGAATAAGGAAAGAAACCTCTATTAGAAAGGTCCAAAGTGAAAGAAAGGGCAGAAGAAGATTAATTGATCCTTGGCAATCGATGCTACGGGTGGTTGCCGACTCGGCTTCGAATAAGGAGTTTAGGCTTGTGAGCCCATTCACAGCCAAACGCGTGTCAGGGTCTGGGCTCGCTTGTGGCACGCGTCGACACCCTAGCCTGTGACACGCGTAGAGGAGAATAGGCAACGGAACTTTGCACAGTTCTGTCCCACGAGCTTTTTTTGTCCTTTTCTGCTCCCAAAACTCGTCGTTGCATTGAACGTTATGAATGGAGTGACGCATTTTGATGCGTGGCAAGCAAAAAAAAGGGACAAGCTACAGATAGCCGTTGGACTTGGAGATTGGGCCATTTTTTTTGGCTTTGTGTTGTAGCCGTTGCTTCCAACAGCTATTTTGGGAGTTTTGTGTATTTCTTTTATTGATAATTGTGTATATAAATATGAAGGTGGATGTGTGAAAAATGAAATTCAAATTATCTCTCATTCTCTCAATCTGAAAATATTGTTTGTAGCTATTTACAAGTGTTGGAAGTGAAAGGGAAAAAATGGTGGTAAGTGGTAAATAATTATTATTTAGTTATGTTTAATGATTTAAGTAAATTAATTGTATGAAGTTACGTTTTTGAACTAATAATTTTTGTTTATGGTGTTGTTGTTAGATATTTAGGAGGTGTTTTTGTGAGCTTGAAGAATCAAGATGAAGTGAAGGGAAGTGAAGAAATTTGTAAGAAATTTTTCTTATATATATTTATTATTAATCGTATATTTAAAAATCCAAAATTTTCATTAGTTTGATAGAAATTAAAATGTGTGAAATTGAATATTTGTAAGTGAAGCATGAAGTTTTCAAGAATTAATATTATAGAAATTAAAATGTGAAAAATTGAAAATTTGAAATTTTCATTAATTTGATCGAAATTAAAATGTGTGAAATTGAAAATAAAATGAAAATGTTTAAAATATGATGTCAGATTTAATTGTTCCCCACATCATTCATTCATGTATTAGAGCTGGATACAATATTTGTAAATTGGAATTTAATTTAGGCGCTCGTATGAAATTGTACTTGGAAATTAAATTGATGCTTGACATTGAATCTTGGAAATTAAATTTACTTTATTCATGCTACAATGTTGAAAATCTTTTCCATGTTTAATTAGAAAAGATGTTACATTTAAAGTCTTTGGTAGTTATAAATGTTTGTTTTATGCATTTATTTGGTTTAATTAGAGATGACGTTACATGGTTAAAGACTATACAAGTGTAATTTTTGAAGAAGTTAGAAATCTAATTTATACTTTACAATGTTTTATTTAAAAATTTGTTATAAAAGTACATCTTTAAAGTGTTAAGTAATTCTAAATTTTTGTTTTACGTATTTGTTTGAATTATTAAATTTATAATCTTAGTTAATGAAAGGTGGAAATTAAGTTAAAGTTGGAAATTATTACAATGTATTTCTAATATTAATTCATTTGTTTTATAAGTTACAAAATGAAGCGAGATATTAGTTCATTTGCAATATATTTGTAATACATGTTGTAAGTCGATATGATTGGGCTAATTTGATCATGGTATATGTTTTATTAAATGTTAAGTTAGTACATTTGATTTATTAACTTTGGTACGTTGATGTTGAACTAAATGTTAAGTTAGTATGTTTTAATTAATATGATAAGATGTTAAATCACAGGATTAGTTTAAAGAAGCTTATGTAATATGTTTAATTTTTAATTGTTAGAATATATTTATGTTCTTAGGCAATTTGTTTGATATTTGAAATCTTAGATAAATATTTTTTGTAATTTCATGTTGAACTAATGTGAACTTAGTATGTCTTAATTATTATGGTAAGATGTTAAATCACATGTTTAGTTTAAAATAATTTAAATGTTAAATCACATGTGTAGTTTTAAATAATTTAAATGTTAACTTAGTATTCTTTAACTTGATTTGAATTTGTAATTGAAAATTTTGTTCTTTGAATTAGTTGATATTTGATTGAGTAGTTTAGAATGAAGAATTATTTACTACTAAAATGTAGATGAACATAAAAAGGACCCAAATGATACACAATCATTCATGCACCTACTTACCGGGGACAAGTCACAATGTGAACCTGGGAATAGTTCAAACCTTCCCCCGCGGCCCCTGAATTGCCAACATTACCCACCACCACATAACCCTCCGCATTATTCCCAACAATACTCGTCACAATACCCCCCAAATTGGCAACATTACCCACCACCACAAAACAACCCACCACAAAGTTTTAGCTACGGGTCAACGCCCCCTCCATGTTACCCACCCCAACCTCCTAGTACGACCTCATTAGCTCCCCATCCTCTACCTAGTAATAACCCCACCAATAAGGAAGGTGGTGCAATGCCTCCAAAGTGGACATTAGAGGAAGATCACCGCTTAGTCAAGTCATGGATTAATGTGAGCGTGAATCCCATTACTAGGGCGGATCAAAAGTTAGCAGGATTTTGGACTAAGGTGGCCTACACCTTCAACTAGCACACTTCCAACAGAGCTACAAAGAGAAGGGGAAATATTTGCAATGCCTATTGGAACCAAGCCGCTCCACTAGTATCCAAATGGTGCGCTTATGTGGCTCAAGCATACTAGGTGAACCCAAGTGGTGCAAACGAGGACAACATTATACAAAAGACCCAAGATCTTTATGCTGTTGTGGTGGGCAAAAGCTTTGATCTCATCTATTGATGGGTATTATTGAAGGACCAATCTAAACAGGAGACCTTCTGTGATCAATCTGCAGCGGCATCTTCTAAATGACTGAAAGTAAATGAAGTGGGGTCGTACTGTGAAAGTGACACCCCTAGCACCCCCGGCACCCCTAGCACCTCTGGCATCCACGCAACTCCTGCCAGTGAAGATACACTAATTGAAGAAGTTGGTGGCCTTATCCACCCATTGGAAGAAAAGCTGGAAAGAGAACATTGGGTCTGCGACTAGATCCAACACCGGGTCTACGACAACAATCCTTGAAAGTTGACATCTCTTTGGTCACTAGATCGAACACCGGGTCTGTGACTTGCTCCTTCGCCTTTCTCTTCACAACGTTTCTTACTACGGAGCAGATAAGGCCACCAACTTGTTCAGTTTGAGTATCTTCACTGGCAGGAGTTGCAGGGGTGCTAGGGGTGTCACTTTCAAAGTCCGCCCGCACTTCATTTACTCTCAACCGTTTGGAAGATGCTTCTGCAGATTGATCGTAAAAGGTCTCCCATTTAGGTTGGTCCTTCAATAATACCCACCAATACATGAGGTCAAAGCTTTTTCCCACCATAGCAGCATAAAGACCTAGGCTTGGCAATTTCACCCAAATATGATGGACACCCGATTCATCCGACTTGAAAAATCAGATGAAAATTCAACTAAACAGGTGAATTAAACGAGTGATGGATAACCGGGTGATGGATCGGGTTGGATTCGGCTAATGGTCCACCCGACCCACCACCCGCTTAAATAATATATATATAAAATGTAACCCTAAATCTGGCCTAATTCCTTCAGACTTTAGTCGAATACTCGAATCAGTCCCTGGCCCTTTACTTCTTCGTTTTTCGTTTTCACTTCGGCGGTCAGTAACTCGGCACTGTCCAGTTCATCGCATGTCTTATTTGCTAGAGACCGGCGCCGACGAAGTCGCCACTTACTCTAAAGGTTTGCTCTCCCCTTTCTTCTCCGGCGGCCTCCCTCACAGTGTCAGTGTGTTGCCACCTTCTTCAATCTTCACTTCGCCAAACGCCAGAGCTGACGTCCCAACGAATGACGTCTGCCGCCATTGCTCAGCCACCTCGCCGGCGCCGGCGAAGTCAGCGACGGTTCTCAACCCTGTAAGTTGACCTCGTCTTCCTCAATTTTTCAGATCTACATTCTGCCCTCAAATTTGAACAGTGCCCACACCGTGGTGAAAGCCTCAGCCTGAGTTTCTGCATGATTCACGGGGGCTCCTCGCCTTACATTTCAGGCCAAGGTAGAAGTTTTACATGTAGCTATTGATTAAATAGCTACTGTATGGTACTAACTACTAATAGTTCACAGTTCTTCCTTGGTTGCTTTCACTTTATTTTGAATTCTCTATATAAAGATGATTAAGCATGTCTTTACTGCTCTCCTTGCGTATATTTTGGGTGGTGTTTCTGCTGTTGAATGTGCTGGAAATCAAATCAAATATCCTTGTGTAGTGTTATGGAACTAAGACCTGTAATTACTGAAGATAAAGTATACCTGTCACACAACAATTCTCATTGAGGAGAACCAAAAAGGCAGCAATCCAAGCCGAAGATTTAAGTCTCTTGTGGGTGGGTGAAATTTGTGTTTCTAAACATTATTTTTTGGAACCATTGATAGAACAACTTGTTTTTCCCTATTACACCTTGCTCGTATTTTCCCTTCCTCTTTGGAAGTTCTCTGTTAATTTTCATCTAATAGCAAGCAATATTCTTGTGTGAGTTGTGCAATATTTTTTGGGCCCCTAGCCTAATCCTCAACCGCCCGTCCCCCCCCCCAAATGAAGAAAGTCCAACTTCATGATGATAACCTAATAATCAGTGAATAAATCACTAATTCCTGACTGATAACCATTTGAGCTACATCCCCGCGCTGGCCATTGGATCTTTTTTGCATAATACATCGGCTCCCCTGGGGCCCGAGTTGGAACTTAGTAATAGACTTGGTCAGACCCTCTACAATGATGTTAGCAGGCTTTTGTGTATTTGTGTATTGCTTCATGTTGTACTATTGGTACTTAGTTGGATGTCTATATGTTTGTTTTGAGCCATGTTAGTATTGTTTTTTTGTTGAATATTTGTTGGAATTAGGTTCGATTAAGTTTTCTATTATATTTTCATATGCATTGTTTTTTGTGGAATACATAAGTGTGCTAGTGTAATTGTGAGTGTTGGTTTACTTTGTGTGGTGAGTTATGACAGGTGATAATATTAATGAGTTTGAACATGCCTCATCTTGTCCTGAGCCAAATACAACTCCTTCTCCAAGCATCCCACAACCTTCAGCGGCTCAACCTTCACATAGTCTCCCACCCCTTCATCCAAACTCATTTGCCGAACATGAGTTTATAGATCTAGAACCTGATGATACCGGGACACAATCTCGCAAGCCTAGACAACTTAAATCAATTATGTGGCACCACTTTCGAAGGGTGATGGTAAATGGGGAGCAAGAAGTGGATTGTTTGCATTTTAATCAAAGGTTGTCCGCCACAAGCAAAAATGGCACTTCTCATCTCAAGGAACATCTAGAAAAAAAGATGTCCTAAAAAGTATAGTAAGGTTGATATTCATCAACAGTTTTTTAATTACAATCTTAAAAAAGATTGTTCAGTAGCTTTGAAAAATTCTAATTTTAGTCAAGAAGTGTTAAGAAAAGAGTTAGCAACTATGGTGGTTATGCATGAGTATCCCTTGGCTATTGTAGACCATGTTGGTTTTAGGAGATTTGTACATAGCTTGAATCCAAATTTCAAGTTGATTAGCCGGAATACTTTGAAGAATGATATTATGAAAATGTGTGCAAATGAAAGAGTTAAACTAAAGAAGTTGTTTGAGGACTATGAGGCAAGAATTGTTATCACCACTAATATGTGGACAGCTTCTCATCAAAAGAGAGGTTATATAGTAGTCACAGCTCACTTTATTGATGAAGAATGGGTCTTGCACAACAAGACATTGAGGTAACTTTTTTTTTCCGAAGATATTTTTTATATTATGATTTTATGTTATATTTATTTGTTTACCTACAATATAATGTCTTCATTATTTTTATTTATAGGTTTGCTTATGTGCCTTGTCCACATGCGAAAGAAATCCTTGCTCAAGTTTTAATGGATACATTGAATATGTGTAATATAAATGAAAAGATTTCTTCTGTGGTGGTTGACAATTGTACAGCAAATGATGCAATGGTTGATATCTTACAAGAGAGATTATATTCTCAATCTCTTTTGTTGCATGGAGACTTTTTACATGTGAGGTGTACTGCACATATTTTGAATTTGGTTGTGCAAGATGGTTTAGAAGTGATTGGTTTGGGAATTGAAATGATTCGTAATTGTGTTTTATTTTGGACATCAACCCCTAAAAGAGTTGAAAAGTTTGAGGATAAAGCTAGGGGTTTGAAGGTTGATTATTCAAGAAAGTTGGTGCTTGATTGTAAAACAAGGTGGAAATCCACCTATCACATGCTTGTTAGTGCTTTTCCATATCAAGAGGTTTTTTCAAAGTTAAAGACTCAAAATCCTCATTTTAAGTTTGTTGTCCCTAATGATCTTGATTGGGAGTTGGCCGAAAAAATTTGTGAAAAGTTGAAAGTGTTTTAGGATGTGACTGAATTATTTTCAGGTAGAAAGTATCCTACTATTAATTTGCTCTTTCGCTACATATGTGATATCAAGGTAGCTTTGATTTTATGGCTTTCAAATGAAGAACAAATTATTAGGGATATGGCTTTGAAAATGATTGAAAAGTTTGATAAATATTGGTTAACAATAAATGGGGTTCTTGCTATTGCGGTTATCCTAGACCCTAGGGACAAATTAGCATGTGTGGAGTTCTATTTTGAGGTGATTTAAGGAGATAAGGCTTATGGTGAAGTTCAAAGAGTTAAGGGTTTGTTGTATGACCTTCTCGTGGAGTATCAAGGATATAGTGAGGATTATGTTCCATCTACCTCTGATGTTCTTGGCAAACGTCATGCGATGGTTGATCTTCATATTCCTCCTATGACCCAAAGCAAAAGTACTCTATGGGGTGAAGCTAAGAAAACCTAAAAAAGAAGACAAATGTGAGCACAGAGCTAGACCATTATTTAGATGATGATCGATATCGGGATAGGCCTGGCTTTGATGTCCTTCACTTTTGGAAGTTTGATCCCAAGTACCCAACGTTGAAAAAGATTGCTTGGGATGTCTTAGCAATTCCTACATCTACTGTTGCTTCCAAGAGTGCTTTTAGTACATGTGGTGGGGTATTGAGTCCTCATCGTTCTTCTCTTCACTTTGATACTGTGGAGGCATTGATGTGCTTGCAAAATTGGGTAGTTGGTGAGTATTCAAGTAATAATAAACTTGCCTTTGATATTTTTCGATTATATTATGTATTTCAATTTATCATATGATACTAATTTATCATATTGTTTTCTTGCATTTTAGTTTCTTCACTTAGTAGTGCACAAGCATGTGCTACAATATTTGAAGATGCCGATGTTGGTGAAGACAAAAGTTGCAATACCGAAGTTGCTAATGTGGATTCGGACCATTCGGTATGCTTGTTGGATAACATATATTTTTTGAGTATTTGAATACGTTTAGTAAAATTAACATAAAATTATGAATTTATGAGAACTAACTAATTTTTTTTTAAATGATAGTCTTTGGTTGGCAATGATCTCTACATGGGCACCACTTGGTAGTTCGTTGAAGAGAATTGAAGATTTATGTCTTTGCTTCTCTAGAGATTGTATTATAGTTGATTCGCTCTTTGACTTTGTCTCGAATTACTTGTTTGTGTTGAACATTTAGCCTTTGGACAATCCTCTCCTTTCCCCCCAAATTAGAGACAATTTATGGTTGTTATCTAAGACTCGGGCATGTGGTTCCCCTGGGTTTGTTTTATGTAATTGTCTAGGCTTTTAAAACTTATTTGAGCGATAAACGAAAAAAAATGAGATAAAGCGCATTCATCCATTTCACCCGTTTACCACTCGCTTCATCCACGGGTGATGGATGGATTGGGTGCGGGTGAGCAGATAAGCGAGTGACGGGTGGATCAGGTGGAGTGGATGGATACGGGTGATGGATGTGGGTGGAGGCTCACCCGCTCCGAATCCGACCCGTTGGTAGGCCTATAAAGACCTTGGCCTTTTTATATAATGTCATCCTTATTTACACCACTTGGGTTCGCCGGTATGCTTGAGCCACACAAGCGCACCATTTGGACACTAATGGGCCGACTCAATTCCAATGGGCATTGCAAATCTTTCCCGTTCTTTATGTAGCTCCATTGGGAGCATGTTGGTTGAAGGTGTAGGCCGCCATAGTCCAAAAACCTGCTAACTTTTGATCCACCCTGGTGATGGGATTCGTGCTCACATAAATACATGAGTTGACTAAGGGGCGATCCACCTCTAATGTTCACTTAGAGGGGCACTACACGACCTTCCTTATTGGTGGGGTTATTACTAGGTGGAGGACGAGGAGCTGATGAGGTCGTACGAGAAGCTTGGGGTGGGCAACATGGAGGGGACATTGACCTGTAGCTAAAACTTTCTGGTATGTTGTTTTGTGGTGGTGGGTAATGTTGCCAATTTAGGGGGTATAGTGGCGGGTATTGTTGGGAATAATGTGGAGGGTTATGCGGTGGTGGGTAATGTTGCCAATTCGAGGCCGCGGGGGAAGGTTTGATCTATTCCTAGGTTCACATTGTGACTCGTTCCCGATAAGTAGGTGCATGAATGATTATGTATCATTTGGGTCCATTTATGGTCACCTACATTGTAGTAGTAAACAATTTTTCATTCTAGACTACTCAATCAAATTTCAACTAATTCAAAAAACAAAATTTTCATTGACAAATTCGAACCAAGTTAAAGAATACTAAGTTAACATTTAAATTATTTAAAACTTCGCATGTGATTTAACATTTAAATTATTTTCAACTAAGCATGTGATTTAACATCTTACCATAATAATTAAGACATACTAACTTCACATTAGTTCAACATGAAATTACAAAAAATATTTATCTAAGATTTCAAATATCAAACAAATTGCTTAATGACATAAATATATTCTAACGATTAAAAATTAAACATATTACATAAGATTTTCTAAATTAATCATGTGATTTAACATCTTATCATATTAATTAAAACATGGAAACTTAACATTTAATTCAACATGGACATACCAAAGCTAATAAATCAAACATACTAACTTAACATTTAATAAAACATGTACCATTATCAAAGTAGTCCAATCATATCAACATACAACATATATTACAAATATATTGCAAATGAACTAATATCACACTTCAATTTGTGACTTAAAAAACAAATGAACTAATATTAGAAATATATTGTAATACTTTCCAACTTCAACTTAATTTCCACCTTAGATTAACTAAGATTATAAATTTAATAAATCAACCAAATACGTAAAAAAAACATTTAAAATTACATAAGACTTTAAAGATGTATTTTTGTAACATCTTTTTAAATTAAACATTGTAAAGTATAAATTAGATTTCTAACTTCTTCAAAAATTACACTTTTGTAGTTTTTAACCATGTAACATCTTCTCTAATTAAACCAAATAAATACATAAATCAAACATTTATAACTACCAGAGACTTTAAACATGTAAAATCTTTTCTAATTAAACATGCAAAAGATTTTCAACATTATAACATGAATTAAACATAAATTTAATTTCTAAGATTCAATGTCAAACATCAATTTAATTTCCAAGTACAATTTCGTACAAACACCAAAATTAAATTCCAATTTCATACAATTCCATATGTTTAAAGTATGATAAATTTGGTAGCAAGATTGCAAGGAAAATGGGTAGAAAAAAGAAGAAGGGACTATGTTTGGTTTATACCACCACGGTATGTGCTATCTAGCATGAAAGGAATGTAAGAGCTCACGGAGGGATAGAGAAAGCGGCAACTCAAATAGCCAAGGAGACAATACATACTATTATAAATAGGATCAAGTGTATGGCAAAGGAAAATAACCAACGGAAGTTTTTTCAATGATGTATAGATAGAGACAGAAAGAACTACAGGAAACATGGGATAGAATGTAAAGCGACTCCTTTACTCAATAAAACTTTTACTTACAGACCAAAAATAAAATAAAATTCCAATTTACAACCATTCCAAGCTCTAAAACATGTGTGAGTAATGTGGGGAACAAGTAAATCCAACATCATATTTTAAACGTTTTCATTTCATTTTCAATTTTACACATTTTAATTTCGATCAAATTAATGAAAATTTCAAATTTTCACTTTTTCACATTTTAATTTCTGTCAAATTAATTCATGAAAACTTCATACCTTACTTACACATATTCAATTTCACATATTTTGATTTCTATCAAACTAATGAAAATTTTGGATTTTAAACATACTATTAACAATAAATAAGTATGACAAAAATTTCTTACAAGTTTCTTCACTTCACTTCACTTTATCTTGATTTTTCAAGTTCACAAAAACACCTCCCAAATATCTAACAACACCATAAACAAAAATTATTAGTTCAAAAATATAACTTCAAACAATTAATTTAATTAAATCAATAAACATAACTAAATAATAATTATTTACCACTTACCACCATTTTTTCCTCTTTAATGGGTATAAAATTGCATGCAATGAATATGTAATCTTTTAAAAAAAAAATTAATTTAGAAGAAGACAAGCATTAAAGATGCGCAAGCCATACCATTATATACTTAGTTAAACATATGTCCAATTATTTTTTAAATTAATTAATTTGTAAAAATTTAAAATTTTGATGTTATAATTGCAAGATAATATCTTGTACTTCTTTTGTTCAATTTTATTTGGTTTTTGTTCTAACTACTCTTGAACTATGACGCTAGTGGTACGAAAATGGCTACCCGTATTTCGTATTGGGGCCAACCCATTAAAAAAATTTATCTAATTGGGCAATGGTAGGTTAGTTAATAAACATATTAAATTATTAAATAGGTCATTAGTTGTCAAAATGCTACAATCCATTAAATGCTCTAGATGGGCTACCCTATAAATGGCCGACCCGCTATTGACCTTATTTTAAGGTACGGGTCGATCTGCCCAAAACCAAGTGAGGCTTGATTCTTTGCTCGTCCATACAAGATATTCATATATTATAATGCAAAGTTTGAATATTTTTAATATTCTTTTGAGAAATTACAATTATTATGTCTTTTCATTAAATATTGACAATTTTGCGTAATAAATATGCAAAATTTTTGATTTTGAAAAAAGAAAAATAACTCACAGAAAAGGCGCACAAAACCCGTTGGGTTGATTCGAAATTCGTAAAACCGAAATACACTCACCCGTATTTTACCCGAACCTGAAATACACGCAACCCATATTTTACCTAAACCCGAATACACTCGACCCGTATTTAACCTGCCCGCCCAAACTGATAGGTCTAGGAGAGACCTTTATATACTATTTGCCATTTGGCAATGAAGCATGTAAAATGTCAAATGCACACATAGACCAAACCAAAATGGGCAAGAGAACATGGCATATGCACATTGGTGCCTACCCTCTCCTACCTTGCCTTTTTTTTTTTTTTAAAGGATCAGTACGCATGACATTTATTGGACATCTATCTCAGAAGGGTCTAATGGGCCAACAGTCCAGGGAAAAAGGGAAAGCTCAGGACAAGTCCAGACACCTGACTTGCTCATTACATTCTCAAGATGAGAAAATTAAGACAACCAAGGATCAAACTAGGTTCACGTCGTTGGCAAGTAAGCAGGATACCAATCGAGCTAGTGCTCGATCAGTCCTACTGTAGCTCCCCCGCTCCCCTTTTTCTTTCTTAAACAACACTGGCACGGTGCCAAATTGCTCCACACTAGTTACTCCATTTCTAAGTAACTTGTTCCACACTTACAAGCTTTACCAGGCCTAAAATCACTATCCTTCAATGATGGACCAAGTCCTTCAACCAACAGACTTATTGTTAGGAAATACCTTTTGGATACGCAACAGAAATTGTGTATTGTTAAATACAATACGTCTACAGAGAAAGAAACTTTAATAATTCTTCCGCTACCAAAATTAGCAGGCATAAAGAGAACTATTCAATAACACACAAAGTGTAATCTACCCAAAAAATAGTGGCAATGTATTTCCAAAAAAAATACACACGATAAACAATTCTTCACTATTTTTGTTTCCTATAGTAATTCTCTTTATCACAGAGAAATAATTTCTCTTACACTGTCAATTCTCTCTCTCTCTCTCTCTCTCTCATTTTTTCAAAGAATCGATGTAAAATATATATAATGAGAACACTTGCTAATTACAAAACTTCTTCCTAATTTTTCTCTTCGTCATCATTAACTACCTCTATTTCTTTTTCTCTCTCCCTATTATTTTGTGTACACGATTTACCTAAAAAAGCGATGGCAGCAATCTAGAGAGATAAAGAAATAATTAGTTCTCCATGTGGAGTGACAACACCTATCAATTCTCCCCCTCCCAATTACATGGAGACCTCCACCATTCTTGCTACTGACCGGCAGGTTTCAAATTTTTCTTTCGGTAAAGACTTTGTCAACATATTTTATCCATTCTCATATGTATGGATCTTCTCAAGTTGTAACTCATTTGTATCCAATACATCTCAAATCCAGTGATATCTAACATCAATATGTTTAGATCTCGAGTGGAAGGTGGAATTTTTACTAAGATGAATAGCACTCTGGCTGTCACAAAACAACTTATAGTTTTCCTATTGGAGACCAAGTTCGTTCAATAACTTTTCCATCCATAGCAACTCTTTACAAGCTTTTTTTGCTACAATAAACTCTACTTCAGTAGTGGAGAGTGCAACACATTTTTGTAACTTTGATTGCCATGACACTGCTCCCCCGCAAATGTAATCAAATGTCCTGATGCAGACTTTCTTGAGTCAACATCACCAGCCATGTCTGCATCTGTGTAGCCAACTAACTTAGGGCTATTTTCTCCAAAACACAATCACATTTTGGAGGTTATGCGAAGATATCTGAGTATCCATTTTACCGCAACCCAATGTTCTTTTCCAAGATTTGAAAGAAACCGACTCACTACCCCGACTGAGTAAGAAGTATCAGGTTGTGTACATACCGTAGCATACATCAAGCTTCCTCCTACTGAAGCATATGGAACCTTATCCATTTCTTCCTTATCTTCATCTGTAGAAGGGCTATATTTTGAACTCAATCTAAAGTGATTAGCAAGAGGAAAACTAAGAACTTTAGCATTTTGCATATTAAATCTCTGAAGTAGTTTCTCAATATACTTCTCTTGTGATAACCAGAGCTTCTTGCCATTTCTATCCCTAAGTATATTCATACTAAGAATTTGTTTAGCTGCTCCTAAGTCTTTCGTGGCAAAAGACTTACATAACTCCTTCTTTGAGTCATTGATTCTAGACATATTCTTCTCGACAATCAACATGTCATTGACATAAAGTAAAAGAATAATAAAATCATCATCAGAGAATTTCTTTACAAACACATAATGATCTAAAGTTGTCTTTCTATATCCTTACTCCCCCATAACAGACTCAAACTTCATGTACCATTGCCTTGGTGCCTGTTTCAAATCGTACAAGCTTTTCTTTAGCTTATAGACAAAATCTTCTCTTCCTTTTTCTTTGAAACCCTATGACTGCTCTATGCAAATTTCTTCATCTAAATCACCATAAAGAAAAGTAGTCTTTACATCCATCTGTTCAACTTCCATATCAATACTAGTAGCTAGTCCCAAAAATATACGAATGGATGTCATTTTCACTAGCGGTGAAAAAATCTCATCCAAATCAATGCCCTTTCTTTGGTTGTACCCCTTAACAACCAATCTTGCTTTAAAATGTAGCTGACAGTTGTGTTCTTCATGCTTAATCCTAAACACCCATTTATTTTTCAATGCTCTCTTGCCTCTTGGTAACTTCATCAACTCAAAAGTCTTATTATCATGCAAAGACTTCATTTCGTCTTGCATGATTTTGATCCATTTTTTGCCTGTGTTCATCACCCATAGCTTCTTCAAAGCTTTCTGGTTCTCCTTCATCAGTAAGCAATACATACTGGTCACTAGGATATCTAGTAGAAGATTGTCTAGTCCTACTCGATCTTCTTAATGGGATCGGAGAGGTTGGAATTACTGGTGGCTAAACCTGAACATCACTGGAATTTGGCTCAATTTCAACAAGAGCATCATCTCCATCATGCAACTCATGTTGATTTTCATGAGTTTCATCTTCAACTTGTCTTGATATTTTTGTTGAAGGAGTTAACTCTAATTTAGCAAAGTTATCATTTTGAATAGTCTTCTGAACCTTTTCGATATCTTCAATGGTTTGATCTTCCATAAACATAGCATCCTGACTTCTCACAAGTTTCTTCTCAACCGAAACATAGAATCTATAGCTAGATTGATCTTGATCATAGCCGATAAATATACACTACCTTGTCTTGACATCAAGTTTGGCTCTCTCATCCTTAGGAACATGCACAAAGGCTTTGCAGCCAAAGACCCGTAGATGTTCATAAGAAATACTTTTTCCTAACCATACTTTTTCTAAAGCTTCATAATTCAATGGAACCCATGGTGAACGATTTAAAATTTACACTGCTGTTAATAAAGCTTCACCCCAGAAAGTCTTGGGCAACTTTGAATGTGAGAGTAAACATCTAACTCTCTCCATTAAAGTCCTATTCATTCTTTCAGCCAGGCCATTTAATTGTGGAGTCTTTGGAGGTGTCATTTGATGTTGAATACCATGCTCTTTACAGTAAGCATCAAATGGACCAGTGTATTTGTAATAGCCCGAACCTAATACACCTTCTAATGACCTTAATTTATTTTTATTTTAATTACAAATTAATCAAGTTGGGCGCCGCATTTCTATATAACTTTTTTTTCAAAATAAAATTTTATATTTGCATCTGTGCAGTGCAGGTTGAAACGACGATGTGGCCTCAGATAAGGTGATATTAAACTCTTAATAATTCTCCCAATAAAAATTTATAATCACTGATCTAAAGCAAGACAAAGAGTAATGTCCGCGTAAAAATTTCGTTATAATTATAGTATAAGCATATTAATAATCATAATAATAATAAGAAATATACATAATAATTCGGAAAAAAAAAAAGAGAAACCGACATAAGTTAAACAAAGGAAACCAAGACAACTCAAATTCACCTCAAACTCCCATCGTCCCTCTCCCTGCCTCTGCTCTGTTCGACATCTCCCCCCCCCCCCCCCTCTGTTTTGCTTCGCCGGAAATCGGCTCCCAGTCAGCCGTCGTCGCCGCCAGAACGCCGGACGTGGCAGCAGATTCGCCGACCACCCTCAATTGGTCCGCCTGGTGCCCTGCCTCGTCTGCTCGAGCCTCCTCTGCCTCGCTGCCTTCACCTCGGCGTCCTGGTTCTGCCGTCGACCCTGCCGTCTGCCGTCGCCGTCGAGCCCAGATACCGCCGGCCAGAACCCTGATCGACGACACGCCAGCCACCACCTCCCTCTTCCTTCCTCGTTCAGCCCATATCTTAGCCTACGGTTGAAGGTGAAACCCTAAACCTTGCCTAACTAGTTTAATTCAGGTGTTTGGAATCGGATTTGTTGTTGAATGCTGTAATTAGTATTTTTATTTAGTGGTTTGCAAATTTCTGAAATTGCTTGGTTGTTGAGATTGAATTGGCAGTTTGAGGAATTTGGATTGTTGGAAGAACGAAAGGGGTGTGGCTCTGTTGGATGCTAATATGATGTAATCGGCATTATTATTTGCGTATTTATGAAATTGGAAAGAATTGTTGATCTTAGGATTGGAGGGTGTGGAGGGCCAATTGGCAGTGAGAGGGAGAGAATTGAAGTTCATATGGATGTTAGTCGTTATTTGAATTCGTTGAATTCGGGAATCAATCCCGTAAAATATTACGTGAAAATTTCAATTGGTTGTTATTTAATTTTATTGTGTAAATTATAGTTGGATTGAATGATTTAGGGATTATTTCAAGTGGTTGCTATTTAATTTTATTGTGTAAAGTGTAGTTGGAATGAATGATTTTGGGAATTATTGGCATAAGTTGAATGAATTATTGTGAATCAGACAAGTTGTAGTTGGTTAAATATATGCCTTAGGTTATCGAATTTACGCGAATTGTTGGGATTGATCGTGATTTGACTATGATACGATTGTGATCGAACCATTGAAATTATGGGTGGTTTTGGCTAGCTAGTTTCAATGAGCCGTTAGTGGCCGATAAATTCGAGCCTAAGATCGTGCAATGAAATTACATAAACTGACTAAGGAGCGTTCACCAATGTGGTAAGATAGTTGGCAGCGTTTCCTAAATATTACTGGAGTTAGCAATGATGAGTGAACGACAGAAGCATTAACGTGCTAAACCTTACTCGTAACGAAATGAGCTATGCATTCCTTTATATATATGTTGCACATAAGTAAACAAGCAGATAAATAATGAAGTAATTCGAAGACTTGAATGCATATAAATCTCTACAATAGGAACAATAGCGTCAATGAGGAGAGCTGTACATAGGCATTAAAGTAAAATGCACCAAGTTGAAAAGAATTTAATATACTTTAAATCTCTTACTAATTGGGAAAACGCCACATTGAAACAGAAGTGAGGTCACATCAGTCGCTTCAGGCTGCACGCAAACAATTTTCACTAAAGCTGGAGAGAAACTTCCAAAAATCCGGTACGTACATTGCCTGTGCTCTTCGAAAATTCACATATTCCTCAGCAATGAAAATTAATACAAGATCCATTCAATGAACCAAGTTTCACATTGTTTTGCCATATAAACAAGTGACTCCGCCAGTGACCAAACATTAGGGCTTCTGCCCTTCAATATACCCACGCGCGGTGTCAACTCAGGCTTCTCGATCGGCCTGGGGGATGAGCACATGCAGTATGATCGTTTCAAGATGTACATCGACCAAGGGGTTCACTTTCAGATAATAATAAGCAAACCATCTTATTTATGCATTCCCTCTCTCCTGTTTGCAAAATCAAATGTTTTGAAATGCGGGCGCCCAACTCTTTGTGTATTATATTGATTTCACTGCATGGGAATGTACGTGCTGAGCTTCGGCTCATTATTCGGAATGTTTTATGTTTTTGGTTTTAGGAAAGGCATCAGTGAACAGCCCATTCTCTGGAAAACCGGAGGGTAGTACCAAGTGAAAGAGATACCGAAGATCTTTTGCAAGGAAATCGCTAGATGAGCTCACAGTGATCCTTTAAGCTTGGCCCCCTAAGAATCAGTTAGCTGTATATCATTTTGAACCTTTTGATATTAGTAGGCAATACTGTACCAATGAATGTATTACATATTTTGGACTGTATAAATGACGACATGTAGGTTTCTTTTCAACCACTGAATATCCAGATATGAATTAGTAAGTACGTGGTTACAGGTAGACCCAAAAGCCTTGTTCCACCAGGGAACGGCGGTAACGCTTCCAATTCAAGAAGAACTTTCGCTTTTTATAAATGTTAACTCATAAGATCATTAGACTAATCAGTCAATTAGGATTGGGGCATTACAGTATTAACCACCATTGTCTGTCCGGACGCATTTTAGTTTCTTTCCAATTTCTCTTTCAACTAAGGCTTGGTATTGTTTGAAAACATCTAATACTTGATATTTTGTTTACAAAATATACACCCATGTCTTCCTAGAGTGATCATCTATGAAAGTCACAAAATATTGACCTCCACCAAGCGACCTTTTTAGTAGTCCACACAAATCTAAATGTACTAGGTCTAATATACTCTCCTTTCTAGAAGATTGAGAAGTTTTGAAAGCAACTCGATTTTGCTTTCCTGCTAAGAAATCATCACACCCTTTTAAATGTACATGATCAATTTCTAGTACAACTTTTTCTTTTATTAATTTGGCCTTAGCTTTTTCACCTATATGACCAAGTCTTTTGTGACACAATGTTGTTGTATCATCTTTCTCCATTATATTCACTACATCATTGGAGATCTTCGCATGTGTCACACAAAGTGTTGAATGCTTTAGCCCTCAGGCTATTACCAAAGCGCCTCTAGCAAGTTTCCAAGTTCCATCTTTGAAAGTATTGCAAAAACCTTCATCATCAAGTTTGCTTACGGAGATTAAATTCATCCGTATGTCAGGAACATGTCTGACATCTCTCAAAACTAATCTTATGCCATTCTCCATCATCAAAATGATATCTCCTTTTCCAATAATTTTGAAAGCTTGTTGTTTCCCATTTTAAGTACACCAAAATTTCCTGATGCATAGGATGAGAAAAGTCTTTACAAGATGTAGCATGAACGGTCGCGCTTATCAATCACCCAACTAGTTTCATTAGTTATAAGATTGACTTAGTCATCATCATAAATAATATTGAACTCATCGAGGATATTGGATAGGTCATCGCCACTGCTATTATGTATTCTTCCAGCTAAGGATTCAAAATGCGGTTTCGGTCACAATTTCGGTTTCGGTAACGGTACGGCAAAATCGCTCTAATACGGCAATCGCGTTCCATATCGCGGCTATCACGGCATGAAAACATGGTTCGCCAAAGTCTAAAACCTTTCCAATGCAGCCGTTTCGTCGTGGCTCAGCCACATTTTAAATCCTTGCGAGGTCCAGCATTTCCTTTATTCTTTTCTTAATCCCTGTTGAATTGCCCAGAAAACTTCTTAATGTGCCCCTTTTTCTTACACTAATGGCACTCAATATTTGCATATTTATTTGATCTTCCTCTAGTTTTATCTCTAGACTTGAAACCCCTTGATTGGCTTCTTCCTCTAGAATCTGCAATCATAACTTTTGATTGCGAAGAAGATGATGACCTTTGTGATCTTCATCTCATCTCTTCATTCAAAATACTACTCTTGACATTCTCTATATTTACTACACCGTTCGGTGTAGTATTTGTAAGTGAAGTCTTTAGAGTCTCCCAAGACTCTGGTAAAGAAGCAAGCACCACAAGAGCAAGCACCTCATCATCAAATTTTATGCCCATTTCTGACAACTGATCCACGATCCCTTGAATTTTATTCAAGTGATCTGCTACAGAAGTACCTTCCCGGTATTTCACTTGCATCAATTTTGTTAAATAAAATAATTTGTTGTTGCCAGTCTTTGAAGCATGTAATTCCTCGAGCTTTTGCCATAGAGTCCAAGCATGACTCACTGTACAAATGTGATTATACACATTATCTTCGACAAATTGGCAAATGAAACCACATACTTGCTTATGCTCGAACTCCCACTCCTCATCGGATTTGTCATCGGGTTTGGCTATGGCAAATACCGGTAAGTACAATTTCATCGCAAATAGGAGATCCTTCGTTTCGTTTCTCCATATGTGGTAATTCGTACCATTCAAATTAATCATCTTGAATGTCTTTCCCTCCATTCTCGTAACTAATGCTCTGATACAACTTGCTAGGAAATACCTTTTGGATATGCAACGGAAATTGTGTATTGTTAATTACAATACGTCTATAGAGAGAGAAACTTTAATAATGTCTTCTGCTACCAAAATTAGCAGGCATAAAGAGAGTTATTCAATAGCACACAAAGTGTAATCTACCCAAAAAATAGTGGCAATGCATTTCCAAAAAAAATCCAGACGATAAACAATTCTTCACTATTTTTGTTTCCTATAGTAATTCTCCTTATCAAAGATAAATAATTTCTCTTACACTTTCAATTCTCTCTCTCTGTCATTTTTTCAATGAATCGATGTAAAATATATATAATGAGAACACTTGCTTATTACAAAACTTCTTCCTAATTTTTCTCTTCGTCGTCATTAACTACCTCTATTTCTTTTTCTCTCTCCCTCTTATTTTGTGTACATGACTTGCCCTAAAAACGCGATGACAACAATTTAGAGAGATAAAGAAATAATTAGTTCTCTATGTGGAGGGACAACACCTATCACTTTTCTCGAATACCAGCAAGCACAATACCCTGCTGGTTGTTCCACCAGTCAATATTTTTAGATGATTAGCTTGGATCTATTTGATCCATAAATTTACTTATTTTTTTTAATGATATAAAGGCTAGACCTGTTTTGCTGTCAATACTTTGTTCCAAAATCTCAGATTTTTCAAACCTAGATTCCCATACTTCTTTGGTAAGCAAATTGTATCCCAAGCGGCAAGAGGACATCTAGATGAACTAGAATAGGCTCTCCACAAAAAATTCCTGCAAATTTGCTCAACTTGCTTCATCACATTCTGAGGTGTCACAAAGACAGAAGCCGAAGATGCAATGATCCTATCAAGACATTACTGATCCAAACTAGTCTAGCATAATGGGATAAGTTCTTCTTTACCAGCTCATAATCTTGCATCAATGTTTGTCTGGCATCCTAGGCCACTGTTTTTAGCTTATACCACGTCAAGATAAAAACCAAAATCAAGCCCATTAAATTTAAGAGACAGATGTCCACATAGAAGACCTAATGGAAAACTATGAACATCACAATGACAAAGAAATTACAATTACGAAAGCTAATTGACACCAGCACAAGGGGGACAAGTTCTTGAAAGTAATCTATTTACACTAGAAGCAGGCCATGAATTAAGAAGACGAAACGGTACAACAAGAAATGTATCACTTTGGAGGTGGTTGGACAACTCAATAGTCACACTTGTTTTGCTGCTGATGAACCTTCTTAAGTTCCCTAAACTTAGCTGCTATTTCATCATAATCAGGCAACTTTGGATGAACATGCGGTGGAGAAACGAAACTCCTAGCTCCGTTGAGGTCGCTAGGGATCTTATCAACTGGCAGAGAATATGACCGATGAATCTCCTTACTATGGACCTGCATTTCCATCCTCTGAGGCATTGTTACTGCCCTTGTGTAGGGCGGGGGCAGCAGACATTTTCTTGACAAGGGACTACCCATGGACTCTGTTCTTTGTGTATGAGAAAAAGGACTAGTCATTCCTATTTCTTTAATTTCCTCCATGTATACATTACACTCATCAGCATCATCATTGGTGTAGGAGTAGCAGGGTCGATCCAAGCTACACAGGTGTCTGCTCTTATCAAGTGAGTAAATTCTCTCATCAGTCTGATTCTTTTTCTGATATTTTCTCTGACGATGGGGATTATTGCTGTAGTCAGTTAAGTAGTGAGCATCATTTATGGTGTTCTTCTCCATAGACACTGGTTCCCTTCTGACGAATTTTTCTTCATAACCATGTCTTTTTGTCTCCCACAATGGAGACTTGAACACAAAACATCTCTGATCTTGATCAAGACATTTCATGGTTTGTTTCGTAGGAGACTTGAACTCTTCTATATCGTCAAGGTAAATTACTGATTGATCCTCGGGGTATGGAGTTGAGCTTTCTGACAAATAGCCATCATCGCTGTTCTGCTGTCTTCCTCTTCTCATTGTGACCGAATCAGTCTTGTAACCATGCAGAGGAGTTAGTTGAATGAAGCTCTCAACTTCATCCACATCTCTGTTGTGCGTGATAATTTCACTGGACTCAGTAACCTGTAGCAAAAATCAAAATGCATCTTCAAATTTTGCTGGAACTAAGTGCATGCATTCTTGTTATCATACCAAAATAAAAAAGTAAATTATTGAAGCTACCCTCGGTGGTTGAGCGTAAAAGTCGGGCTTGTACTCAAGCGCCAATGGCCCTGGTTTAAAGAAGTAATCTCTCACTATTTGATTCAACAATCTGCTCTTCAGTGTTTCTGGTATTGTTTGAGGAGTTAATTTATCCTTCACCTGCATTTTGAATCAAGCAACATTTACATAGTCTAAAGCAAAAAAAGTGTAAAATGCGAACAGAATATGTTTTAATAGCAGTGAATCAAAAACCTGAAAGTTAACCAGGTTTCCAGGCTGAAATTCAACGGCTGTGGTGGCAAACTTGCGGCCATAACGCTGCCCAAACAACTTCCTTATAAGGCTGAGCTCTGGCAGATCACCACATCTTGCTGATGCGAAAATGAGAGTAGAAATTGCCTCGTTGATATCATTTGGAAGGTCCCTAAAAAGCACAACCATAAATTAAGTGCAAAAACTCATCATCAATTTGCACAACCAACCAAGGAGATTTTAAGGGATGTGATACGAAATGGATTTAAAATGTGGTCGATCTGTGACGAAACAGCCGCATTGGAAAGGTTTTTGAGGTGACCGAACTGCGTTTTGACCGCGATATGAAATGCAATTTCCGCATTAGAGCGATTTTTCCATATCGCAACCGAAATTGAAATCTCAACCAAAGCTGCATTTTGAATCCCTGGATACGAGCTGAAAGTATGAAATGCATACCTGTGTCTGCGAATGTAGGAAAGGTGAAGCATTATGAATTCAGAATAGTGATCCAACAATTCATAAACTGATATTGTGTTCTCATCTTTGTACAATTGCTCAAGCTGCAAATTAAACACCAAAATTTAAAACACAGTACAAATTTCATGGCTGTGTAGTAAAATCTCTTAAAGTTTATTCCCTGAGCAGTTCAGCTCTGAAGAACCAGATTTAAGTGTACCCTGCTAAATGCAATCTGTTCTTGGCCATTCTTCAAGAGCTGAGCAATGTCTTCGCTTAACTGCTTGGCGATTGCCGATCGTTTGTTCTTCAAGATCTTGAGACGGCATTGAACTCTCGTGATCAATTTCTCACTGTAATCACCGCACAACAAACAGTAACAAATTAGACAAACAAGCTATGTTAGTGCTGTTAAGAGCTTGGGTTAATTAACCAAGTAAAATAAAACATGCATATGGTAATTAACATAAAAGAATATATGGGATAAATGCATGAGTTTTAACCATTTAGAAGCTTTTCTCCATCCAAACAATATATCAAACATGCCTGAAGATGCTCTCTTCTTGATTAAAGCAAGCTACAGCAGAAGCTGATCATTCAAAATGTGCAGAGAGACAGGTCTTTTCCCACTAGTCTCTTCACGTACTTAATATATATATATATATATATATATATATATATATATATATATAT
>JACYFF010031955.1:31814223-31829911 GCA_017589665.1 Selenicereus undatus
TGAGCAGACAAAAGCTAGCAGCAAAGAAAACATCCACTAAGATGAGAACCTTGAAACCACAATGGAATGAAAAGTTCAGGCTAGTTTTTGAATGATCCAAAAACCCAATGCCCCGAGTTACAGGTTTTTGACTAGGATAAGGTTTTCCCGAAGCCCTTCAGTTATTATCTACTAACTTCACCAACAGCTTCTTTGTGAGTTCACAGTTCGTCTTATGGTCTTCTTACATTAATTACCAAAGAGAGAAATTGTTGGCAAGAAACTTAAAAAGATGTTTCTCATTGACTCCATATGTATTGTCCGCCATGGTTGATCCTCCTCTGAAGGTGTGCATGACTCATTGATTGTAATAGGTAAGGCATTAGGGGCATGGCCCCTCGTTCTGATCAAAAAAACTAGAAGGCATTGGTTTATTGATTTCTTTTCCCTGTCCTTTCTAAGGGACTATTTGGTGAGATAAAATGGAATGAAACTTGAACCCTTAAGTATCAATTTTCAATCTTTTGTGTTTGGTGAGCACTTTAAGGGGATGAAATTTGATACCTATGGATATCAAGTTGAACCCTCACATTTCCAAGGTGGTTCAAGACCCCAACCCTTTGGAATCAACATCATCATCATCGTCATCATCATTATTGTTGTTATTATTATTATTATTATTATTATTATTATTATTATTATTATTATTATTATAGTTATTACTATTAATTACTATTAATTATTACTTTTATAAATTATTATTATTAATAATATTAATAATTATTATTATTATTGATAGTAATTATTAATATTTTATTGATTATTATTAACATTAATTATTATTATTAATTATTATTACTAAAATTAATTAAAAATTATAATTATAATTATAATTATAATTAAATATTATTATTTATTAATTAATCATTATCATTGACAACTATAATTAGTAATATTAATTATCATTACTTATTATTTTTATCATTAATTATAATTATTAATATTAATAATTGGGCTGGTAACTTCTCACTCGAATTCGCCTGATTTAATTGAACAAGAATCTGGGGTTGAACGAATTAATTAGGCTGATCAGATCGATAGTGAGGGAATGGAAACAATTGATGAGCGATTGGCTATTCCAATCGACCTAGCCTCTAGTGGGCATGACTTGGATGGTACTGATATCCGTAAGGGTAATGGTAACCCTAAGTCTTACGAATCATTGCTCAAAGGTAATAGAGACCCTGCAAAAGGTCTTCGATTGCGCTATATTGCCCCTAAAATGGCGAATGATACTCCAATTGTTGCTATCACTCATGAGGATATTGCTGAGGAGATTGAGTTATGGGAAACAACACTGGTGGGACATATTGTTGGGCCTATGCCCAAGCTTGCTACAATTCGGAGCTTTAATGATAAGCATTGGGGGATTATCCCTCGGTCGCAACTTCTGTGCCTCCCTTTTGCATGTTATGTCTTTCGGTTTACTAGTAAGGAGGATATGGAGACAATTCTTCGTGGGGGGGCGGCCTTGGCTGGTTGCTAACCATTCATTGATTTTAAAGCCATGGATGGCGGGGTTCAAGTTCGACCATGAGGTGATGTGTAAGGTGCCAGTCTGGGTGGCTTTCCCGAACCTCGACATTTCCTTTTGGTCTACTAATGGGCCAAGTAAAGTGACTAGTGCTATTGGCCAACCCTGTTTACTGACTGTTGCACTGCATCTAAAGAGCGCATCGCGTATCCTTGAATGCTTACTGAGGTTGATGTTTCAACCAAATTGCCAGACTTTATCTCTCTGCGATATTCATAACCAAATTGCCAGACTTCATCTCTTTGCGATGTTTCAACCAAATCTCAACAAGTGCATTATGAGTGGGTGCCATATTTTTGCACAAAGTGCAAATGTCTTGGGCATGAACATACTGGGTGTACTGCAATAACTACAAAAACAGCTTGGATCCTAAAAGCTACTCAGAGTAGTAACCCCCATGTGCAAGGTCCTCAAGTGAATGTTGACGCTTCAAATGTCCCTCAACAAGAGCAGGCTAAGTAGGGCACCTGTCTCTCTGAAGGCCAATAGGAAGCAGGAGAGCAGCAAGATCATGGTACACCTGTTCAAGACATTGTTCAAGTCTTGGCCTCACCTAAGAAGAAGACGGCCAGGAAAACTATTGCCTTCTTAGGTAGCAAAGATAGTGTCACCAATTCTGGCATTCTTAAGCTCTCTAACAAATTCAATACCCTTAATGAAGGTGCTAGGCAATGAGGGTCTTCTCTTGGCCCTACCGGGAGTAAGCATGATAAAGCTACCAGCATGGAGAGATCATTAGGGTGAATGCATAATCTATGACCGTGCATGGAATGTTAGAGGGATCAATGACCCTCTCAAGCAAGGTGACGTGAAGAAGGAAGTTAATAAGTATTGTCCTACTATCTTTACATTAATTGAAACGACGGTGAAAATGCATAAAGCTCAGACGATTGCTCGTAGACTTTTTCCTCATTATAGTTTTACAAATAATGATAATGCTCATTACAATGGCTGAATATGGGTTTTCTGGTTGCCTGTTCTGTCAGTCACAGTGACTCGTTGTAGCAGTCAATTGGTCCATTTCGAAATCAAGAATGGAGACAATGGCTTCCATGGTGCTATCTCCTTTATTTATAGGCATAACTATGCTGGACAGCAGTAGGCCTTATAGAAGGATCTATTACAGTTAAGCTACAGTATCTCCTGCCCATGGATTATCTTCGGTGATTTTAACATTGTCATGAGTCAAGACGAACGAGTATCTAAAGTCTCATTTGATCAAGCTGAGATTGATGAATTTGTGGCTTGTTGTGATTCTGCTGGACTTAGCGATGCCCCAGCCATATGTCATTTCTTTACTTGGAGCAATAAGCAACAAGACAGCAAGCAAGTTTGGGCCAAACTTGATAGGGCATTGCTCAATGGCAGTGCATTTACTTGTCCTTGGGCTTTCTCTGTGGAATTTAAAGCCTTGCAATTTCTGATCATAGACTTATCTGGGTTGATATCAAGGATTTTTGTCTTGGCACTAAGAGATCATTCAAATATCTTAATGTTTGGAGCACTCATCCAAATTTTCTTACTATTATTGCCGATTGTTGGGGCATGGAGGTTCGAGGCTGTGTCATGTTCAAGGTAATCACCAAGTTAAAGCAATTGAAGCACCAGCTCAAGCAACTCCATGGGCACCACTTCTACAGTATCAGTAAGAAGGGGAAGTATCTCCATTGTCAGCTGATTAACATTCAAGACTCTCTTCACCTTAACCCCACATCTCATGAACTCCAAAGGTGCGAGCAGTAGATTATAGCTAAATACATTAAGTTCAGGAAAATTGAAGAAAGTATCCTTCAACAGCGTGCCAAGGAGCATTATTTGTAGCACAGTGATGAGAACCCGGGGTACTATCATGCCATTATCAAATCCAAAAATAGGCAGTGGTTTATTCATAAAGTTTATAATTGTTCTGATCAGTTGTGTGACACCCCTGAGGGTATTGCACGGACATTCAATGACTTTTATAAATCTCTTATGGGTACTATGTAACCTATGCAACCCCTTGATCAGGATTGGGCCACAAATGGACCTCTTTTGACTGATAGCCATAGAGCGATTCTCTCTACTCCATACTCCTTTGAGGAGATAAAACAAGTGGTTTTCGCCATGGATAGCAATAAAGCCCCAGGGATTGATGGGTATACAGCTGGATTTTACAAGGCAGTGTGGGGAATCATTGGCAAGGATATTTGCGAAGCTATTATGGCTTTCTTTGGTAATGATAAAATTCTCCGGCAGATCAATAGCACACTCATTACTCTGATTTTCAAAAAAGCAAAAGCATTTAAGGTCAGTGAATTTCGCCCCATTGCCCTTTGCAATGTGATATACAAGATTATCACTAAATTGCTTGCTACTAGAATACAAGCAGTGCTGCTAGATATCATTCACCCCAGCCAAAGTGCATTTTTCAAAGGGAGATTAATTATGGATAATATAATGTTGCCGCACCACTTGGTCAAACACTATGAGCGGAGGCATATCCCTCCTAGAGTGCTGATGAAAATCGATATATGCAAAACTTATGACACTGTTGATTGGAGTTTCCTGCAAGCTACACTCTTGGCACTTGGGTTTCTTGAACATTTTGTGACTCTTCTGATGGTGTGTGTGTTTACCCCATCATTCTCTGTTAATATAAATGGCTTGCCAAGTGGGTGCTTTTCTGGTGCAAGGGGGCTAAGGCAAGGTGACAAGAAAAGAGTCATTCCATTTTCACCGTAAATGTAATCGGATCCAGCTCTGTCATCTTGCATTTGCTGATGACCTTCTGCTATTTTCAAAAGGTGAGTTATCCTCTGTCCAAACACTTCGGGAATGCTTTCTTAAATTTAGCAGCATGTCTGGGCTGATTGCTAGCAAGGAAAAATCTGATATGTACTTTGGGGAAGTTGAGTCGGTTGTCCAAAAGGACATTATTGCTTGTACTGGATTCACCCAGGGGACTTTTCCCTTTCGATAACTGGGAATTTCTCTCTCTACTAAGTCTTTAACCCATCTTTTGCTAGCCATTAATTGATAAACTCAAGCACAGAGTGTGCTCATGGGCTGCCAAGAAACTGTCATGTGCTGGCAGGACAGCATTGATACAGTCTGTGTTTTTAGGAGTTACTACCTTTTGGGCTTCAGTGTTCTTATTACCTAAACATACTATTCAGTTTATTGAAACCATCTGTAACGGGTTCTTATGGTCTGGGACCTATGACACAAAAAAGATGGCCCTTGTTGCTTGGAGAAAAGCTTGTCAACCCTTGCAAAATGGGGGACTGGGTATCAAAGAGCTGCTAACTTAGAATAAAGCACTCTGTATGAAGTGGATTTGGAAGTTGACTAGGCCTGCAACAGCTTTTACTAAATGGGCACATGCTTATTTGCTCTGTAATGACAATATATTTTGGGTAATGCCCCATGGTAGTGATGCCTGGGGGTGGAGGATGATTTTGTCACTTAGAGACGAGTTACTTCATAAATTCGATGGGGAGCTGGATGTTTATAATAGTCAGTGCATTGCCAGTATAGGCCTAGTATGGGATACTATCTCTTCTGTGTTACTGAGCCCAAGATGTTTTGGTGGCATGCAGTATGGAAATCCTAGGCTTAGAACCGACATAAAGTCATGCTTTGGCTTGCTGCTAGGGGATGTCTGGCTACAGGAGATCTGTTAAGGAAGCGAGACATTCCTGCACAACATACCTGTGTCTTTTGCCTTGTGGAGGGGGTTGAGTCTGGTAACCACCTATTCTTCCGGTGTCCGTTCTCAGCAGAAGTTGGGAATCAAATTCTAGATTGGTCAGGTCGATCCCAAAGGACTTGGACTTTTGCTCATGAGCTTCAGTGGCATGCCTCTAAATGCTTTGGTTCTTCGCATACTAGTAAGTAGAGAAGGTCTTGGTTCGCTTGTGCTGCGTATAAGATTTGACGAGAGCGAAATCAAAGGAGATTTACTAACTAAGGTAGGACTTGTCATATGGTAGTACACAACATCCAATGCGTCGTGTGTACAAGCTAGGGACTTTCATGTTCTTTAATCTGCAAGCTTGTACCTCTGTCGTCTTTTGGGATTATTAATGATTATTTACCTTTTCCTAAAAAAAATTAATAATAATTATTATTAACATTAATTATACTAATCATTAATAATATTAATAATGAGTAATATTGTAATTATTTATTATTATTATTATTAGTAATAATAATTACTATTAATTATTATTAACAAAATTAATTAATAATTATAATTATTTTATTAATTATTATAGTAATTATAATTATTATTAGTATTAATATTAGATATTTTTAGTAATGATAATTATTATTAATATTATTACTCATTATTAGTTTTACAATTAATTATTTTGTTTATTAATATTTATAATTAATAATAATTATTAATATTAATATTAATATAATTATCAATATTAATAATAATAATAATAATTATTATTATTAATTATTATGATTATCATTTTTTACATTATTAAGAATTATAATTGTAATTATTGTTAATAATTATTATTATTAATATTGTTAATTCTTATGATTAATTATTATTGTTAACCATTAATAATAATTTTTATTGTAATTATTATAAATTATTAATTACTATTAATAATTATTAATATTGCTTAATAATAATATTCATGATAATTATTTTTATACCGATAATAATTATTATTATTAATTATCAATTATTATTAACAATTATTATTAATTATTATTATTATTGCTATTATTTTTATTATTAATTATTATTAGTCATTATTTTTTTTTTTCAAAATAAAATGGATTTGATTCCATTCCATAATCTACAGTCAAACAATATGGATTGTAACTTGATTCCATTCATTTTTTTTCTCCAAACACATGAGTTTAGGATTCAAATTCTATCCTTCAACCCTTGGAGATCATTCCTTGATTCTATTCCATTCCATTTTTCGTCACCAAAACTAATAAAAAACAAGTTGTTACAATTTTGTTACTTAACAAAAAAAAAAGAGCCTTATGGGAGGAAGGGAAACTGGCTAGCTACCTCAGCTAACTAATTGATTAGTGTGAAGAAGACTGACTACTCTTAAAACCCTTACCCCTTGAAACCAGTGGGTAAAGCTATAATAAAACTGAGCCGGCTCACTGATTTCTCTATTCAACTCGGCCAAAGTTCGGCTGGGGCTCGAGTCAAATCAAGCTCGATCCAAGGACGAGGCAACTCATAAGCAAATCGAGCCAAATCTGAGCCCAGCAAAGCTCGGCTCAGCTCGGCTTGATTTGGCTCAGTTTGATACATTTAGGGATCAATTTTAGGATTGTCAAGGTGTTTTTTTTAGGCTTCTTGGTTTCTTTTAAATAAAGCTTTGTTTTCTTTTGCATTTTGGAGTTTTTAATTTGGCTCGTTGAGGGATTTAACTAATTCTTTGAGATACCAATGTGGAAATTGAAATTTATTTATATTGAACAAGTTGGATAATAAATTAGGACGAGCTTTAAAATACTTATATAATTTAAGCTACAATCCCTCTATTTAAACCAATTATAATGTGTAAGTCACAAAAATGCAAATTTTTAAATTTAAGTTTGAATTTTGTTCATGTTAATTTCATGTGCAATAATTTGGGGGCAAGTTAACAAACTATTATTTGGGCCATGTGATTCTATTTGGTGGTCTTGTTTCTCTTGTGGGCCTTCAAAAATTCTATTAGGCTTCCTTGGATAGGAGCCCAAGGGTGGTAACTGGTAACGGTGTCCATAAAGCCTAAAAGCACCCCCTTTTTTAACTTTTCTAATCTAAACTTGATGAATGATCAAATAGAGGGCATGTTAACAGCAACAATACAAATAGTGTAAAACTCATAGATTATATTTGATGTTTGAAGAAGAAGAAGAAGAAGAAGAAGAAGAATAATAATGTGTTGACAAAAAAATAATAATGTGTCAATTAAAGAACATTTTTTTAAATTTAGAGTGATAGAGCGAATAAGAGAATTTCAAATCTATCATAACTAATTAATTTTTCAACTAATAAAGTACAATTACATGAGAATCATTGATTATAAATAAGAAAATCACAACTAACATGACTAACAAAGTTAATAGTTAAAAAGTCGTCATCTAATTCCCATTCCCATGCCCATGATTGTAGAAGTAGGAGCAAATGTAGATGTTGCACTGTTCGCAAATGTAGGATTTGAACTTATATTTGCACAGTGCAAAGCTACTGCCGTCAAGGACTGTCAAACCCACCACCCCACCCGCAAGGTCTAGCAACCTTATTGACAACCCTCTACTAGAACTATCGGCCCCTCCACCGAAAACACCAAAACCTCCACCACTCCCTCCGCCAATACCACCGCTCCTTCGACCGAGCTCATGGGACCCTCCACTTCGTCCAACACCACAACTGCCATGGAGTCCTGGATTTCCTTCAAATGATAAACATGGGAACGTCTGAAGGAAGTCCGGGATTTCGCCCTCCAGTTGGTTGTAGGAGAAGTCTAGCTCTACTAGACTAGTAAGTCGGTGCATGGTCGTGGACACGATCCCGTGGAAATCGTTGTGGGAAAAAGTAAGGGAGATAATGTCATCATGGAGTTGGTTCCAATGGTCGGAGAGATCATTCCGGCCAATTTGAGGCCGGAAAGGTCAAGAGCAACAACATTGTTGTCATCGCACGTGACGTCCCTCCAATTGCAGTAGCTTATCAACTTATCCCACGAAGACAATGCATTATTTGGGTCTTCGGCAATTGCATATTTGATTTCCAAAAGAGCCTACCCTTATGAGGTTGACAAGATGGTTGATCGAAGAAGAAGGAGGAGGAGGAGGAGGAGCAAGAAGAAGGTTTTTTCCATGATAGCTAGAGATTGTGAATAGGATTAGGATTGAAGAGGAAAAAGGAGATTGAAGAAACTAGTATGTATGAGTAGAGAATAAAATTAAATCAAAGAGGGGGGTGAAAAAGAGAGAGAGAGAGAGACAGAGGAAGAAGGAGAATGGTAAGTAAAAACAAAATAGGAAGAGTGTAGAGTGTAGAAGGAGACAGAATGTGTGAGGGTGAGAGTGGTTAATACCGAGTCAAAAGGTGAAACCACTTCAAACATTGCAAGTGGTATGTACAAGAGAAGTGAAACTTACCCATTAATCAAATATCAACCTAGGTACGTGAAAAAGGGTTTTAAGTGATACATACATAAAACATCAAATCACATGCTATAAATCAAAGGACCATTATCCGCCCTTTAGAAATTAATAAACTAATAATAAAAACTTCATCAAAGTCACTAGAAAATAGAAAGCTTAATTACTACCACCAAAAACTAAACAAAAAGCAAAAATGGAAAGGAACTAAAGCACTTGATCAAACTTGAACTTGATTCCACCTCTTGAACTGAATTACTTCTTTAGCCACAGCTATGACCAACTTACTAAATTCTAACATAATCTACAACTTCTCCTTTAGAAAACAAGATATCCACCATAACACTTTCTTTTGCAAAGCCAAAGGGTTTAGAACCCGATCCTGAACCCAAATCTAGTAGCAATATCAATACCTTATACATCAAAGGCATGTGGGGCCCATTTGGGGGTCTCACTATCATCCACCGTGTCTGTCTCAGTACTATCTTAGGCCTCCGTGTCTGCCTCGGCATCAGTGTTTTGAGCCTTCTCGGGGTTCTAACGACTCGATTTGGATTGAAATATGAATGTTGGCCGCCAATGGATCGTGCAAGAGATTTCTGTTGCCAAGGTCAAGGTCACGGAGGTGCCGCCAAAAATTCCTAATGCTTTTTGCCATCTGATGCAATTATCATTTCCCTTACCTTTTTTACCACCATTGCAATCACCCAAGACAGCACGATACAAGTGTGCGTTTTTGAAGAACGAGCTACAGTTAAGGTACGCGAAATGGACTTCTGTGGGGATTTCACCAAAGAAATCATTTTTAGAGAAAACCGAATTCAAGTTAGGAAAGCGGCAGGGAATTCAGAAATTTTTCCGCTAAGGTTGTTGTTGGAGAAGTTAAGAAATTCAAAATTGCATAAGAGGGAGAGGGACGACGGAATTGGTCCAAAGAGGTAGCTGTTTAAGAGGGATAGAACTAGTAGCTTCTCTAGCATAACAATGTCGGGAGAAACCGTTCCCAAGAGGTTGAGGACGGAAAGGTGGAGGGAAATTATGGAGATGCATGTATCATCAATTGAACACATGATACCAAGATCCTCATGTCCACCGCAAATGCCACCTTAGCCGCAATATATATGATCTAGGTCAGTGGTAGCTTGGCACTTGTATCCATCCATACTTGAGATCTCTATCTCATCTAGGCCCTACATGCACTTTGAACAAAAATTGGAACTTCAATCATGCAATATGTGTGCAATACATGTGCAATACATGTGCAACATTTGTCAGTATATGTGTGTTGCCTAGGTTGATAATATAGGTGAGGAAATGCACCAAAGTACTTTACAATACCGCCATTCAATTTGTTGCTAGAGAGGTCAAGGTATTGGAAGTTGTAGAGCCAATGGAGTGCAGTGGAGATTTCACAGTGGAATTTATTATGGGCAAGGTTCAGGGCAGTTAGACTAACCAAGGAACTAGCTCAAATAACTAGAGAAATGTGTATAATTTTAACTAGTGCATGATATTATAACTGTAGAATTAAGATACTTTTTTGAAAGAATTTAACTATTGCATGATATTACAATTTTTGGGCTCAATTAAGACACTTTTTTCTATCTTGATGCAAGACCCTTTTTTGGGTGAAAACTATTAGATATTAAAGTGTACACGTATGAAAAGAGTCACTTTAACTGAGGTTAACAATTAACATTAATCATGAAAGGTCAGTCTTGCACAAAAATCAAATTAAAACTCCTGAAGATATCTTCTGGTTCCTATGCAAAGTTCAGCGGCCAAGTGTTAATGCAAACTGCAGGTCTGAAATCAATTTGCCAAATGAGATAAATGTTGTCCACCTCCTACTTGAATATATCTCCATGATCAGAGCCCTTTTTTATGCAAATGACATGTCGAGATTTTCACAAAATTAATTCCAATAGATAATAAGTTGATTTTACAACTACCTACAATCAGCCCATCACTCTACATTAACTCCTGTGATGGGTGACTAAAATGTACCATGACCAAATTGCTAATGAGATAATTGATGTCCCCCTCCTAATTGAATAACACTCCATTATCAGATTCCTCTTTGGGGCAAATGACATGTTGTGATTTTACAACTACCTAATTAACTCCATGCTCAGATTCATCTCCTTCTCTTCAACCCCCTGCAACCTTTCCTCTACTATTATAAATAAGTCATTTCCTTCTTCTTACACATCAGCACAAAGTAACTCAACTAAGTTATCCAAGGAGAAGCCAATTTGTCAACTAGTAGATGGTTATTACAATATCATAGAATAATTGACGACCGCACATCCAGTCTAATGCAAATTTTTAACTACAGTTGTGATAATTAACGTGTAGACATAGAGCACCAATGGTCAGGACTTTTCATATGTGGATATTTTAATTTGCTTGGCACTCATTTATAGCAATAAATATTAGAAGTATTTTGACATATCATGGGTCTTCAATGGTGGATGTATTTATGTTTTTACCTAATTAACGCACTCTCCCTCTGCCCCGCTTCAACCCCCCAACACCCATGTCTTTCTTGCTACTATAAATATGTACGAGTATCATTTCTATCCTACACTTTACACTTATCACCTTCAAAATCCCTATACACATACCTACTGCCACTGTGCACTAATCATTTTCAAAAGCCTTATATTTTCATCTGACAAAAACGAAAAATGTCTACCTTAATCATTATATTAATATTAGTACTTCTTCTAGTATTCTCCTACCAACATGACCATGAATGCACCATGTTTAATTTTGGTGATTTGAATACTAACACCGGAGGAGCTGTGACTGGATTTGGTGAATACATGGGTCCTCCAAATGGAAACACTTTTTTCCGCAAGCCAACCGGCCATTCCTATGATGGCCGACTTTACATTGACTTCATTTGTAAACTTCCTTGTTCTCCTCTTTATTTGCATTTGTTTTAGACTTTTATGCATTTATACTTTATAGCATGACATTAAAAAATGCTCTTTTCATTATAGAAGATAAAATTTAAGGACTGTTAATTAATTATATACTTGAGCCAAAGAACATATTTAATACAATGGTTGGGTAATTTTTACAGGTGAGGCCCTTAAAATCAAATATCTAAGCCCTCATTTGGAGTTCTCTGGTTTAGATTTTAGTCATGGTGCAAGCTTTGTAATTTATAAGGCCAACACCGATGCTCTCGGTACTGGAATTGCATTATGGATTCAGATCAATCAATTTATTCACTTCCAAAATCGTACTCGGCAGCTCAGGCCCGATGGTAGCCACTTCAAATCTTATTTTAGATTTCAAGGCAAATGTTTAGAAGTTCATAAAATTTATATGTATCTTAATTAATTATAAATGCTTATCCACTTGTTGTAGGAAATGGGTCAATGATAAGTGAAAGACAATTTGAGAATGCCATTTACTCCATTGACATAGGTCAAAATGACCTACCTGCTGCATTGGGAAGTGCAAAATATGTTATGGAAGGGGTTCTTAATAAAATGATTCCACTTATCCTTTAGAAAACTGAAGACGCCATAAAAGTGATACTTTTCCCCCTTTTTATTTATCTTAAATTTGATAATGTTGAAACATAATTCATGAACTTATACGTGATGTTGTAGAAACTACACCAATCAGGTGCAAGGAAGTTCTTGATTTTTAATACTGGTCCATTGGGTTGCCTCCCAGCAATTAGTAAATTGCTCGGAAATGAGACCATCAATGCTCATGTTGATGAAGTGGGATGCATATGGCCATACAACAATGCCTCCAAACTTTTAACAATGGATTACGCATTTTGTATAATGAGATGAGATTCAAACTCGTTGCTACCATTGTTTACGTTGATATGTACTCCATCAAGTACGACTTGTATGCGAATCCAACCAGATATGGTGAGAAAAATATCTTTACATAAAGCAAGTTATTTGCTAAATATCTATCGTGGTGGTTCCTTTTTTTGTTTGTTTTGATCAATGATTATTACTCAGTAAATTACACAATGGAAATATAATAACCTTATGGGTTGTGTACTTCTTACTTTGCAGGGTTTGAGAGGCCATTTGTGCCTTGCTTAGGCCAACCAACAATGCCAGTGTTCCCTAATCCTTCATGGGTTTTGAGTTGGGATGGTTTTCACTACACAGAAGCTGCAAACGCTATCATTGGTTACAAGATTCTATCGGATGAGTATTCAACCCTATATGGATTCAAGGTGCGAGATCTATGCAAAGGAGGCTGATGGAGGTTCCTCTCATTAGGTGGCAAAATCAAGCTGTTCACTGGTTGCAACATTATCATTCCTTTCTCTTTTCTTTTGTAGTGGTTGGGTTAGACGGAGGGGGGGTCTTTGATTTTGTGCCAAGTAGGCTGAAGTCGTTTTATGCTAGTTACATAAATGTATTATGTTTGCCATTTATGGGACACCTATTGTATGTGTGTTCTAACAAAATTAGTTTCTTTTTTTTTGTTCGCTGATTGAAATTAGCATATGTTTGTTTTGCTATTTGGTTGATTATTAATCTACATAATAATCATTTTGGCTAGCTAGTAGTTAGTTAAATTTAAACTCTTACTATTACCAATAAGGATACATTAATCTTATGATTTTTCATTGGTAATTAATCAACTTCTGGTAAATTCCTTTTATATATGGATTCGATCATTCTTAGAAACAACATTGTTCTTCAGAAAATGACTAACATAAGAAGCAAAATTGAGCCTAATTATTTACTAGTCTTATAAAAAAAATACATATTGTGTTATGAGTAACTTTTTCTCCCATTCACATGACATTTTAGATGTTGCAGTTAGACGTTAGTTCTTTCATGTATAAATTCTTAGTCCACCTTCGTTTGCATGCGTAGACATAGCTCTATTACGTATTCCTACTAAAGATTGCTAAATAAATTCATTGTCAATTAATGAATCATTGAAAGAGACATCATGTATTTCATAGCTCATGAGTCCAATAACTATAACATTACATCACATCATTATGATTTCTGATACCTCACATAATTCGTACGCCAAGTCTACATTCATGTCTATATTCGATTTTTCAAAACATATCATGCAAGTTACTTAGTTTGTATAGACTCCATTGATGAAAATATGTCATCTAATTTTTTTCAATGTTTCTTCTTATATTTAATTACATGCATAGAACATATTATCTAGATAAGAACAGCTACAATTTTTTTTAATAAATGGGAACTGTTTCTAAGAACAACCACAAAATCCAAGTTAATGACATAATTTCTTGCATATATACATGCACATGTGTGTGCAAAGTTGGGCATAAGACACTACAACAAAACAAATCTATAATAATACTCTAGAAGAGTTGTATTACATTACGTATAATGCAACACTATTTGAAATGCTACCTTAAGCATTGTTGCATTAGCCTAATGCAACACTTCCCTCGAAATATGCAACAATTATTCTCAATATAGCATTAGTCTAGCAAGTGCAACACTTTTTTGCAAAGGCAGATGTCTAACACTTTGTCAATCAAATTGTAACATTTTTCCACCTAAATACAACACTTTTTTTAATACCACACCTAGGTAAATAAAAATTTATTCTAGATAAAAATAATTTTGCACAATCAAACGCTGCATTAATTATAATGCAACACTTTTTCAAACGTTGCCTTAAGCCTCATTGCACAACATTTTCCTCAAAATATGCAACACTTATTCTAATTGTTGTATTTGTCTAGCAAATGCAACACTTTTTTGCAAAGGCAGTTGCGATACTTTTATTATTTGTGCAACACTTCATCAATCAAATAACAATATTTTTTTCACCTAGATGGAAATATTTTTTTTTCATTCCACACCTAGGTAAATGAAAAATTTATTCTCCACAAAAACAATTATAATTTCAAGCCCTCTCATAGCCATACACAACTCTTCTTCAAATTGTCAACAAGGCTGACCTATTATTTCAAGCCTTCATAGCCTATTTAACACTTAACTTCCAGGAGGTCACCCATCTTATGACTTCTCCAAACTGAGCAAGTTTAACTGTGGAGCTTTTAGGAATTAGTCACCCATGTTGTGAACTGTACTTTGTTGATATATGTATTCTTATTAATTCATTTAAATGTTAGCTGCCCATACTTTAGAATGTTATATTTTTTAATAATTTTTAATTATTTTTTTAGGAAATAAATAATTATCATTAATATTCCCAAAGGCAGAAGGAGGTACAAGCTTTCAAATCAAAGAGCATGAAAGTCCGTAGCTTGTATAAACGACACATATTGGATGTTATGTACAATCATATTACAAGTCCTACCTTCGTTAGCAAAAATCCTCTGATTTCGTCCTTGCCAAATCTCATACATAGCATAAGTGAAGAAAGATCTTCTCTACTTGCTGGTATGCGAAGAACAAAAGCATTTAGAGGCACACCACTTAAGCTTATAAGCAAGTCCAAGTCCTTTGGAGTTGACATGACCAATCCAGAATTCAATGACAAACTTCTTCTAAGAACGGAAACTAGAAGAATAAGTGGTTACAAGAATTGGCACCGCCTACCAGGCAAAAGATATAGGTATTCTACTAAGCAATACCTCATTACCTAAACAATTCTCCAATAGCTACACAGCCGAAATCAACAAGCAAAAGCATGAATTTATGTCCAAGCCCAGGATTTCTACACTACACGCCAGACTGCATCCCACCGAAACACCTTGGGCTCTATAACACAAAACAGAGAGTACACCATACTAGGCCTGTATTGGGAATGCATCAACTAGTTTTGAACAACCAACTCGCCACCAATCTTATAAAGCAATTCGTCTCTAAGTGAAAAAATCACCCTCAACCCCCAGGCATAAGAAGCCTTACCTAAAATATATTGTCCTTACAAAGCAAAAAGGCATTTGCCCATTAAGTACAAACTGTTGCAGGCCTAGTCAACTCAAAGATCAATCTTTATATATATATCTAGATATATATATATATA
>JACYFF010031955.1:31830011-31841354 GCA_017589665.1 Selenicereus undatus
AAATTTAACATTAGTTGGTCCAAATCTTGCATTTTGGACAAAACCCTAACTTTGGGTCACTTTGAACTCACTCCCAACTTTTCCAAAACACCATAAACAACGTTACAAACTTCAATATATCAAGAGATAAGCAAAGACAAGGATAAAACAAGCAATAAACATCACTTAAACAAGAAGCTTGCATGACCAAGATGAAACCCTAACCCTAACCTCATCCAATTTCAACTCCACCATAATCCATCAACAAGGTGATTGTTAATACCATAAAAATAGCATAATCCATCACTGAAACAACCAAAATAAGAAACAAAAACCAACAAGATCAAGAATCAAAAACAAAAATCAACATAGGGGCGAAAATAACACTCACTTTGAGCTTGAAAAAGAGGTAGATATGATTCTTGATGCTTATGGAAGTGAAAGAGGTGTTTGTGGGTGGTGAGTGGGGGACGTTTTGAGGGTTTTTGGTGGTTGAAAGGTGGTTGGGAGGTGGTGTGCTGTTGTTGTGTTGCTGAGTAGAGAGAGAAGGAGAAGAGGGAAGTGAGAGAAAGTCTCTTGAAAGGGAAATATTTACCTTACACACGCATGTACATTGCATCGTACATACCGTCAACTATCATTTATTAGGTAATACATTTATAATAATATTTCCACCCAAAACTACAAAGAGTTGTGATGGCTGATTGGTGTAATATGTGGCTTTTAAACTATATGTGTGATGTTCGAATCTAAGGAGAGCTTTTTCCCATAATCTTTTCATTTGTTTCCCGCTTTTTCTCTCTTTTAACCTTCCAATCCTCTAATTCTTTTGTTAGGCTATTATTTATATTTGAACTTCTTTTAATGATCTTATTTCCCATAATCTAAGTGAGCTATTTTATTCCAAAGTTTGTGATAACGGGTATAATATTCACTAACTTATGCGCGTAGTCAAACCCTAATTTTATCAACACAAATCCTAGGGCATGTTCTTTTCGTTGGTAAATTGGGGTTGATAAAAGGGTGAAATTGGTTGACGTAGGTTGAAGTGGGTTGAGGCGGGTTGAAGTTGGTATTTTTTGTTGAAGTGAGTTGATGCAGGTTGAAGTGGATTGAAGTTGATTGAAATTGGTTGAAGTTGCTATATTTTTTGAAGTTGGTTAAAATAGTAAGAATAAAATTTTGAAGGAGGTGGATTGAAGGGGGTTGAAGTTGGTAAATTCAAAAGGACTAATAAAAAAAATAGGACCCTAATTTTCCCGTATTAATTCATAGACGAACCACTCCAGTGGAAACATATATCAACCTAATGACAATATTTAGATTGTACTATGAAATTTATCTTTTATCATATATTGTTTGGTCTTGGCATGGATTTTCTATTTTACTGGAGTCAAACCATTGTTGGGCCAATAAAGAATAGAGCTCTCCCATTACATATTTTCTTCATTCACAAGACTCGAAACAGTCAGAGACCTTACTTAAGAGGAGTAAGTGACAAACCAGTCAGTATACATCCTTATTTAATTTTTGTTGAATCATATTTAGAGCTGAAGAACTTAACTGCAATATATCCTTTACTTAGTATACGTATGCTAACTTTAAGACATGCACATTTTGTTTCCGTTATTAAATTATTAATAACAAATCAAAGGTAACAAACAACATGAAGGCAGCCTAAAATGCAATAAAATCGATCGCTGTTATATTTGAATTTGAAATGATGCTATAAAAATCTAAAATTGTATGAGTTGCGAAGGGGTTTCTTACAGTATGCAAACTGATGATTTTAATTAGAAAAAAGTACACAACATGAAACCTGCTCCTAAACAAGACAATCATCAAGGCTTTCCCTAGCATAGCAATTACAAACAACTTAATTTTACTTGTTGGCACAAAAGATTCACTGCAATTGGAGAAAAGTTCCATGCAGTTGAGAAAAGATTCACACAGCAATTACAAAACTTAATTTTGCTTGTTGGCACAAAAGATTCACTGCATTTGGGGAAAGGTTCCCTGCAGTTGTGAAAAGATTCATTGCATTGCATTAAAGATTCATGGGATCAAAATTAAGATATATCATTACAATCCACCGACACCAAATAAGAATCAATAGCAGCATGCACATTTACAATCAGCAAACAGCTCTAATATCCACAAAATATTAAATTGTGTTAAAATAAATGATGGTGCTCATGCTATCCATTTTGACATTCATAGTTTCAACAAATATTTTCAAGTGCACCATTTCTGACAGACGCCATGGTACATGCCACCTACATCAACAAATATTGTATCCTTTAAGTATAAAATTTTTCAATGGCTACATGACATTGCACTGAATTTTGGAAGTATAAATCATACATACCTATCGCTTGGGAACCATATTCTTGATCATTGGGATCTTGATTATGGGGACCTACAATATAAGAATAATGTCAGTAATATTTACGTTCATTTAATTACAGTTATCCTATGAATAGCAGAATTTGATGCTGTTAATCATTCTTATTTATTTGGTGTGTCTTTCCAAAAATGCAGTGAAACCTTTCTACACTGCAGTGAAACTTTTGTACACTGCAGTGAACCTTTTGCCTAAATCAGTGTACGTTCTTTGTCAGCTTATGTGCAACGACTTTGTTATTGTAATCCTACCTTTGGGGAATTTTCTCAAACACCTTATGTGCAACCATGCTTGACTTTAAAAGTTGCACCAGATAACTATTCTTTACATTGAAGATTGATAGATTATTGTTTGTTTGAGCAATTTTATGAGCATACCTTGAAATCCTAGCATATGTAACTCTTCAATAAGCAATTTCTCTGCTTCAGCTACCACTTGTTCATCAAAATCCATTGATTTTGCTGATTTGTATTGCTAATTTTCAGGATGGATTATGTATATTGCTCAAAATTGTCTTGATCAAAATTCAAATATGCAGTGATTGATTTTTGCAGATTTGGCCGTGCGTTTCTTGCTCTGAATTTTCTTGCTTCAGCTTTCACGTGTGTTTCTCTTCAGACGTTAGTGTTGTGGGCTGCCCAAATGCAATACGTTTATCTTGGCCCAATTTAATAAGATCCTTTTATATATAAGTGTGTATAATTCTATGGTACATAGGTATGTACCATAGACTAACTGTCTTGAAAGCTTGGTGTGAAATGAAAATAAAATGAAATTTTGACAATTTATGCTATATTTTACTTGGCTGCAAATAAAAGTAGGAAAGTCAAAATTATCAAGCTTGATTAAGGCTTAATTAAGAGGGTTTAGCTAAACAAATAAAGGTCATGTCTTGTTGCGTCGAAATGGAACTTAAACGAGCTCGGGTTTAGAGAAAGAACTGAAACCGAGTGCATTTGTGATATATTTTTTTTCAACATTAAATGGTTGTGGTGCCATGAAAAAGAATTTTAAACATTAAATTCATAAATATCAAGGCCTAACTCGATTTTCAAATTCGACTAAAACAAAACCCCGAATTGCTAAGTGTGGGCCTATCTGGAATGTCCATTGGAATAATAAAAGAAATGATGTAAGTGAAATGATATTAATTCCATGGATTAATGGGATTAATGAAATGAAATTAATAAGCATAATTTAGGGTCGGACTATTACAGTCTTCCCCCCTTAAAAAATTTCATTCTCGAAACTGATGAACTTGACCATAACAAACAGGTTTACCTCGAACAAATGTGGGTATTTGGCTTTCATTGCCTCCTCGATCTCCCAAGTAGCTTCTTGGGAGGTATGGTTTGTCCAGAGTACTTTAACCAGTGGTATCTGTTTGTTGCGCAGCTGTTTAATCCTGCGATCTAGTATTTGAACAGGACGCTCTTCATATACTAGTTCTTCAACGATATCTATAGGTTCAGATACAATGGTACGGTTTGGATCTGGAATATATTTTCGAAGCTGAGAGATATGAAACACGTTATGCACGTGCTCAAGTTCGAAAGGCAACTACAGACGATAAGCGATGGGATTCAACCTTTTAATGATCTCATAAGGTCCAATGTACCTCAGACTCAATTTGCCCCGTACCCCGAACCTCTTGACGCCTCTAGTTGGTGAAACTTTCAGAAAAACTTTATCACCTACTTGAAACTCTAGAGGCCTTCTTCTTTTGTCTGCATAACTTTTCTGCCGACTTTGGGCAACCCTGATATGCTCCCGAATCTTTCTTATTGTCTCAGTGGTCTCTTGAATCATTTCAGGACCTATAATCAGTGTCTCATCCAAATCACTCCAGCACAACGACGTTCTATATTTTCTCTCGTATAGAGCCTCAAATGGGGCATTTTGATGGTGGATTGATAGCTGTTGTTATAAGAGAATTCCACCAAAGGTAAATCATCTTCCCATTTCCGTTGGAACTCCAATACACAAGCTCTCAGCATGTCCTCCGAAATTTGATTCACCCTTTCAGTTCGTCCATCTGTCTCTGGGTGATAGGAGCTACTGAAGTTTAGTTTGGTTCCAAAGGCCTTTTGAAGTGCTTGCCAGAAGTGCGCTTGGAATCGTTGATCCCTATATGAGACTATGTCTAAAGGGATCCCATGTAGACGGACTATCTCCTCAACATACAGTTGGGCTAGTCTTTCAATTCCCCAAGTATCCTTAATTGGCAGGAAATGAGCCGACTTCGTGAGTCGATTAACTATGACCCAGATAGCATTCTTTTTCGAGGCAGAAAGGGGTAAGCCCATAACAAAGTCCATTGAGATTGAATCCCACTTCCAAGTGGGAATTTCTAAGGGTCGTAGTTCACCCACAGGGCACTGATGCTCTGCTTTAACTTTCTGGCAGATTAAACACTTGTTCACATATTCTGCAACATCTTTCTTCATATTATTCCACCAAAAATATTGTCTCAAATCTCTATACATCTTTGTGCCTCTTGGATGCACTGAGTAACGAGTATTGTGAGCCTCTTCCAGGATTTGCTTTCTTACTTCCCCATTTTTGGGCACACATAGGTGATTTTGGAACCACAAAGTCCCATCCTCGTGTACTACAAAACCCGGAGACTTCCCTTTTTCTAAATTTTTCTTTATGCTTTGGAGTTCGGGATCACTTTCTTCATTCAGTCGGATTTCTTCCACTAGGGAAGACTGAACAGTAAGTGCTGATAGTTGAGCATTCGTTTGCCGATGAGATACTAATTGAATCCCAAAGTGCTCCAGTTCTCTCAAGAGGTTCAATTGAGTAATCATCATAGTGTTTGAGCTATGTTGCGACTTCCTACTTAGGGCATCCGCCACCACATTTGCTTTACCAGAGTGGTATTGAATCTGCAAATCATAATCTTTAAGCAACTCAAGCCAACGTCGTTGCCTCAAGTTGAGCTCCTTCTGGGTGAAGATATACTTTAGACTTTGATGATCAGTGTAGATCTTGCACGATACCCCATATAAATTATGTCTCCAAATTTTCAGTGCAAAGACCACAACTGCTAATTCCAGGTCATGGGTAGGGTAGTTTTTCTCATATGGCTTGAGTTGTCGAGAGGCATAACCCACTACTTTGTCCTCCTGCATCAGTACGCACCCTAGACCGTTCTTCGATGCATCACTATAAACTGTATACTCCTTCCCTTCCATTGGTAACGTTAGAATTAGGGCGGTAGTTAGTCGCTGCCTTAGCTCTTGGAAAGCTTTCTCACATCTTTCAGTCCACTCGAACTTATTCACCTTCTTCAGTAGATTGGTCAGTGGTGAAGCGATTTCAAAAATTCCTGAACGAACCTTCAATACTAACCTGCTAAACCTAGAAAACTCCTAATTTTAGTGACATTGGTAGGCCTTGGCCATTCTATGATTGCTTTCATATTTTGGGGGTCAGCTTTAATTCCTTATTTGGTAATCACATGCCCCAAAAATACCACTTCCTCCAGCCAAAATTCAAATTTCTTTAATTTTCCATAGAGTTGATGCTCCCTCAAGGTTTGCAGTATTGTTCGCAATTGATCAGCATGTTCCTCCTTGTCCTTAGAATAGATAAGGATGTCGTCTATAAATTCCACTACAAACTTATCTAAATACGGTCTGAAAACCCTGTTCATAAGGTCCATGAAGGCTGCAGGGGCATTAGTGAGACCAAAAGGCATCACTGTGAACTCATAGTGACCATACCTGGTTTTAAATGTTGTCTTAGGAATGTCATCAGGTTTAATCCTAAGTTGATGGTACCCTGACCTCAAATCAATCTTAGAGAACACTCCTGCTCCTTGTAATTGATCAAACAAATCATCTATTCGTGGCAGAGGATACTTGTTCTTGATGGTAATCTTGTTCAACTCCCTATAATCAATACATAGCCTCAAGGTTCCGTCCTTCTTCTTGACAAACAACACTGGAGCACCCCATGGTGACACACTTGGCCTAATAAAGCCCTTTTGTAACAGTTCATCTAGTTGAATCTTTAATTCCTTAAGCTCAGTTGGGGCCATACGATATGGGTCTTTAGCAATAGGTCGGGTTCCAGGAATTAACTCGATCCCAAAATCAATTTCCCTCTGCGGGGGTAGTTTTGGTAACTCCTCGGGGAAAACATCTTCAAATTCACAAACCACAGGTATATTCTCTACTTCCTCTTCGTTTGTTTGGGTGTTGATAATGTAACACCAATATCCAATACACCCCTGATATAACAACTTACTTGCTTTCATAGCAGAAATCAAGGGGCAAGAGTTTGCCTCCCTCAGCCCATAAAAACACACTTTTTTCCCTTTTTCACCTTTCAGGATAACCTTAAGATCTTCACAATCGATTTGGGCTCTATAAAAATGCAACCAATTCATCCCCAAAATGATATCAAAATCATACATATCAAATTGAATCAAATCCACAGGGAATGTGGTTTCACCAATGGTGATGGGGACAAGTTCATAAGAGATGGGGCACTCAATCACAGATTTAATGGGTAGCTTGATTCTATAATTGGTTGCCATCCTTCTGTTCTCAAGGCGCAATTGTTTAGCAGATCGGGTAGATATAAACGAATGAGTGGCACCTGAATCAAATTATACAAAAAATGGTTTTGAATTTAAAAAGAGAGTTCCAGTGACTACCGTACCAGAAGTAGCAGTTTTCTTTTTGTTCATCACAAATGCCCTTCCTGCAACAACAGGCCTTGAAGGTGGAGGTCCCTGGCGAAGCGGGGCCAAGGGCTTCGCTACGCCCTTGTCTACAGCTTTTAGTCGTCGGGGGCATGCAGCGATAAGATGTTCAGGACTTCCACACTACATGCATTTGTTGGTGCCAACGCGGCATTCAAGAGTGGTGTGATTTGTTCTTCCACATTTCACACAAGGTGCTGTCGAGCCTGCAGGACGACTCTTGGAGGGAACAGGAGTAGGTTTTTTCAGGTTCTGTTAGTTCTGGTTCACACTCTCACTTGGAGTCCCCCGCTCAAACCCCTTTCTCTTGTGGTTGATTGGATTCAGTGCCCTCAACTCCGTCTTCACTCTTTCCACTTCGGCTGCTCGCTCATATAGTTCTTAATAAGTCAGCATTGATTGTTCAGCTAACTGATTTCGAATATAGAAGGCCAAACCTTCCTCAAACCTTCTCATCTTTAACCTTTCAGATGACACAAATTCAGGGACAAACCTAGATAGCTCGGTGAACTTACTAGCATACTGCATCACTGACATGCTACCACTCATTTTTAACTCCATAAATTCTTTCTCCTTTTGCCTTTGCACCACAACTGGGTAAAATTTCGCCCTCAGCTCTGCTAAGAATTTATTCCAGGTGAATTCAAGCACTTCGAGCTTATCCTTCACTGTATTCCACCAAATGTCAACTTCACCTGACAAACAATATGTCCCAATGTTCATTTTCTTTTCCTCTGGTACTTCAACTACTGTAAAAATTTTCTCCATTCCTCTTATCCATTCCTCCAATACCACTGGATCATAAGATCCATTGTAAACTTTAGGGTTGTGTCGTGCTACCCTATCTACCAATTTATCCTCCTTGGAAGGGGTTTCAGTAGGTACCTGGGGAATCTGCTTCATCAATTCAGCAACTAAGGTTGGCCATTAAATTGGGTTTCCTAAGTTGCTAGCTAATTTAGAGAGCGACGGTGGCATGTCACCATGTGGTTGTCCCTGACACAAGGCTTGATCACCCGATCCCTAGCCTTGCTCCGAATTGTCCTCCACATGCACCTCAATGTCGTTTTGCATTGACTGAGACATTCTGATCAGACATTAAATAAAACAATTCAGACACTGGGACCCAAGACATATAAGATAAACATGCCCAATAAATACATGGGAGATGGCTCAAAGAATATTTCATAACTCAAGGCGTCATCATTTCATTTCATAACTGCTTAGTTACATACATAGTTGCTGATTTATATACATGAATAACAAAGGCATACAACACCTAGCTGAGTAAGCAAGCCTAGTTCTGACTCCTAAACACTAAGCAACACTAAATAGCCCCTAGACACTAGATCCGTCATATGACAAAAAAGAGTTACGGATCATGTCATCATGGTCAGAGAGGATTGGACTAACTATATACAATGTCAGATGCCACACAAAATATAACCATCCAATCCAACCACACCATATCTACATACAGGGCTCAAAATGAAAACCACTACACCGACCCTTAGAACCATCTAACGATCCCTAGATGGATCGTAATCTGGGTCGGAATCATCGTTAGGTTCGTCACCTGAGTCGAAACTGCTCGTGGATGCCTCTGACTCGGCATTATCGACCTCCTGTTGAACTTGTGGCTCGTGTTCCTCCTCTAAGTCCACCATCAACTCGTCCACCTCTTGTTCCCCTTGCTGCTCTATCCCCATCTCATCACTGTCTTGATCCCCCTCGGGATCATCCTCCTCTGAATCGTCCTCCTCCCCTTGGTGGTCCTCCTCCCCAGAACTAGAACTAATCACCACTAAGTCTGGGGTGTCAGGAATGCTTATCACCACGTAGGCCTCCCCAGGGCTCTCAGGCATCAGTGGGATGCCTGGTGAGGGTGGAATGGGTGGCTCCTGTGCTGGGGCTACAGGTGGGGGATGGACCTGATGGAGGGGAAAGACGTGCCGCAGAGTTTCCATAGTAATTCCCCTCAATTCAAACTCCACTCTCAACAACAACTCCATAGTGAGAGCCATCCAAGCCCTCTGGGCCTAAAACCTAGGCCCGTCTAAGCCTGGGTTCCCTGTCATCATAAAGTCATAATAACAATGCCTGAACTCCACCCACGGGCCAACCGGGGGTAAGAACCCCAGCAGTCTCTGCGCACGGACTGTAGTACTGTGGAACTCGGAGTAAGGGTCCTGTGCGTGTGCCTCCATACTAATATGGAGCAACGCAATGTGAGCTATCATTAATCCACCCGGCAACATGTTAACACCATAGGGATCCATCTAACAAAGGAAACACATATGTGAGAGGCAAACATAACCATAACCATCCATAAATATGGACCATGCAAATAAAAACAACTTGCATTCTCCCAATATCGCTCTAGCAATATACGATAGCCCCTCCTGACAACCACTCTCACCCTATAGTTTCTAGCTCTACTTTCCTCAAGAAAATCTCAACCTGGCTCTGATACCAAATCTGTAACGCCCCAATGATACATAAATCATAGCTGTATTTACATACCTAAGCTTAACACCAAGAAATCAATGAATGGGCGTTACCGCCGTCCACAAGGACAAGGCTTCGCTTGAATATGAAAATTTAGCCATAAAATCAAAGTTTAACCTCAAAGGGCAATCACGACCATTCAAACCATTTAATTACATACAATAATGATTCTAACTTCCCAGCGTTACATCAACATACAAAACTCAGTTTAATTATACAATTGTAACACCAAAATACATGTTGCAGTTCAGATATACAGTTGGAACACCAAAATGCACCACAATAAGCCATGTAAGCATCTTAGCACTTTTATCCGCCAATCACATGGGCGGTCTTGACTTGTTTATCACTTTCAGCCTCCTTGCCCGCCTGCGAGCGGTTTACTGAACACTTTCCTAAAACAAAACATAAAAACATTTCGAACTGTGAGCCAAAGCTCAGTACATGCATCCCTATACTGATAAAGATTCACTGAAAAAGAAATTGTGAAGGCCCGCTTTGCAATTCATTTTGATTTTAAAACAGGGAATGAGATGTATATAAAGCTAAATTGCCAATTATTATCTGTTAGTGCACCCCTTAGTAACTGTTACGATCTATGTATAGGTGTACACCTGCCAAGCCGACCGGAAGACCTGGCCTGAAGCCGCGCGGCTAACTAGAGGGCAATGCCCTGTAACTGATAACTGATAGGGTCACTAATTATGTGACAAATCACTGATTCAATTGATTCATTGATGTACTTATCAAAACATTACAATTTTGATAAATACGTGCTAATTTCTAAAGATACAGTCAATGAACGTACCTGGGGTTTTGAAAAGCTAGTTGACATAGTACATAGATGTACTAAAATGGAGAGAATGAGAGCTTAGGCCTTTATTCTGTTCAAAAATCATTATAGCCATATGAGGTTAGAAATGAACTTATTTTCATAATGAATACATTTACATAAAATTAGCACAATGGATACCTTTAAATAATAAGAAATAGCACAATGGATACCTTTAAATAAAAAGAAAAGGCTTATAAAGAATTTGTACAAACCAGTTAATAGATTAAACTAAAATGTTGAAGTTAAACAACGTATAGAAATGTTGAGTTAAGGCACGGTAGCGAGTTTAGGGGGGTAAGGGCATATGACGAGGGTATGGAATGAATAATCCACACCTTATACTCCCAACCTCAAAATGAGACGTAAGACCCCAATATAAATAGCTTAGGAAGTCCCCTAAAACTTTCATTTAGGACACGAAACATGATTCCCATGATAGGTTCCATAAAATGGGGTTAGAACACCAACATGTCAGGTTTTGGTGCTGGAAAATCCATTCTGCCTAAGTTCAATAAAATGGCCATAACTTCCTCCACAGACCTCGGATTAATGCGATTCCAAATCCATTTTAAATCTAACATGTAGACCTATCTACCCACCAAAAATCAGAATTTTTGGCTTGGCCGATTATTGCCAGTTTTTTTTCAAAGTTCGTCCTGATTTTCTGAAAATTCCAGCAGCACTGCTTTAGTTTGTTCCTTCACTTTTTACAACAATTCTTAGCTTAAACTGTTTCTTAAGAGTATATAAACACACTTTGGTACATCCCAACCTCATACAAAAATGTCATACATAATTCCTCTTCATATTCATATCAAATAACTCCTTTTCTAATTACATAAACACACACACCTCAAATTTAACATTAGTTGGTCCAAATCTTGCATTTTGGACAAAACC
>JACYFF010031955.1:31901906-31957020 GCA_017589665.1 Selenicereus undatus
AATAATAATAATAATAATAATAATAATAATAATAATAATAATAATAACATAAAACACACATGTGCCTAAAATAAAATGTGTACATTGTACACATAATTTACATATTGTACATAACTCAAAATAAGTAACAAAAATTTGAGGGTGTTACATATACCGTCAAAATCCTTGATTTTCCCTCAAAATTTCCGTCAAAATTTTTGACGGATCATCTTTCCGTCAAAATAATCTGTCAAAAATTACCTCGATATCTATGTGACCTAGCACACTGTCAAAATCCTTAATTTTCCATCAAAACTTTTAACGCCTCAACTTCTTATTAAAAATTATCGCGGGATCCGCATGACCTGATGCACCTTCAAAATTCTTAATTTTCCGTCAAAATTTCTGCCAAAATTTTTAACAGTTGAACTTTCCGTCAAAATAATCCATCAAAAATTGCATCAAGATCCGCATGCCTAACACATTGTCAAAATCGTTGACTTTTCATCAAATTTTCCGTCAAAATTCTTGACTGATCAATTTTTCGTCAAAATTTAAATGCAATTTTGTAGTTCATTTTGTTTGGTCTCAAAGATGATGCTAAGAGGTGGATGTATGGTATTAAGGTTAGTTCTATTAAATCACGGGATTGTTTTGTTGATATCTTCCTTATGAGATACTTTCCACTAGCAAGACCATTAGACTCAGAAATAAAATCCTCTTTCTTTGTCCAACTTGAACATGAGACTTTTTGGAAGTACATGAATAGGTTCAAGGAGTTACTCACCCAATGCCCTCACCATGGTTTAGAAAGACGGAATTTATGTCCAATAGCTTATGTGGGTTTGGATGTGGGTACTAGAACACTAGTTGAATCTATGAGTGGGAGAGAGTTTCTTTCTAAGAATGCCAACGAGGCTTGGGATTTTCTTGAGGATTTAAGTGATCAGACATATGAGTGGGAGACAATTAGAGAAGCTCTGAGTATGATGTGTAAGATTTTTGCGGATAATGAGGGCAAACTGCCTAATGACTTTGTTACATTGGAGGAGACTACACTTCATTGTGAGTATCAATTGGACGTTCCTATTTTTCAACCACCTCAACCTCATGATTACATTTCTCTCTCTTTTATAAATAATTTTCCGTAGGACTATGGTGTTAACTCATACTCTCGCCCTTTTAATCAAATGTCTTTTAAGGGTGTGACTGATCCTTCCTTACATCCCCTACTGATCAACCCTTATCTTGAGATTAGAGGTACTGTTAGGGGGTTAAATGGCTTAATGATGCACCTTTTCTTTTAGCCCCGTTGAGAGAGAATGATGAGAGTGAGAAACTAGTTGTTAAAGCTAGTTGTGATCTTTAGCATGACATAATTGTGGTTTCTAAGGATATTTTTGTCCGGGAGGAGTATTCACTTGAGAAGACTTCATTGGAGGAGCCTTGTGATAAGGAGGTTGTTGAGGTCAAGCCACGTGATTGGGAACTCGTTGATCAAATCTCTATTAAATGTTATCCTAAGTCCCTTCCCACTTATATTGTCTTATCCCCTTCATCATTGTTTCACTCTTCTATGGACCCCTCAATGTTCACCTCCACCAAATTTGAGACTTGCATGTTGTATGCCCTGAATTTAGACCGGTCTCATGAGGTTGATGTGACTATAGGACTCGAGGATTAGGTAACGGATTGAGGATTCATGCCTATTTTTTGCGTTCATGCTTAGGGCCCACAAAAAACTCATACCTGCGTAGAATCCACAAAATTTACCCCAGTGGGTATGGGTATGGGTGGTGAAAATGAAAAAAAATGGGGTATGGGATGGGTATTGCCAAAATAGGTATGGGTACGGGTAAGGGTATAGGTCCTACCCACCATATACCAATTTTATCAATACTCTTCCAATATCTGCCCTATATAAAACCCATACCTATTTGCTTAAAATTCTAATTTGTTACTTGTACTTGGATATTTTGTAGTTACTTTGAGTTGTATGGTATCCAAAACTTCGATGGGATGTTTTGTTAGAAACTGTCACTTTCAAGTGTTAATTTATTATTTTGATTAGTAAATTTTTAGTTGTATTCGATGTGATATCATATGTTATTGGAAACTTGGTATTTATGTAACATATTGACTATTTAATGTTGAAAATAGGTACAAAATGGGTCTAATTTTTTTTTGTCTATATATACCCGAATAAAACCCGCATATCCGCTATACCCACTGGTATGGGTATAACTTTACAACACCCAGTGGGTATAGCTATAGGTATGGATATTAATTTTAAAAATGAGCATAGGTGATGGTACGGCTAAACCCACCCCGTATCTACTTTATTGTCGCCCTTATTCATGCTTCTTGTGAAACTTCTAGACCCTTGTCCTCTACATTTTGTGATATGGGCATGTGTATAATTCTTATGATTGGGCTCAAAGCTTTGACAAGCTCAAAAAGCACTCACTTCTATTTCGATAATGTGCTTTCTTTGGAGGATCCTTCTTGTTACTAACTATTTTCATTTTTGTGAGGATTTTCCCCATTCATTTGATAAGTTGCTATAAACTTTGATAGAGATTGATACAAGTGACAACTTGGTGATTTGATGGAGTGGTTGATGCTTCATGGACCTCCTTAACATCATCTGAGTAAGGCATTAGTTTGAGTACACTTAGGACCCAACCTGGTATGATCATTTCACCCCTTCCCTACCCTCCTTCTCTTTTCTTTATTTCTTTTTATACATAAATGTGGATATATAGGATTGTGATTGTAAGGGTGATCGATGTTAAGGTGAAATTTTTCCCATTCATTTGATAAGTTGCTATAAGCTTTGATAGGGATTGATACAAGTGACAACTTGGTGATTTGATGGAGTGGTTGGTGCTCCATGGACCTCCTTCACACCATCTGAGTAAGGCATTCGTTTGAGTACACTTAGTATCCAACCTGGTATGATCATTTCATCCTTTTCCTACCCTCTTTCTCTTTTCTTTATTTCTTTTTATACATAATTGTAGATATTTAGGATTGTGATTGTAAGGGTGATCGATGTTAAGGTGAAATTTGGGATTTGTTAAGCCTAGTTAGCAATGATCACCCTTATTTGTTTTATATGTTACGTTTTATGTGTGGTTTTTAGGGGTATGTTTTGCTTGTAAATATTTGTTAGTGTTTTTGGCTTTGCATTTTGTTTGCTGGTGGCATAGGTTTGTATATACTAGTAGATTTGAGTTGGCCCTAGTTTGCGTACTTACCGGACTAAAAAGAGTTTCGTTCCTATGAGCGAAGTTCCTAAAAAAAGGATCCGAGAAGCAAAGTATCCTCAGTCAAAGGTAGGACTTCCAGCTTTGAGGCCTGATTCTTACTATTCTCTCCACACAGATATAGAACAGAAATGAACACCAAGCCAATCTTATATAGCTACTACGGCAGATAAGGATTTAGACTACTTTGACATCTTTATTGACCTACCTTTGCTTTTATGGTTGTGTTGCTTATGTGATTACTTTTTGATGCCTTAGTTCCTACCATGAGGACATTGTGGAGTTTTGGTGTAGGGGTGAGGTGCCCAGTTGTGTATATTTTTTGAAATTTTTTTAATTTTTGTGTAGTTTTTGCTTTGTTTTGGGGATTTTTGTACGTTTTTTTAAAGGTTGTTTCTCTCTAATGGCTCGGTTGGTAGCTTGTATCTAGGTGGAATATGCATGATAGGACACTTGTCTATGATGTAATTTTCAATTTTTCACAATAATTCCATCTCACGTGTGATATTATGTCTACCTTGTGTACTTGAACATTAACTCTAGATGTTAGTTTGTTGAAACTTAGGTTGAGGATATTCTACTTGGTTAGTTGACTTTCAACTTTCCCTTCGGGAAAAAGAAAAAGAAGAGAAATAAGAGTATGAGAGACATATTAACTCTGGTACCTCTATTAGGGCATGAATAAGTGCTTTACACATCATTAGGGAAGAAGTCTAAATATGTGCTAAGTTGTTTCTCTAGGAGTTCAAGGCCGAAAAAATTATCCTTTAGACCATCGATGTTATGGCAAATAATTTTCCAGACTCACATTTTCTGATAAATATTTATTAATCCATCCAAATTTGGGTAAACATTTTTTGGGATCAAAGTCGACCGAACTTATCTTTTTAAAATTGCACCAAGGACCCTAAGTTTCTCATATTTGTACGCCTAACCCAAATCTTTAAAAACTTACTTTCGAAAAATAAAAATTTGTTCATGTGGTTTTTTCCCCATAAGTACTACTCAAAGCCCCCTTTAAACTGGTATCAGAGCTACGTGACCAAAAATAATTAAGATTATTAAGATAATTAGTAATTAATTAAGCTAATTAACTGTGATTAATGCTAGAATCATCATGTGCTTGCCCTGGATCAAATTATTCATATATTGTCCACTCACCGGCACATACTACATGAAATGCTAGAATCATCATGCTAGAAATATTTGAATATTGGAAAAGAGGCATGAGTAGTGTTTTAAACACACTACATGAAATGCTGCCAATTTCCTAAATTATATCGAACATAGGTTCTCTGACACTATACCTGACTGGTATGATTCATTCAATGAAGATAGCAAAAATATATTAAGAGTGATGGAAACACCAGCTGCAATATTCAAAAATCTATGCAAAGAAATCGAAACCGAATTTATCAGAGCTAAACTTGATTCTGAAGAAGAGGAAAAAGAATGGCAAAGAAAGATTAATAATATAGAATTATGGGATATGATATATCCAAAAAATTATATTACTGAATTCAATTAATATTATAAAATTGGGCATAATGAAACTAATCCTGGTATGTTCTATGACAAATTGTTATATCTGATAAATTCCATAATTAATGAAAAGTACATTGCGTGGCTTGAACGAGCAAATGTCATTGATACCCTTGGATCAAGAATTTCTTATTTAAGAAAATGGGTCAATGATCAATGTGCTGATCTCCAAAATCAAAAGAAAATTAAGAAATAATTCCTAACTTGCTGGGATACGCCTTACAAATGGGGAAAAGGACCTGAAAGGAGATGAAAAAGAAAATTTTATATGAAAAAGAGCTTTAATAAGCAAATGAGAGAGAAATATATAAGAAAATATTATAACAAACCAAGTCCTAGAAAATGGAGGTTTTTTAGAAAAGCAGTTTATTGTCCTGTAAGGAAAAACAACTGTAAATGTTTGGCATGCAGAGAAGTAGGACATTATACTAATGAATGCAAAAATAGGAAGAATAACAAGCTTATTGAAACCTTGGGAAGCCTAAATTATGTTGAACTTAGTGAAGATAAAGCGTTAGACCTAGCCCTAAGTAACAACAAAGGGATTGTTGAAATTATCTTGAACAATAAATATGAAGAAAGCGATTATGAAGAAATAAGTCATATGATGGAAAGCGGCTCAATTAGTCTTAGTGGTCTTGAAGGAGAGGAGCTTGTTGTAGATAATGATAACGAAGAAGCCAAAGGAGATTGGGTTCTTCTCATAATTCAAAAGGACATGTTCTATAAAAAGTTCATCTTTCAATTAAAAAGCAAATATGTATGTGAGATGATGGAAGGAGATCTAGAAATTAAATATTGTGAGTATGATGTGGGAGAAGTTAATCTCATTAACTGGAAAAACATCCTTAAACATAGCAAGGATAGAAAGTACAGGTATATTTATGTTGGAAGTATCCAAGTTCAAATCAGTCCATTACGATATTATGGCAAAGATATTGATCTTTATGATTTACTCTGTGATATTAAGCACACTAAATTTAATAATCAAATTATCGTAGGGATTAAGGCTAATTTGTGTAATAGATTAGTAGGATTCAATTGTTGACTTGGATATTATGTGAGTCTAAAAGATGAATTTGCTAAAAAATTTATATCCATTAAGATAAAAACAATTGGAAAGGACATGAAAAGAGGAGGGCATCCATTAATGATATTCTGGAAAATGATCTACAAATTAGACAATATTATGGATCCAAAGACTAAGGTCACAATGATAGAGGCAGAAAAATTTGAAAGCCCTACCCCTATGCAAAAGATTCAGAGACAATTAATTCCAATCCTCAAGAGATAAAGATTGATCTGTCATGGATATCTAGCTTTACTAACCCTACAACAATCAATAAGAAAAAAGCGATAAAAATAGATGAGAATGGTAAAATTACCATTAAACTGCAATTATTAAGAAGCATGAGTGCAAGAACAAAATGGAAAGAAGGATCTTCATCAGTCAAAGAAGAACGTAAAGAAGATGATACAATTGGGATGACTAGTGAAATGAGTAGAATGAGCTTCGAACCCGCAAGACACAATGTAGACTAAAATATGAGTCTTGATAGATAGGTCGTTGGGTACAAAACAAGAGCTATTAGTGAACCAATCTATGAAGATGAATTAGTCAAAAACATGACTATGGAGATTTGTTCTGAGGCTACCAATACCAATTCTAATAGCATCTGTACCCCAATAAAAGTATGCTCAGAGTGATATAATAAATATAAGTCGTGTTCCTATATAGATAGTGGTTGTCGTGTATACTTTAAAAAAAATCATTATTTCTAGAATTTATGTGGAAAGAGGCCAAGAATCCTTTACAAGTAAGGATAGCTGATAATATTCTTATGAGCCATAATGAGGCAATAGAAGGGTTATTCATAGAATTAGGAGGAGTCCAATGCATTATACCAGTATTATGGGCTATTGATCAACCCTCTCATGATATGATTATTGGAAATAGTTTTCACATATTATATTCTTCATGCACACAGACCGGAAACCAAATTATACTCACAATCAATGGTCACTCAGTTCCTATTAAAAAAATTAACAAAGGTTTACACTCATCAGAAAATTGAGTTTACACACAGTAAGTGTGGTGAGAAGGTAATGCCTGCACAACGCAAGATAGCATTAACAATTTCTTTACTCGACTTATCTATTAACAGCATATTATCAACAACAAGAAAAATTATACAAAGAACTCTACTCTGATAATCCACTGAAGTTTTTGGGATAAAGATAAAACCTTTGCAAAAATTGCTTCATTAAATCCCAACACTATTATTCGAGTAAAACAAATGGTGTATACACACCAGGATATCCAAGAATTTCATACACAAATTAAAGAACTTCTGGATAAAGGATTAATTAGGAATAGCAAGACTTCTCACACTAGTCTTGCTTTCATGGTAAAAAATCATGTTGAAGAAAAAAGAGGAAAAGCAAGAATTGTAATCAATTTACAAAAAGTTTAGTGATAATACTGTCTTTGATGATTATTACATTCCTAACAAAACAATCATTTTTCAACAGAATTCAAGGAGCCTCTTCTTTCTCAAACATGGATTGCAAAAGCGATTATTGGCAGATAAAAATGGATATGGAAAGTATTTCTTTAACTGTATTTAGTGCCCTACAATGACATTATGAATGGATAGTAATGCCATTTGGTCTTAAAAATGCACCTCAAATATTCCAAAGAAGAATGGATAGCATCTTCAAAGATCTTAATCACTGTTGTTTAGTTTACATCAGTGATATCCTTTTCTTTTTCAAAACCATAAAACAGCACAAAGATAATGTCTTAGCTATCACCCAAAGATGCATTGATCAAGCTATTATACTTGGAAAGAACAAGTGCATTTATGATGAACAAAAAATTGAATTCTTAGGTCTAGAGATAAGTTGGACAAATCATCCTATAAAAGCATATTCTGAAAAAAATAGAAAATTTTTCTAAAAAAATTGAAGATAGGAAGCAGCTAGAAAGGTTTCTTAGATGCCTTACCCATGCTTCTGATTTCATTAAATATTTAGTTAAACTGAGAAAGCCATTCCAGCAGAAACTCAAGAAAAAAGTAAGTTGGGCATTGACCACTAATGATACAAAGATTGTTCAAAATTTCAAAAAGATGTGTAAAAATCTTCATGTCCTCAATTTGCCTAATGAATGAGATGATTTACTGCTTGAGACAGATACCAGCAATGAGCATTGGAGCACAATACTGAAAACCAAAGAAGGAGAAAAACTCTGCAAATATTGCAGTGGAAGTTTTAATAAGGTAGAATGCAACTATCTGATCATGGAAAAAGAAATCCTTGCAGTTATAAGAGGAATTGAGAAGTTCTTATTCGTTTTAGCCCCAAAACCTTTTCTTATTCGAATCGATTGCAAAGGAATACTTGGTTTTGTGAAAAAGAATTTATCAAATATGCAAGCACAAGGGCGACTCCTGCGTCGGCAATTATGGCTTAACCAATTTTCCTTCTCTATTGAACATATATAGGGATCGAAGAATTCTTTGGCAGCTAGTTTAACTCGAGAACTGGCCAATTGTGATCATCAAAGCAGAACTCCTGCTAGAAAAGGAGGAAATCCATAACGAGATGCCATTAGTACTAGAACGGGTTACTCCTTCTAGTAAAGCCCTTATTGATAATTTGGAATTCCATACAAAAAGTAGATCACATTTTCGTCTACTATCTTCAGCCTACCTAATAGCCCAAAGATTTTTCCTTCTAGAGTTACAAGTTAATTACCTTAAATGTCCTTATGATATCCAAGAAAAAATAAGTCATTATGTCTAAGAAAAATGGTTCAATGAATGTTATGTAGCCTGCATCGACTATTATCATAATTGTTCCTATGATATTTGGGAGTCTTGGAGTACCACAATCTACTTTCCTGATAGGTCTGGAGTTGGTGGCATTAGTTTCCTAGTAAATTTACTCTCTCCAAATGACCCTGTCATGAAAGCCTGGGAGTATGGGATGGTAATTTACTTTATAGAATTCCTAGATCTGAAGTTCCTATTTTTCTCAACACTAACTAAATTCCAACAATGCATCTTCAAGAAGATCCATTAGATTCTTACAACTCCTTATAGTCCAACAAAAATCCCAAATAACAGATGTCTATATGTTGAGGCACATTGTGCACTAATGGAGTATGAAAACGAAAAAGCCAAACTGGCTCATTATCTTATTCAGATAGTTGATTTCAACGACCCGAAGATCGAAGATAAGAATGGAATCCACAACATTAGAATTAGTTACGAATCATGCATTAGCAAGAGCCATTGGATTTTTCAACATTTATCAACAGAGTTAGAGATTAATTGAACGAGGAAAAACACTAATTCATTGCGGGAATACTACTTTCGCTTATCATAATGAGTTTAGCGCGTATATGAAGGTGGAAGGAGCGACTTCAGAAGATGTTTCTGATTATTTCTTTGATGTTGGAGCTGAAAAATTCTTATTAGAAAAAGAAAAGAAATATCTTCTTAAATTATTTAAGAAATGGGACCCAGAGCATCTTCAATTAGATGAAGATTTGATGATTATCCTTATAATGATGGTCAAGAAGATATAGTTGGAGATGAAGGAATGCAGAATCTCAATAATAATGACTAGTCTTGTCATCATTAAAAGCTCTGAAAAATAGTTGCTCCATTATTGTACTATTTTGACAAGTATCATGTCTGTAAAATAAATCAGTATACTATAGCCATCTGTGTGTACTATAGTCATGTGAAAAGTCATTGTGTACAGTAGCCATGTGAAATATCAGTATGTACTATAGCCATTAGGGCATCGTATGTACTCCATCCCTCTATAAAAGGAGAGGTCGAGTGTTGAGAAGAGACATGGTCATTTGAGCATTCTTGAGCAAAAGAGAAATTGGGATTCTCCATTTCTCTATAAGCAAACATTTTTAATGATCATAGTTTAAGTCCCTCTTCAAATCTTTCCATTGTAATATTCTAACTTTTAAGCTTTCAATAAAAGAAGTTTCTGAGTAGAAAACGTTATTCAATTGAACCTTATGTCTTAAATATTATAATTTTTTTTTTGTTACAAATCTACTATCCTTGAAAAAGATTAAAAACTTGATTAGTAACTATGGTCTGAGGTAGAAAATGAAACGGATCTGTGTTATTCTTTATCTAAGGAAGGTGGGGTTGAGATTAGCAATCTCTATAAAGTGGAAGCTCGAGGAACGCCGGAGTCCAGCGTTGACTAACTTCAAGTAATGGTCGAAACTTTCTAATTAATTTTTAATTATTTTGCTAAGCATGGTGGGCCGTTAATCACAAAAAATATAATATTTATGATATAAGTAGTAGATTGTGATAACTAGTACCAGTAAAGTCAGTATAAGAAGAAAAAAACACTAAAAATAGTCATATTTGGATACTAGAGACCAATTCGCAATTTTAGAAAGTTGAGAGTCAGAAATAGAAATATTTGCCCCCCAAAATATAATTACCAAAATCTACACGGTCCCAAAAATATTTATATAAAAAAGGGGGTTTCGAAAATCATTATACCAAACCTCAATGTACCAAAAAGTAAATTATTCGTTCAAGGCCGAATAAGCTAAGAAATACTAACCCAGGGCGAAGAAGCATAAGGAGACAAGCAAAAGAAAAAAGAAGTGAGGTTGATCATTTAATAAAGGGAAGTTTATTAGCCAAGTAAAAATGACATTTTCACTTGGTTTTAGCCTAGCATTAAGGGTTAACACAATTTGCACAGAGCACTAAGGTGTGCATATTGTGGCCTCGTGTTGAGTGGGGTGAAAAGTAGGGATGACAATGGAGCGGAAAATCCCCACCTCACTGGGGCCCCGCCCCACCCCGTAGTAGGGAAAAGTTGATATGGATGAGCTTTAATTCCCAAATGGGGACGAGGCCGAAAGTTTACCCCGTCCCTGTCCCCGCTTTACCGTCCCCGATTGAGGTGGAAAACTCATTTCCGCCCCTGTTTATAATTAAACTACATATAAATTCTTCATTGATGAACATAAGACTAAGATTAAATAGGTAAATTTACTAGAAAAACCCTAGCTATATAATCCATCTTTTCCTTTGTAGACTTTGGTTGGGTTGTGCTTGTGTTGCATGTACTTATTAAGTTTTAATTTAGGTTGGATTATAAACTTTGATGAAGTTTGTTAGACTTGTATTGTATGGAGTCTTTTGTATAATTAATTGAGTTATGTTTGTTAGGCAATTTGACCTACCATCCAGCATCCAACTTGTAATATATTTTTCACATAGGAGAGAAAAAATTTGCGAGTAAAAATCCCCATTGTAGATTAAATCCCCACTGGGGATGGGGACGAGGAGAAATTTTTTCCCCACAACAGGGAATGGGGTAGAGACGGGGGTGGGGATCTGAGCGGGGATGGCGGTGCAATCATAGCCTAAGTGTCTCCTGGTTGTATGTTTTACTTAACTTAGCAGCTAGGTTGTTAGGGTGATAGAATCAATTTAGATGTGTAAATACTTTCCCCTTTGCCTTGTGTATATGCTTACTTTTTAAAAATCCAAAACTATTTCAAATATTTTGTAGGTATATCTTCTGCAAACCCTCACTAGACCTCACTTGTCTACTAGGGGAACCAGTATCAAGTGGCGGGATGTGGCACGACTGTATCAAATCCTGTTCTTGTGTAGAATTTCATAAACTTGGCACGCTCTGCCCATGCCACATGGCATGACTGTGTTAAATTTGCTACACCGAGATCTATTCAAAGTCCCTTCCCCTAGTTGTGTAATGATCTAAGTTCGGTTTTAAGAGTAGAATTTTGAGGTTTAGCCTGGGGTTTAGAAGAAGATTAGTGTAGAGTTAGCTCAATTTGTAGCCATGATCATGTTTTTTTTAATGATTCAAGTTAGTGATTTATTGTTTTTTTATCTCTTTCTTTCTTCTTTATTCTCATCTTCTTGTAATTTCATGTTTTGCCTTACTGTTATTCTTAATCTAATACTTTGATTTGCTTATTTTATTGTTAATTTATGCTTGCAGTTGATGAGAATTAGGTTCCCAATGTCATTTTCTCGTCCTTCTCTACTCTTAATCTCTTCAATCTTTCTTGGGATGTTGATTTGCATAATTTTCTCTCTCTTTTGAAGTTAGGGTTTGAAAATTCATTTTTACAAGTTTGAGTTTTTGGTTCACAATGGGCTAAATTAGGAGTAGTTGAGTTAGATTAATGGGAATAAGTGGAGAATCCACCACCAAATTATCATTGACTTGCTTCAACAATGGAGGCCCCCTTTGTTAGATTTTAGAGCTTTTGACGTACTCTCCTTTCTCTCTCTTCTCATTTTTTTTGGGTCTTGGATCCTCTATTTCACTAGAGTGAGGAGTCGAGCAACTATTAGCCCAATAAGGGACCGAACTCTCCCATCACATATTTTCTCCATTCACAAGACTCGAACCTGGGACCTTACTTAAAGGAAACAAGTGCCAGACTACTTGAACCAACTTGTGTTGGTTCCCTGCCTTCTTTTAGTTCATAAATTTAATAGTTTTTTAGTTAATTAGATACTTTGCTAGTTATTGTTAGTTGATATGGTGTTTTGTGTTGATTTTGTTAATTATACCTTGTTTTAGTTTACTTTAATTAATCATGTTTAGATTAGAATTAGTGAGTAAATAGTTAAATTAATCATGCTTAGTGATATTTATTACTTTTCTTAGGTTAGATTTGGGCTAAAAATAATTAGAGACTTGATTTCAATACCATCCCCAAAGGATGACAAGATTTTCACCCTACTCACCCAAAAACACTTCAACAACTATTGGACCATCTTTGGATGATGCAGAGAGATATCCTCGCCTTGTGGACAAATTGATTTATCTTATTATCACACGCCTAGACTTGTGTTATGTAGTACACATACTCTCGTAGTTCATGTAGGCTACATGAGAGGAACATATGAATGGTGCTTGCAGAGTTCTACACTACATTAAAGGTACACCCAATTGTGGGATTCTACTTTAGGCCCATGGTTATCTTAATCTGGTTGGTTGTTGTGATTCAAATTGGGTTGCCTGCCCATTCATGCGCCATTCATTGACTGGGCACTTAGTGACTCTTGGAGGATCATCGATTTCATGGAAAACTAAGAAGCAAACACTTATCTCCATGTCATCCACTGAGGCTAGCTAAATATCGATCTATGGCAACAGCTACAAGTGAGTTAATATGGTTGAAGTCACTGCTTGCTTTTCTAGGTGTGTTTCATGAATACCATATGTTCTTGTTTTGTGATAGTCAAGTTGTCCTTTATATTGCTAAGAATCCTATTTTCCATGAACGAATGAAACACATAGAGATTGATTGTCATTTTGTTTGTAAAAGGCTTCATTATGGCGAGTTGGATCTCTCTTATATTGCCTCCAAGCTATGACCAGCGGACATCTTCACGAGAACATTTGGGAAGAGACAATTTCACTTCTTACAGAGCAAATTGGGCGTAGAAAATTTGCATGAACCAATACGAGGGGGTGTGTTAAGGAAGTTGCATTTGTTAAGGAAGTTGTATTTGAATATGATTTGTAATCTTCTAGATATAAATTGTATCATGTCCTTTCCTTAATTCTTTTATATTGTTACCCAAGTTAGGTAGCTTTAGGTTGTATATATCTCCTTTTCATGATGTATTGAGAGGCAAGACAAAATAATACAAAGTACTTCTCACGCCTTCATACTCGGCCATCCCACATTTTTTATGTCACTGCCAACAAAGACAAGAAGATAGAGAAAATGAGAGAAGTGGTGTCTCTTCTTTTTTTATATACAAAAGTGGGTAGCTCAATTTGGTCATGAAATATTGGATCCAGCAATTGTATGTAGAAATAAAACTTTTCTCCATTTCTTGCATTTTTCTGTATATTTTCAATTTTCGATGCTTTCTTGCGAAATAAATAAGACACAAATAACAATTCTAAAAATAACAATCATTGCAAGCATAAATAATATGTTTAAGGTACTTAAAATGTCAAAATGATGGGTTAAACACTTTGACAGCACTTGAGGTGGAGCCTTGAATCTTCTTATGTAGTGGAGTGGCTGATGTTCCGTGTGCTTTATTTAGACCGTCTGAAGGAGGCAACAATTTATGTGCACCCAGCACTTAACCTATAAACTCATTTCATGTCTCATCTTCTTTTATCTTTCACTATTACTGCATACAACACCCTCATTGTGTGCGATTAAGATTATAGTTTACATAATATAGGAAGAATAAAAGGGTCAATTATAAAATGCTTGTTATCATACATTGTTGGTAATATAGGATAATCAGTATGCATCTAGAAAGGGATAAATTATAGTTTGAAATATCTGACGCGATAGGATAACACGACACAAACTTGGCCTGAAGTTACTGAGAGAAACACGAACCCGACTTTAACCTTACCGTTTCAACTTGAATTCGACACGATTTGACCGTTTAGCATGAAGATGTTATTTTTTTTATTTTAGGCAAATCTAAGCTATTTTTAAGACCGACTCAAAATTGACTTGCTTATTAAATAGGTCGACCTGACCCGACCCGACCCGACCCATTTCGAAGCTCTAGGATAAAAAAAATGTACAATTAAATTGTGTAGTTTGAGGGAACATAACCAAAAAAAAACAACATCAATTGATTTACGTAAGTTTTATGGAAATTAAGATGTAAAATTACACTTGACTTGTTAAGATTCATGAACATGCTAATGCTATCCTTGAATCAATTCCAATTACTAGTGCAAAATGTAATGATTTCGGGATAAACCCTTTTAGGTCTACTCAACGGGTCTAGTAAATAGTGTTGAATTCAGAATTAGTATTTGTTTAATGACATAAATTAATGTTATCAACTGTAGCTAGGGGTGGCAAAATTTGTGAATTCGGACAACGCTGAGAAAAGTATTTTGTTTTATTAGTTGTTTTTACAAGTTTGCCCTTGCAATATGTAAAATTATTTTGTGGTGTTGGTGTCAACTATTCTTCTTCGTCGGTGTGGTAAGTTATTTGTGATCCGCTGATATTCACGTTTGGTTGATACCAAATAGTATATTCAAAAGTTTTTTCTAGCAATGAAATGTTCTCTTTTAATAAATTCCTTGTTATGGGAAGAACTCTTTCAGGTAGGGTTGCTAAATAGTTTAATCTATGTTTATAGTGATTCAGCAAGTTTTTTCTAATGCTTCTAGGAGTTAAATCAAAAGATCTTAAATAGTCCCATGCTTTTTCTTGGGTATAGTGGTTTAGTTCAGGCAAATTAAAGCTTTGTCATGTTAACAACTTAGAGTTAGAGTGTAATTTGTTTTTAAACATGTTTACTATAGTTATACCTTGTTTTAGATGTCATACTCTGATACCATTTTATAGGCAGACGAGTGGCTTTTATGGAAAAAGCGGTAAAACCATTTGTTGAATTGATTAAGTGATTCACACGGAAAGGGTTTGTCAAGTCTTTAAAGATGGTACTCGGATACTAAATTATCAAATGAAACTTCAAACTAAATATCATATAATTCTATTAAAACAAAATTGAATCAAAGAAATTACACCTTCTAGAGTTGGATCTGTCTTACTCCTTCGTACTTACTGGAAGCCATGTATGGTGATGAATACGATTGAATTTGAGCGTGAACTCACTGGAAGCCATGTATGGTGATGAAGACATGATGCAGCTATTGAAATATTTATGCCAAAACAAAGATAACTGTGTATTATTTGAACTGAAAATAATAACAATAATAAACCAACTAATAAATATCTATTCAATAAAAAATTAAATTATGGACAAACCAGAAATTCCAAAATTGAAAATAATGACTCAAAGAAGCTGTGACTCTTTGCTCGATTTATATAAAACTTTTTCAAAGAAAGAATCGTACAAAAAGAAAAATTTTATATACAAAAAATTGAACAACTAAGAAAAAATAATATGTCTAAAGAAATAATCTGGTTAAATGAAGATAGACTTGATCTCTTAATCTATGAAGAAGAACGAAGGACTTATATAGAAATCTGTGAAAACATAGATAACAATGATGACAACAATTTAGATAAATTCGATACTGAATTTTGGTTTAATGATGAGGATTAAAAAGTGAGCTTTCCGAAACTTGAAAGTGAACTAAAAGCTGTTAAAGAAGAAATTAGTGAAATAAATAACTCTATAAAACAATTAGTGTTACAAATACAACTCATAAACTTAACATTCGAAGGTATGTTAAAACCTAAACAAAAAAGAGAATATACACCAATAGAAATTAAAATTTCAGAAAAAATAACACCCAACAGTGACGATGCCAAATATATTGAGCGATATCAACATAACGTGATCAAAACTCAAGAAGAGGCTATTCAAAAAACTATTGAAGAAAGAACATTAATTAAAGCCAAAGAAAAACAAGAGGAAGCAGAAAACAGCCAGTAATGAGTGAATATAACAGAGAAATTGAAGAACTATTAAACAACTTTGAACACTTATAATTAACCGAATTAGTAAAACAAGTAAATATGCAAGTAGGAACGCCTACAGGAAGTGTAGGAAGTAATAATCCAAACAATTTTGAAAGAGGAGAAACTTCTAATCCTTTTCAAAACAACTACAAAAATAAACATATAGATAACTTTAAAAGAAAATTTTCGAAAAAATCTATGATTAATGACGAATTTAAACCTAAAAAACCTTTACAACTTGAACATGTACCAGCATAGGGATATATTTTAAATCTGGATTGTGCAACCGAAAAAAGCGCGACAATAGACAATTGGGGCTATTCAGTAATACTATCATTATTACAAGAACCAACACATGCAGCAGAAGGAAGAGATGTAAATGCTATTTACAACTTAATAATTTTCTCTTTTCAAAGAATTGTGCGAAATTTGTATAACGGATTATCTAAAACAGTACGAAATATAATTGAAGTTGAAGTAAAGAACAGTCTCACCCAATCTATCGAATATGGAATATGGACCTTTGAAAAATACTTAATTAGACAATTTCAAGGATTTGATTATACGCAAGATGTAGAACTTAATAAATTTGAATAAAAAAAGGAAGCATTATATAAACTTACAAACTTACGAATTTGCAATTTATGTAATTATAAAAATTTCTTTTGTGAATTTGATAAATATTATTATGACCTTTATGAGTCGAAAGAAGACCAAGAACCTTACATTCAATTATTGTTGAACAAATTTCCTCACCCTTGGAATAAATATTTTACAGATAAATTTGAAAATTTTGTTAAAAATCCAACTGTTATTCGAACTGTATCAGCAGTACAATCTTGTATAAACTAAGAAATGACGAAACTGTGTTTAGAAGAACAAAGAAGAAGATATATTAAAGAAGTAAGTTTATGTTGTCAAAATGTTACTGAACCAGGACAATATGGATGTGAAAATTATCCTAACTTTCGACTTAAATGAAAAAGAACTCCAAAACAAACGATAAAGAAACCTCCAACAAGAAAAACTCCAAAGAAAAAATTCTCAAAGAAGAAAACATTTACTCCCAAGAAAACAAAAACAGAGAAAGCAAAATCTGAAAAATCAGTAAACAAACCGCAAAAAAGTAGTAAATATTTTCGACATGAAAAATTAACTCAAGAAAACTATAATCCACAAAATCGATACTATAAAAGAAGTAAAAAACCTACTTCATGTCAATGTTGGAATTGTGGAGAAATTGAACACAAATCAATTGATTGTAACAGAAGAAAAGCAAATATAGTCAAACTCTTTTCAGAAGAATTTGAAGAAATTCAAGAAGAACTATATCCGATAACAGAAAATATTATGCATGAAACAATTTTAAGCTGTTATGAATCTATCAGCTCAGAAACTGAAACTAGTACCTCAGAAGCTGAAAGCTATTCAAATTCAGAAGATGAATACTAAAGAAACAGAAATTATGCAATAACAAGAACAAGAAAGTAACGACAATTATACAGGAATAATTACTTTCAATCAGAAACTCTATGAAAAAATTCTAGCAACAGATCTATCCTTAAAAGATCCTCAAACATTTATGAAAAAATTAGATGATTTTCTTCCCAGAAAATTAGTAAGATACTTTAAGCTTTACACTACAGAACAACCAATTAAAATTCAACATTTACAGGGAAATATTCGCTTACGATTAATGACTCAAGAAATAATTGACAAATTTTTATCAGAAATTCCAACTAAAGATAGAAAACTCATTAAATATGTACATTTACAAGGAATACAAATTGCTGTAAACGCTTGCTTTAAAGAAGGAATCAACTCTCCTATTATTTTGTCATTACATGACCAAAGATTTCGAAATATTCAGAACAGCCATTTAGGAACATTACAAGGAAATTTAATTCACAAAAAATTAATTTTTGAATGCTACCCAAACTACTCCGTAACCTTGCAAAGCAAAAATATAGAAGACACTTTAAATTTGCAATTCAAACTCTTAACAGATATCGGATTACAACCAGGAAATGATGCATTATCCTTTTATTACAGGGGATTATACATATTCTCTAATACAAATTTTCCAATAAAAGATTTTAAACAAACAGGTAAAATAACTGTTGATTCGATCTTTTCAACTATCAGTACTATCATCTCCCCTCCAATGCAAGAAGCCAAAATACCTGTATTAACAGACTTTCAATTAGTAGAAGACGATGAAGCATCTACTAGTTATCAAGCACCTAGACTTTCTTATACAGAGAGAGGTATAAGAGTAGCCAATCAACCCTTTTTAACACGAAGCTATAGTACAACAATTATACCTCGAACTATAACTCCTTTGCTAACACCTCCTCAGAGCAGTACCTACAAGGTTAAATTAGACTATTTTAATGGCCAAACTTGGATTTCAAATAAAATCTTAATTGACACCGGCTCATCTCAAAGCCATCGTATCCCATTACCCTTAGCAGTCTCAACAGCTGAAGAATATAACTTTGTTACTTATAATGGTCAAAAAGCAACTCTAAATCAACAATCTAGAATCATGATGAAAACCCCTACTTCTACATTATTAGAATTTGATTGTTATATTGATCATTCTATTAAAAATGAATTTTATCATATATTCTTAGGAATGAACTTCCTAGACCAATATACTAACTATGAGATTGGTCCTACCCATGTAACTCTTATGCTTCAACACACTAACATTATTCTTGATCGAATATGAAGCAACTTGAAATACCTATTTTCACTTACATTGATGTAACTGTTAAAGAATTAGACATTGCAACCACTGCTTTGATTGACACAGAATCTGAAGTAACTTTCTTTCAAGACTTTTTACTTCCCAACTGGGATAAACTCCCAAATGATCATAAGATCCGAATCAAAGGCGTTCATCTTGTTCCCACCTATTTAGATTTGGTGCAGCACAATGTTTCTATCATCTTAGGAAATAAAATTCTGACTATCCCTACGGTTTTACAATATAACTCTGGTTATAATATCCTATTAGGAAATGATTTCTTAAAACAGTTTGTCAAGTTTACACAAACTCCTTATACTATTTACCTTACAACAAAATATGGCCACACTTTAAAGATTCCCACTTTAAAACACCCATACAGAGTGCGCGCGAAGCGTAGTGGACAAGGTTATGAACAAATCGCCCTTCAAATTCATGCACAAAAACCCAATTTTACAGTTCATATCATCAAGAAAGAAGAACTATTAGCAAAACTAAAACGAATATGTTCTGAAAATCCATTACAATTTTGGAAACTTGAACATCCACGAGCTAAAATAGAATTAACACAAGACATCTATTTAAAAGAAAAACCAATGTTGTACTCTGCAGAAGACAGTAAAGAATTTTCTATTTAAATTAAAGAACTGTTAGAAAAAAGACTTATCAAACCATCCAATGGTGCTTACTCTTCACCAGCCTTTTTGGCATTCAATGAAGCAGAGAAACGAAGAGGAAAAGCTAGAATGGTTATCAACTATAAAAAACTAAATCAGTTTACAAAGGCATATAACTATTTTCTACCTAATAAGGAAGTATTAATCAACCTTGTGAAAAACAAAAAATTCTTTTCAAAATTTGACTGCAAATCTGCATTTTGACAGATAAAAATGGAAGAAACTAGTATTAAATACAAAGGCTGTAGTACTCCTCAAGGCTTTTATGAATGGATTGTTATGCCTTTTGGACTAAAGAACGCACCAAGAATCTTTCAACGACGAATGGATGATGTATTCAAACATCTTAACAGTTTTCTTATTATCTATGTAGATGATATCTTAATAAGTTCAGACACTCTTGAAGAACATTGAGAACATCTCAATACATTTTTGGAAACAACACTTAAAGAAGGAATTTGTCTTAGTGAGAAAAAAAGCCACTATTGAAAAGGAAAAAAATTGAATTTTTAGGCTTTGAAGTTGGCATCAATGGAATCAGCCTACAAGCACATATCTCCTGAAAAATCATGGAATATCTAGACCAATTAAGAACAAAGAAACAAATTCAAGGTTTCTTAGGACTACTAAACTACTCTAGTTCCTATATACCAGAATTAGCAAAAAAGAAAAAAGAACTGCAAAGTCTACTTCGAAAAAACAATATTCTTGGTTGGACAGAAAAACATATAGAAATTGTGAAAAAATTTAAAAGCAGAATGTCAACAACTTCCCAGTCTTAGACTCCTTGAACCTGAAGATAATTTAATTCTTCAAACAGACGCATCTGACAAAACATGGGCAGCAGTTTTAAAAACAGATTTAAATGAAATTTGTGCTTATCATAGTGGAACTTTTTCTGAACGAGAAGAAAATTACAATACTATGGAAAAGGAACTCTTAGCAATTATTAGAGGAATTACCAAATGGAGACTCTTTTTGCTACCTAAGCCATTTAAAGTCTTAACAGATAACTAGGCAGCAACTACTTTTGTAAAACAAGCTTTAGACAATGGACCTCACATGCGTAAATTACACCGATGGCAATTATTTTTATCCCAATTTAATGCGGTTTATGAGCATGTTGAAGGAAAAAACAATTTTATTGCAGACTATTTAACAAGAGAACATGAGTTCAACAGACAAAGCCAAAACTCCGATGGAACAAGTCGACAGTATCCAGCTAATTCAGAACTTTGAAGACATTCTTATTAATGTGAATGAATACTGTGAACCTGTGAATGAAAAAATTGAAGTTATTGAGGAAATCGTTGTAGATCTTAGAGTTGATCTTGGAAAAGCTCGAGAACTAACAACTTATTTCCACCAAACTATCGAACATCTCAAAATGAACTCTACAAAGATGGATTTGAAAAAAGTCCAATCTGAACTCTTTGAACTCTCATTTCGACCTAATCGGAGAAACGCTTCACACCCCCTCTCTGAAGAAGAGAAAGAGAAGCAACAATTAAAAGCTAAGTTATTAGTTGCAAGATCAGTTAATCCCAATACTGGCATCCGAACTATTGATCTCTCGGACTCATTTTACAAAAACTTTTATGAAGCGACCGTTCTCGCTTATCAAAAAATCTCCGGATTACCTGAACTCTATTATTATCCCAGAGACTCTCTATTCCCACGGATTCTTGCATTTTCGAAAGTAAGTCCGGATTTGGTATTTGAACTCTTTACCTATGGATACTTAAACTATTGTTATCCCAGTTTAAGCCTCATCAAACTTCAACATTTTTCAGCCAATGTTAAACATGCCATCAAGCAATTCAGCAAAGGATATATATGCCTTCGCTTTTTTGCCATTTCTACCGAAAAAGACACAGAAACTATTTAGCCCACTATCCATTTAATTGAAATCTCCCATATTACAAAAACTGGAACAACCACACAACTACCTACTATTGCTGCAGAGAAAAAAAAACATTATAAATTTCCTCATTTTGATCAAGGATGGATTTACTATCGAAGATCTACAGGTGCTTTAGCTGTTAAATGCCCGTGTGAGTGTTTAATGACTAAAGGAGCACGAACTCTATACTATGACAACAATCTCATTTTCGTGACTACTGAAGCAGCTGAAAGTGTCTCAATTGATAAACAACTTTTTGACTTTAACTATGTACTGGAGCCCAAGAAATTTCTAGGCAGTCCGACTGTACGCACCAAATTCACAGAACTCTATAAAATAGAACAAGACAAGGAAAAGAAGAAGATTCTTCCTGCATAAAGAACTGTCACCATGTGAATCACAAGGAATCGCTACTTTAGCTCTACCGGCACTGCACGACAATAAAGATAAAGCACTCTATTAAGAACGGTGAAACCTTATCTGTAAAGCTTATCTTTTGCTAAAAATCTTATCTCTTTAGATTCCCGCGATGTAAGCGCTTATGTCATAGCGCACCCCTTTTCCCCTATAAATAGATAGCCGATTTCAGTAGAAGGCATCGGCATTTGTAAGAAGAAAAATCCCTCTATAAGAAATCTCTCTGAAAATGTTCTAATTTCCTCCCTTTAGGGAAAGGAAAACAATTATCAATGAAATAAAAGAGCAATCTTTTCTCAAAACTTTGTATCTATAGTTATGTTATTACAACTTTGATTAAAGAAACGATACTAGAAAGAGAAGGAGAACGTCTGAATGAGTAGGTAAGCCTCGTGTCAGGGTGGAGTAAGACGAGCACGAAGGAGTAAGACAGATCCAACTCTAGAAGGTGTAATTTCTTTGATTCAATTTTGTTTTAATAGAATTATATGATATTTAGTTTGAGGTTTCATTTGATAATTTAGTATCCGAGTACCATCTTTAAAGACTTGACAGACTCTTTCCGTGTGAATCACTTAATCAATTCAACAAATAATTTTACCGCTTTTTTCATAAAAACCACTCGTCCGCCTATAAAATGGTATTAGAGTCTGACCTCTAAAATAAGGTATAACCACAGTAAGTATGTTTAAAAATAAATTACAATCTAACTCTAAGTTGGACAAAGATGAAAATTATTTAGCAGGACAAAGCTTTAATTTGCCTGAACTAAACCACTATACCCAAGAAAAAGTATGGAACTATTTAAAATCTTTTGATTTAACTCCTAGAAGCATTAAACAAAACTTGCTGAATCACTATAAACTTATATTAAACTATTTAGCAACCTTACCTGAAAGAGTTCTTCCCATAACAAGGAATTTATTAAAAGATAACATTTCATTACTAGAAAAAACTTTTGAATATACTATTTGGTATCAACCAAACATGAACATCAACGAATCACAAATAACTTACTACACCGAAGAAGAAGAATAGTTGACACCAACACCACAAAATAATTGTACATATTGCAAGGGCAAACTTGTAAAAGCAACTAGTAAAACAAAATACTTTTCTCGGCGTTGTCCGAATTCACAAATTTTGCCACCCCTAATTGTAGCCTTTGAAGCAGCTGGTACATTAAAATTTAGATTGAAGACATACGTCTACACATTAAGAGAGATGCTTTAATTAATTTTTCTATTTCCCTTTTTTCCCTATAAAGAAAAAGTAATTTTATTACTACTAAATAAACAATAGAGCCAACAAAAAAAAGTCCAACCATGCAGCAATGCCAAAATTCATAAATTATAACCTAATTTACGTTGCCATATGATTGTTCAAGGCATAGGTCTTTTTTTCTTTTTTCTTTTATTTTTTTGGTACAATGAATAGCATATGAGTAGTTTTGAATAGTATGTTAGATTATTGGCTTTCATAGGTTAAAGATGTATGTGTATATCCCTTTCATCTTTTGTCCTTTTATTTTGTATGTGTCATTATTGTAAGTCTATTTCATTGATTTGATTTTATTATGTTGTTGTGGCAACTTTTTGGCTTTCATTGAGAATATTGTGAGATTTAAGTGTGGGGAAGCAGAAATTTTCATTTAAGCATTTGAGAAAGAAGAAACAAAACAAAGAGGAATCGCTTTCAAATAATTTAAAAGGATTTTTGTTTTGAGCGACTTTGAGCTGTTTGTACTCTTTTGACTACTTTTACTCTTTATAACTTAGTTATTAGCTTCTATAAAATTTAGTCCAAGGTTCCGCGTTCTATGCCCTAAATCTTACCTCAAGATACTAAAAGGCTTCCTCAAATTTGTCCATAAACTTTCCAAAATATATAATAAAAATGCCACTTCGGTTTTTTCTTAGTGAAAAATTCCATTGAACTTGCATAAAAACAATCTTAAAAAACCATTAACCTTTTTAGAATATTCCAATATGCCCCTATCTTAATGGCATTGGTTTAAAAAATTTTGGCTTGTATTTTAATTGTAAAATGAATAATTGACATTTGAATATTTTGAAAAGTTTAGTAACAACTTTGATCAAGAACTTCCAACATGCCATTGTGGTCATAGATGGTATATCATGGTTTAAGAACCATGATACTAATTTTGGTCCAAGCGCAATGGGGTGATCTGAGTCTGAGCATAGATGCAATGTTTTTATTTTTTACTTTTTCCTTTTGGTTTTATTTCTTACACTAATTTATTTATGTTGGTAGACATTATTTGATTTTTAAAATTTTTGTTTACATTATTAATATAATCACTTTACTCTAGGTAAAAGATTATTCAACTTTCGTTTATTTCAATGGTCTTATTCGAATCATTGAAATTTCGGGGGGGGGGGGGGAAGATGCAACCCGGTGCACAAGCATCCCGTGTTCAAGCAGGGTCCGGGGAAGGACCGCATCCCAAGGGGTGAATTGTAGGAAAAACATTATTTGAATTCAATTATTTTTGTGTCAAATTCAAGTTAATCTTTAATTATTCGAATAAGCTTGCTTTTAAAATGCATGATGTATTAGCTAAAGTACATAAAATGATCACTTGCATGCCTTATAAATGTTCAACTATAAGCTAACTAAATGTTCATTAGTTGGAAAATAGAGAAATAACAAATACCACATTTTATGATTCATAATTATGAATGCTACCAACACAAACAAAACATCATATAAGAAACTATGTGAAAATATCAAAATGTTCATTTATAGACCATATAAATGCTTATTAGTGAGTTGATTGAACATGCGGCCTTATTCCTTAATAATAAGCATATTCTAGCAACACCATTAAGTATTGCAAAATACAAAAAAAAATACTAGATGTTCATTTGTATTCCATATAAATACTTATTTCTATACGATATAAATATTCATTACCAAAAATTCTCATTTACACACCATATAAATATATGTTTACGAACTGATTGACGTGCGATCTATACGACTTAGGCCCTGTTCTTTTCAGTAGGAAATGATAGGTGTGGGATAGGTGAATGTGGGAAAGGAAGGGAAGGAGTGGGTGAGAGTTGGTAAGAGTGGTACTTTTTTTAAGTGTGGACAATGGGGGAATGAGTGGATGAGAGTGGGTAGGAATTGAGTGAAGTTAGGGAGTTGAATGAAGGAGTATGGGAAGGGGGGAATGAGTGAGTGACAGTGGGAAGGAGTGATATTTTTATTTAAGTGTGAAAAAGAGTGAAAATAGGGGAATGAATGAGTGGGTGTAGGAGAGAGTGAATTGGATTCATTAAACTACGAAAAAAACATGACCTTATTGTTATTACATGGATCACGGACATGATGGAATGACCTTATTGTTATTACATGGATCACGGACATGATGTAATTTTCCATGCCCTACATCTCAAACAAACCAGCGTTCCAACGGCGGAACTCCACCCTCGATGCAAAGCCTTTTCAAAAAACACAAAAAAGAAAAGAAAAAGAAATCAAAGCATTGCCCATTCCGTGCTCAAACTCAAAGGATAAACAATCCGAAGCAACACTCAACTAAATAATCCCTCGAGTCCTCTCTTCTGGCCTTGCAATGCTCTCCACCGTGCACCACCACCGTGCTCTCCTCCTCCATCGTCGTCCCCGCCTTATTCTCCCTCCCAAAACGCTCCGCCCACTAACCCCTAAATGTCTCTTCACCTCCCAGACCCTAACCCACCACCCTCCGCCGCCCACTGACGCCACCACCGCTGCCATCTCTTCTTCGCCACCCACTTCGCAAATCCTCTCAATCCGCCATGCCCTCCTCTCCCGCCAGCTCACAGCCGTCGAAATCGCCGAGTCCTATCTCACGCGCTTACTCGCAGCCGAGCCCCGCGTGAGGAGCTTCCTCCACTTGACGGGGGAGGAGAATGTTTTGAGGGCCGCAGAAGAGGTGGACAGGAAGATTGAGAGGAATGAGGAGGTGGGTTTGTTGGCTGGTGTGTTGGTTGGGGTCAAAGATAACATTTGCACGGCAGATATGCCTTCAACGGCAGGGTCTAGGGTTTTAGAGGGGTATAAGCCGCCGTTTGATGCGACGGCGGTGAGGAAGGTGAGGGAATTGGGTGGGATTCTTGTTGGGAAGACTAATTTGGATGAGTTTGGAATGGGTAGCACCACTGAAGGCTCTGCCTTTCAGGTTAGCATTTCTTTACAATTGTCAACTAGTTCTTTTGATGGTTGATGAACATTAAGGAAGCACTTAGTCCAGTAAAGATGGATTGTACGCCGTATCATGGTTAAAAATGACTGGGATAGTAGTCCAGCTTCTCTCTCTCTCTCTCTCTCATGGGAAAACGATCATTATCTGATTTAACTCAGTGAATTTGGAATACGATCTCGACTTATCTGCAGAAATATAATTGAGAAATTCAGAATGTCAAGCTGACTAACTGCTGAAACTGGAATGACTAACAGGCAACCGCTTACTACCGGCTCTGTGCGGTGTAGAATTCGTACTGATGTTAGCATCTGGAGTTTCAGTGAGTGACTGATTGCGAAGAAATCATATTGGCTCCCCTTTGTCTTTTTCATTTGTTTTCTTTCGAGGATTGGCAAAATGCTTCTGGAAAACTGGGACACCTGTGTATTGCTTTCATCATTGGGATCGTGTTTCCACTGTGCAATCAGATTTAGCTTATGCTTATTCCATTGTAATCACGCCTGATTTACTCATTGACACCTAATTGCAACATTGTATCTTGCACTGGCCATCTGTGTGTAATGAGTACCATGAGGTTGCCTTGAATTTGTAAGTTAGCTTAAATTATTGAGTCATTGGTCTTAAAATATTTTCTATGATGATTGGTTGTTTACTCAGGTCATGCATCTGTTCGTCAATAGGTCACTGCTAACCCTTGGGATGAATCTTGCGTGCCTGGTGGATCATCTGGTGGCTCAGCTGCAGCTGTGTCTGCAAGGCAGTGTGTGGTGTCATTGGGGAGTGACACAGGCGGAAGTGTGAGACAACCAGCATCATTTTGTGGGGTTGTTGGGCTGAAGCCCACATATGGACGCGTCTCAAGATATGGACTTGTGGCTTATGCCTCATCATTAGATGTTATAGGATGCTTTGGTACATCAGTTGCTGATGCAGGGGTCCTTCTTCATGCAATTTCTGGTCATGATACATTTGATGCTACAAGCTCTAAGAGGGTAAGTTTAGCTAGCTCATATTCTTCATAAATACAGACCCATAGTTTCCTTTATGCTGTCTCCATAACCTAGGTCTTGTTTTGCACAAAGGAAAAATTTGTTGCCAGTGCTTCAGTGTCAGAACATTTAGGTTGGGAAAAGTACAGTGCTGTTTTTCTTCATTTTTGCTTTGAGTTCTTAAGGACTAGCTAGCCACAGTGTTATTCTGACTTGAGCAGACGTCGTAAATTGTATAATATTGTTAAATACCAAACCTTGGTTTCAGAAGTTATGCTCTGCCATTTTGTGGAAGGTTTGTATGTTAAAATGCAGGTCTTGTATGCCTAGATTTTTTGTTTGCTTTTGTGTGTGTGTGGATTTGCCCGTTCAAAAAATGAAGTTCACGTGTCCATTTGTCATATTGTTGAGCAACTGGCATGAGTACTCTAGGTGAAATGAAAAGCTAAAGTAATGTATGTTAATTTATGTTATTTGATGCAACTATTTGCATTGTTCATTCTTTTGATTGTATCAACTTTTGTGTCATTTACATGGGACTATTATCCCAAGGATAAAAATAGATTGTAAAACTGACAGCAGGCTGTGCTTGATTGGCTCTCCAATTGCTCATTTCAAAATTTCATGTATATTATCCTGATCAAATGGGCTCATTTAGGCTGAGTTTTCCGCCATCATATTCATCTGTTCCAGATTGCTGTTATGTTGTGTTCTCAGTTTAGTTTGACTTGACTTTCCAGGAGGTTCCTGACTTCACTTCGCTGTTCACTTCCTCCAATAACTTGGAGCCTAGACCACTTCAAGGACTCAGAGTTGGTATCATCCGTGAGACCCTTGAAGATGGTGTAGATGCAGCAGTGATATCTTCAATTCGTGCAGCTGCTTCACATTTGGAAGATCTTGGGTGCTCTGTGACAGAGGTAGTTCCCTTCTCTTGTAATTCAACTACTTTGGTGATTTTAGGGGGCTGGTAAATTGGAAAAGCATCTTACTTGTTCTACATGCAGGTCTCACTGCCTTCTTTCTCCCTTGGGCTTCCAGCCTACTATGTTCTTGCTTCTTCTGAGTCATCATCCAATTTATCACGTTATGATGGTGTGAGGTAAGCCTCTATGACCATGATAATAAATGAATAAGACAAATACATAAGTCATTGCTTCACCTCTAAATGAATATGTGCACCATCAATTTTGTGGCCAATCACTGTTTGAGGAAGAGCACGTTCAGCCCAGCTTGGTCTTCTATCGGTGGAAGCACTATGTATTGAAACTTCATTTGTGGTCCTTCTGGAAGATAAAGAGGGTGATTGTGGGTTGTCTAAAAATGTTGCGAATCATAATGCAAATGCCATTTGTGTGTTGCTCTTGACAATGGCCTTTGAAAGTGTCTTCCTCATTCTTGGTGTTGTATTCTTATTTGCCTACACTCTCGTTGTGGACAAGGGTTAATTTGTGCTTTTCTGAGGTTCTGTTGTCTTATTTTTTCAGGGTAATTAGTAAATTGGTTGTTTCATGATAGTATTTCTCTTGATTTGTAGGTATGGGCAGCAGGTTGCTGCTGATGAACTGACTTCTTTATATGGTGGTTCCCGAGCTAGAGGGTTTGGTGCTGAGGTGCGTTAATCATAGTTGTAAAAGGGAAACTTTTAGGTTTTGGGAATAATCTGTGCTAAGCTCCCTGCTGGATTTCTCCTAACCCAACTAGCTTGAAGTGGGTCTTGGTCAATAAATGCATTTGAGTCGCGCTTCAACTCTGCAGGTGAAAAGGAGAATATTAATGGGAACTTATGCGCTATCAGCTGGTTACTATGATGCATACTACAAGCGTGCCCAGCAGGTATCCCTGGTTCTATGATTTTATATTTCTGTAAACTTGAGGGTAGTTGCTTGTAGACTGAGGTTAGATGACAACATCCACGAATCTGATTTTGGCTCTCAAAACTTTTAATGTTAGAAACACTGCTATCTCGCTCTTAAGTAAAAGACATCTTGGCAATGTCCACTTCGTCTAGTGGGTGCCAACTAGCCTAGTTGGTAAAATCTTTGGAAGTTGTTGCCAAAGACTTGTGTTCAAATCCCGCCTACATCGGCGTTTGTGCCTCATACGCAACAACCACCACCTCCTAGTGTGGGGTCTGGGGAGATCTAGATGTAAGCGGTCTTGCCTTTATATGTATCTCTACCTACAAAGAGGTCGATTCCAATAGATCCACAAAAAAAGTTTGAGAAAACATTTTATAGTTGGAAAATCCATTGATAAAATAAACTCATTACATAAATAGATAGATGATAAAATAAAAGCAACATACCACAAATAACAATAAGTCACACAATCACTTATACGTGCACACACAAAAACTAGAAACGTACGCTAATTTAAAACCAGATCCAAGCATTGACAATTAAAGCGCCCTCGGGAACCAAAGAAAGGGCAAGTAACAATTTACCTAAAGTTTGCAATCGTAATCTTAAATCTCCATAGCTTGCTGTCCTAAGCCTAAGTTGATAGGATTTGCGTGGAAAATCATGATTGAATCCTAGAACTTTTAATAGGAACTTCCCTTATGTGAAACCCCTCTCCCAATAAAGGAATATTACATTGCAAGAACTCTTTCCAAAGGGGGGGAAAAGTCCTTAAGGCTAATTAAGATTAGGTTCAATGTGATCAAGCTTAGGAGTATTGAAAAAAAATAGGGATTTTTCCCCCTTAGAAAAAATTTGTAATATTGCACTTGTATTTTCATGCTAATGGAATTTAATGAAGTTAATTCTAGATGTAAAATTTAATGATAAAAGATCTTATAAAAGACCATTGACACTTCCTCCATGAGGCACACACTCGGGTTACTTAACCCTTGATAATTGGTTCCTTGCCATGCAAATTGAAGGAAATGAACAGTAAGCCTCCATGGGTCACACCCTCGGAGGTACCAACACCAAGCCATATACCACTTTAGGTAGGTTTTAGAATATATATGGGGAAGGGAAGGGTGGCATTGACCCAAAGGAGGCCATTAGAGTCTGGCTACAGATGTACTACACTTTTAAATGTCTAATTGGAACAAGTATCCAAATCAAACTGATTACGTAAGTAACAAGGCTATATGGTAGTCGAAATACATGAAAAGCAGCACATCAATGACTTACACAAAGTGAGGCTCATACATCCATGGAGTTAACATTATCATCCATAATACCTGAACTTACTCAGAACCTAGAAAAGGGAAAAGCGATGGGGCGTGAGCAAGCTACATGCTCAGTGGATAACCAACACTCTTAAAACCAAAACCTTTTGCACACCGATAAATATAGTAGCATTAAAGTATTAATAGCGTAGTAGTAATAGCATAGGTAATGGCGTAGGAAACTGGTTTGGCAAACCTTTAGCAGAATGGAATTATAAACTAATCTTATCTTTGATTTCAAACTTAATCATTGGTAAAGTCAACCAAGTTTCACCAAAAACACATTCACTGACACAGATGTGGAAACCCCATGTAAATGGGTCAAGAACCCTGTTTCAGTCCCACCATAATAGAATCAAAAACCCATTTTAAGCATGGTTTCAAATTCAATTTTGATTTCAGCAGAATAGAACTACAAACCCACTTCAATCATTGTTTCAGTTTCAACCTTAGTTTTAAAAAGCCCATCTGAAGCACGCCTAGGCGCGCCTCGGTGTGAGGCTACCAGGTTAGCGCTTCGAGGAGAAGAGGGGCGCCTCAAGGATGCAAGGCTATATCCTCTCCCATTTCCTTCTTTTTCTTGGCCTTGTCTTTACCTTTTTTTTTCTTTTTGGCTTTCCTTGGGGGACAAAAAGGTGATCTATGCTTGTGTAGTAAGTGGGTGCTTTGGGGGAACTATGATGATAAGATAACATATCTTATGGTTGCTTGTGGTATTAGTAGTTGTATTGATGTCTATTTACTTTTTTAATGCATTTATCTAAATTGTTTCTACAACATATGCTTTGTGAAATGCGAATGATTTCTAAACAGTTTTGCATAGAAGTACGTCTCGCATACGTGATTCGTGCTCCTTTACCTCACGCCTTGCTCCTTGCACTTTGGGACCCTATGCGCCTCCGTGTGCATTGCACTTTTTAAAACTAAGGTTTCAACATGATAGAATTGGAAGCCTATTTCAATTATTGTTTCAGTTTCAGCAAAATAGAATTGAAAGCCTATTTCAATCATTGTTTCAGTTTTAATAGAATAGAATAGAAATTCTATTTCAATCCCTGTTTCAGTTCCAGCACAAACTAAACCTATTTCAATCTTTGGGTTGGGATAAAACCATCGAAAGTCATTTACTAAACTTATTTGAGCAAAATGATCACACTCAGTTCTTTGGATAGATGCTAGCTTCTAATTCTCTCACCCTTTTTTTGATTTGGGTGAAACGCTTATCCGTTAAGAGACTTAGGTTTTCAAGACACACTAAAGTCTAGGAGGCACTCTACCCTAACACATAGGTTGTTTAGGAAACCCGGAGACTCAGCGGGAGTCTTATGGCCTGAAACACATAGACCGAACCTTCCTTTGGAACTACCGAACTAGACTAGATCACTTCGTCCTTAAATCATTCACACACTCTGAGAGTTCTCGTGAACATTGCACTTTGTAAAATAAAGGTTTTCCAACCAAAAAAAAAAAAAAAACTCCTTTTAAACCTTGGCCGCTTCTTCAACCTTGTTTAGAAGTCATAAAGTTTCAGCACCTTATGAAAACATCATTTAAAAGCATAAAAATTCACAAGCAATTTAAATACACTCTTTATAAAGCACCAAGCCGAAGTTAGGACATGGCTTCATAAAGTTCAAAAACAAAAAAAACTCATGATAAGAACTTACAATCACCTCAATTTCGCAACCAACCTGTGTTTATAAGACATGAGTGAGGCAATAAAACAATAATTAATATAAGAAACAGTAAGAGGTATTCAAGAAACCTCATACAAAAGACTTGTGGACTTATTAGATCACAATCAAGTGCCTTCACATAGCCAAGAGTGTTTCTAGCAATTCAAGAACATGGTTCACGTTCCCGAACCTCGCTATTCTTCTCACTATTTGCCGTTTCACAACGCAAACTATCAATTTCCACCTATACTCCTCACTTTGAAATTTCTGACTATCGTACACATCACAATCACATAAAAGATTCGCATTATCACGACAACGCACCATCAACTTAAAACTTTTGCAATAGCATAAGAGTATACCAACAAAACCACAAGCTATCTCCATAACTCATTCTTCTCTTTACACCCCTCCCCCCCAATTTTCTGTTCTGCCTAGAAAATTCAACTTATAGTCATTAAATTTCAGCCCTCTTCTCTATTAGTTTTAGCATCATATATACCCAATTTATAGCTTAAGAAAAATCAGCATTCAAACAAAAATTGTAACACTATTTTCTCTTAATTTTAGCATTGTGCATACCCAATTTATGACTAGAAAAATTAGCATTCGACAAAAATGTCAGCCTCTCTTTCACTTTGTTTTAGTCCACTCACATCCAAAATGGAGTCACAAAGTGTTCTAACTCAAAATCTCACTGGAAAAGTGTGCAGTTCAAGACTATTCGTCAATCATCCAAAAAATCCACATGTATGTCAATCTTTCTTTCAAAAAAAATTTCACAATGTCCAAATCCCCTAATTTCACGAACCCAAACCCCTAACGCTCAACTCACACGCTCTAATTTAATCAAATTTACTAAATTCAACTCAACTATTAAAAATCACTCAGGCTTACTTACATTCGCACATTCAACTCAAATCCTTTTAGTTTGAAACTAATGTAGATTTAGGGAAGAAGTTACCCATCTTGTATTTGAGGAGATTTGATGACTTAGGGTCTGAAACTTGGAGATAGGTGGGCCTAAGTGGAGGTCCCTTCCTCTTCCTTCTTCATGCCATCTTCTTCCTCTTCCTTCTTCATGCCATCTTCTTCCCCTTCCTTCATCACGCTCTTGTTCTTCCTCTCTTTCTCTCTCAAGCATGGTGTTTGTAACTGTATGTGTTGTGTGTCCCCCCCCCCCCTTCTGTGAAAAGAAAACCCCTTTCCCCTCTTCTTTTCTTTTCTTTTTGAGAGGGGGATTTAGGATTGACCCAAATTTAAAAAAAAAACGTTTGACTAGTGTTTTACCAAATTGTAAACAAGAAGAGTTCTCAATTTCAAAATTAAAAACATACATTTTAGACCCAATAAAATACATGTTGCAACTAATTTAGACAAAAGTATGACATCGTCAAGTGATTACGAAAATTTATCGGCTAAATTTCCTAAATCGAACCAGCCGTTGGAATTTTATCAAATTAAAACTTGACGGTCGTTACACCTGAGATTTTTGGAGTAGCGTACAAACCTTTTAGAAGATGTTCTGAAATTTGCAGAGACCCTAAAATTAGCTTTGAAAGCGCTCCATAGAAGATGAAATGAACATAGCTGGTTCTTTCTAAAAAAATTCCATCTGTGTAGGAGGGGGGGGGGGTGCTCGCCAAAGAAGCAAAAACTGAATGTTCTTGACATTTTGGTCTGAATGCAGCATGCCAGAATAAGTATCTCAGTCTGATGAAAGTTCTTGCGATCTTGCTCCTTGTCTCCTTGTAGAAGGTTATAAAAAGTACAAGCTGGGGAAAAACTTGAGAACAACATTGTAGCATCTCTAAGTATTGTAACACGTTACAAACCAGAGCAGTGTCCTCTGGCAGTCCTGTACTGGGCCTGTTTGATAAACAAGTGCAGGGCCTCATCCTGTGAGAAAATATGGCAGTTGGCCAGCTCTCCATGCTAAATGCCAGCACTGCAGCCTTACAAAAGACTAATGCTTTGTAACCAAAATGTGCCCAAAGAACTTTTCAACAGTGGGCAACTTTTCTTCCACAGATTGCCGATGACAAAAGTATCTTTTGGATGCACTACCACCAACAATTTAAGCTCCATTGACTTGTATAACTTGACTATTCACATTTCTCCTTGTACTGAATTCACTTTTGGCTTAATCGGACATAAACATGGACACCAGTAATTTCCTGAGAGCTTTAGCCATGAGTATTTCAAATGTTCAACTGTTCTAAGTCAAACACATCCCACCACCATAATTCTTTGGCAGCCTTTTTGAGTTTCTAAGTAGTTTATATGTAGTACTTGAGTCATAAGGTGGAGTACCCTTGTGAATATAGTTGGTGTTCAAATGTTCTCTTACTATATGCCCTGACTACTTTATTGATGTATCTCCGCTTTCTCAAGCACTTTCAAATGTACTAGAGGAAATTTACTATTGCAATAGCTTGTCAGGTCAGAACTTTGGTTAAGAAAAGCTTCAAAGCAGCACTAGATGAAAATGACATTCTGATTTCACCTGCAGCACCATCTGCTGCGTACAAAATTGGTGTGTCATAACTTCTCCCTTTATTGATTGCCATTCTTGATAGCTGAAATCTGCTGGTTACTTGTACTTTTTAAATGACTTTGCTCATGATGTCAACAGGTGAAAAGAAGAATGATCCACTGGCAATGTATGCCGGTGACATTATGACGGTAAGCATTCATCTCTCGGTCAGTCTTTTGTGTTATTTTCATAATCTGTTTCACCTTGCTTTTTTTTTTCTTTTTTTGTTTTTGCTCTGGAAAAAAATTGAGATGTGGAAATCAGCTCCCTAAGTGTAGGAATAGCATTCTCTGATCGAACGTTAGATGATTGGTCCATCTCACATATGGTTTCTAGGTCAAGGGTTGACACTGGTTATTTTTAAGAACTATGTACATGGCCTGTTTGTCATGTCACTTTTCTTGTGCCCTTTCCAGACATGACCATTTCAAGGTGGGTGAAGAGTGAAGTGGGGCAGCTTCTTGTGCACATCTGATTGAGTGTTGCTTGTTTGCCCATAGGAAAGTTTGGAGTGGCATTAAGCATAATATTCTTTTCAAGTATTGATAAAATGTGTTGCAGATTTTTGGTTAAATTTGCTTGCAAGTTGTTTGTCTATCAGGTGAATGTGAACTTGGCTGGTCTGCCTGCATTAGTTTTGCCATGTGGTTTTGCTGAAGGTGGGCGTGCTGGTCTTCCTATTGGTCTTCAGATGATTGGTCCAGCATTTGATGAGGTATGGAACAAATTTTCTGCTTAGGAAGTGGGCAATACTTTTTCCCTGTAATGATTAGCAGACAATGGTCTCTCTTTAATCTTGAAATTTGAAAACTAGAGGTTAGAGATATGCTGGCCCCCAGCCATTTGTGGGAGCTCTGAGCCTTGTTTGATTCCCTCTGCAAATCTGAGGAAAAGGAAAATGAAAATGCCATTGCATTAAAACTGGCCTCTACAATGCAGTCCTCAGAGGGCTTCTCCCCCTCCCTCACAACACCCCCCCCCCCAAAAAAAAGTTTTGTTCATGGATAATGTCATTCCTCTGTGTAACATATGGCACAGGAGAGACTGCTTAGGGTTGGACATGTATTTGAGCAAACACTCGAACATCATAGTTTCGTTCCCCCAATGGTAGCAGACAGTTCTGCATCGTAAGCTCTGTTGATCTTGCGGTTCAAGGCTTTCTGGCATCCTGGCCATCTGTGCTCGATGCTAGGCATAGGAAAGTCATTGGAGACTGACTTCACCAAGTGGACTAATTTCTAATTGACAGGAAGGCAAAAAGTATTAGATGAAGCCACGATGTTGCTTTTTGGCGTGCATGCATTTCCTCTCTTCTCCTCGGTGATTAGTCCAGTACCCAAGAGTGGTGCCTAATATCAAGTGAGAGGCCTTCTGGGGTTGTCAGTTTTTTGCACTATGCATAATACATTGTTTACTACGTGAGTCGGCCTATCCGCAACTGTGCAACTTGTGGGATTGAGTACAGTTCAATTAAGATTTTATTGTCATCATATTCTTTCAAGTTTCGGCACCTCTTGCTCCTTTGGATCAGGTTTTTGTGCCTCTTCCGGGGCCCAGAATTTAAAAATAGCTGTCTTCATGCGTGATGGTGGTTATAGGAGTTGTAAGTATTCTCCGCATTACCTTTAAGTTACGATAGGAGCTATTTTAATGTTTTTCTTTATAATGTGAGAGATCTGAATATCTGTCAATTGATTTTTACATGAAAGTTTTCTATTTGATGTGATTAGACACGATTTGAATAATTTAGGATTAACAGAGGACATGGCCTAATATCGTAGATCATAGAGGTTTAAGATTAAGTCCATAGATCTTAGGTGGCTAACTACTTATCCATCCCTAGGTATAAGAATTGATGATATGCAGATTTGGCTATTATCTAGCATGCGTTTCCAGTACTCATGTGCTACTATGTGGCCTATTTTTTGATCATGCATGTAGCAATTATTATGCAACCCAGTGTTTTTGTTATCTATTTATGATTACGGCTTGTTAGCTTATTTTACGCCCTTTTGTATCAAAAGTTTTCAACTCTAAAATATTTTCTAAATTTTTTGCGAATCTATTGGAATTAGCCTCTTTGTGAATAATAATACTGATAAGAGTGAGCGGCTTATATGTAAAACTTCTTAGACCCTGTGCAAGTAGGGTTTACTATGAGAGTTGTTTATTTTATTTGACATTAAGTAATATAGACAAATATGGAGATGTGAATTATAACTAATTTATATAATAGTAAATTCAAATAACTGATTCTTATAATTATAAATTCACGATTTAGATTCATTACACAAATATTATCATGTAACCTCTTGACATAAGTAAATATTATTTTTAATCTTTAACTATGGAATTATTAACTTTCCTCACGCTGAATAATGTTTTTATGTGGCTTCATTTTGCAGTCGAAAATATAGAGGTGCATTGAATTGCTGAACATCGAGCCACTTACACAGACCTTGACACATGTTCTTAGAAAAGTCACAAACAAATGCTCACGAGCGTGCCCCGGCCTTGTGTAAAGTAACACGTTAGCTAGATGGAATCGCATTTTCTGAAGCGTATAACTAGCTACCCTCATCAACTTAGATGAGCTCAAATTTTTATTGAATAAATAATTGTGGGAACACAAATAAAAGTGCATTATGCATTTGTTCTTTTTGAATTATTTTTTTACTAAGTTCAATTTTTCTTTTAAGGAAATGGGTTAAACACTTAAACTTATTGTTGAAGCAAATTGAATTCGATCAGTTGAATTTATTCCATTGGACTAAGAGCTAAAATAAGCTTTACATTTGTTGAATTCAGTTGATGACATGCTTTGACAGAGGGGTGAAAAAAAAGTTGAACTTATTTGGACCTGGTTGTTGCTGAATTTAACCGAGGTGTTTTTTCCCCTTTCGATCATTATTATGCTCTAAAATATTTTCCCAGAAAATCATTTTCCATGAAAAATATTTTTCCAAGGAAAATGATTTTCCACTTACATTTTCAGCTGTTTGGTAAAATAGAAAATCATTTTCTTTCCACTTCATTTTTTGCTATTTGATAGAATGAACCCCTGTTATCATTTCATTTCTTTTTACCATCAACCCCCTTCCCTGCTCACTACTCTTACCCGATCCTAGGGGTGTGCAAAACCGGTCAACTGGAGTTTCGGTTAACTGAAAATTGGTTAACCGGTTTTTCGGTTTGAAAAAATTCCTAACCGTAACCGAACCGAACCAAAAATTTTGGTTAACCGTTTTTCAGTTAACCAAAAATTTCGATTCTTCCAAAACTCGAACCGTAACCGAGCCGAAAATTTCGGTTAATCGATTTTTCGGTTCGATTACCGGTTAACTATTTACAAATAATAAAAAACTTATACTTTCTTACCTAAATTTGTCATTCTTTTATGTTTAAATTCTTTTTATAAAAATTAAACTTTGGCTACCATTTATAAATAATAAAAAAGTGCACTTTCTTACCGAGATTTTTTATTTTTTACGTATAGATTTTAACCGAATTTTCAAATAATCCGAACCGTAACCGAACCGAAAACCGAAAAAAAATTTCTTTTTTTGAAAAATTTATTCAGTTAACCGGTTTTTTGGTTCGGTTTTCGGTTTCGAATTTTTTTTGCACACCCCTACCCGACCCAGCCAACGAATTTTGTTTCTCTCTCCTCTTCAAAATCAAACCCAAAATATCAGTAAGAAATATACCCAATAACAAACCCAGCAAAAGAGAGAATCAACATTAATAAATCTCAATTTTTGCACTATTTTCAAGGATTACCCAGTTGACTTTGAGTGATATTAAATCCAGATTAAAGAAAATGATGAACTGGGAGACGATGAGCATCTTAAATTGCGAAGTTCTTCAAAAAGGCAACTGCAACTCTTAGAGAACTCAAGAAATAATTAGAGAGATTAACGATGGAAATCATCGATGAACATGATGAACATGGAGAAGATGGGAAGAATGAGAGACAAAATGAGAATGAAAATAGAGTGATTCTAGGTACAATTAAAAGAAAATAGAACGAGAGACAAAATTGGGCAACGAAAATTGGGTTTGGAAAATCGTTTTCCCTACTTTTTCAAGGGAAAACAATTTCCTTCAAATGGGGTAAAATGATTTTCCCCTGAAAATGATTTTCCCCTCTTTGTTTTATCAAACGACGTAAAATGGGAAAATCATTTTCCGGGAAAATGATTTTTCCCCCTACCAAACACATCCTAAGGATAAAATAGATGCTAGTAGATGTTGACGATGAGACCGTCTACTACCTCCGTTGGGGTAAAGCAAACATGATCATCCAAATTATTTGCAAAACCTCCAAGGCCAAATTATGCAAATAGCGAACAAATACCCAAGACACCAGCCAAGAAAAGAGCATACCACCCATGAATAAACAGCAATGGACCACCCAACCCCTCCCGAACATAGTGTACATCCTTAATAGACAAACTAATACCAACTAGCACCACCGTTGCGGAGGGATGAATTGGCAACTGCTAGCTTGATTAAGCAATGAAGCCGGATCCTTTTCACTGCTTCTCAAAGTATACTCGATCTCTTAATTACCGCTTGCTCATTTCCCAAAACCTCAAATCCCACTGCTTTGCTCACCTTCCATGTCTCACGAGCCTATTGTGAATATGAAGCATCGGTAATACGTTTTACACTGACTTTATTAACTGAAGTTATTTCTTTCTTAGCTTAAATAAAAATTAATTGATCCGACCTTTAATCTTATTGAATTTATCTGAATTAAACTTAAACATTAACAAATAAGAAAAGCACGGCCCTATACAACAGGAAATTATGTCCATGACCTTCCGGCTCCTGATAACAATTAACATGCCTGACTAATAATGACTATCACTTGGCTGAAATAATGACTACCACCACTCCATGTCCTGGGTTTACTTCGTTTAGCATTTTAAAGTTCAGCTCTGCAACATTGTCCTGAGATTCTTCTGGATTTGTAGAAAGCTGATTCATTGCCGATTCATATAATATTTCTAAACCATCATTTATGCAACATCATTTTTTCATGGCGCACTCAGCACAGAATTCATGGCTCTGAACAGCCGTAAGTTCAGGTAGAAGACGGTTATAAATCAACATGAAACAGAGATGAAGCATAATTCAAATCAGAATCTCAACAGCTCAAGTAAAGATGCCGGAATGATTATTTTTTCATTATGGGAAACGAGAGACAATTATCTCTATATATTGCACATACAACATGAAACATTACCCCAGACATATGATATGAAAATTACAAAAGGGCAGTGACGAATAGGAAATTTAAAAAAAAAAAGGTTTAAAGACAGGGATTTTGGCATGTCCTAGAGAGATTTGCCGGAAGCAGGAAGCCCGCTAGGGAGGCAAAAACTTTTTCAAACCCAATTTTCCCTTTTTCTTGACAAGGTGGGAAAATAAATCTCCACAATGTCATCAGAACCCACATAAAGAATTGTTTCCATGATTATTCAGCTTACTTGGTAAATTTTGAATTTGAAGTAGTTGCCTTCCTATGAGTGCTTGGAGGCCTCATCATCGAGCAGACACTGAGAGCAGAAGATGGCATCATTTCAGAGAATGCGCTTGAAAAGAATAAGGTAGATGCTGATAATAATGTTACCTATTAGTTCTCTGCGTCTGTACAACAGCTCTTTTTACAGCTACCCGGTTCTTCATCTCAGCACTATCAAATATGAAACGATGCAAAATAGTTCAACCATATTGCCATTAGGAATTGAAGCTATATACCACGGATATTTAAAAATTGTGTTCACCACAAAAGGATCGTTCTTTTCATCTTGTGTTCCAGAAAAATTCCATAGGCGGATATTCTAAAGCCATTTACAAGAAGTCATCTCTTGCATAGTATTAACTGGAATGTGGAACACATAGCAAACAGACTGCTCAGATTGTGGGTGAATTAAATAATCTAAATAGCTCTGCTCCATGCTCAAAACCAGGTTTAAAGCCCAGAAGAATGGCAGTTTCTTCCACCCAAAGCAATCAATATGAGAGCAAAAGTAGGAAGGCAAAAGTAAGATCATGGACCAAATATATCACCTGTATTCAATTTTCGCTTTCTTCATTAGGTTGCTCTTCAAATTCGAAAAACTACTTGAGGCTCCAAATGCTAGATGTGACCACCACGTCATATCATAGAGAAGAATGAGAGAATGATCAAGGGATGGCATATTATAGGGAGAACATGGCTAATCTACACTCAGAGACTAATTTTACCTCCACAAAAACTTCTTTTCTTAGTTGAGGGCGGAACCTTGGTGCAAATCTGGATTTGCCGACTTTGCTTTCCTGCAGATAAAAGCAGCACAGAACCCCATTTCTAAAATCACACCTCCAGATGTCAATATGTCAGAAAGGAAGAAGAAAAACGGAAGGAAAAGCAAGTGTGAAACTATAAGCACCATTGCCTCAGGGATTGACTGGCACCTCAGAACGGTGCACATGAATCTCCTGTTCCCTTCAAATGGGATACACATGTCAACCAAATGGAAGCTTAAATGAAGCAAATTAAAAGAAGCAACTGTTTTTTCTTTTCTTTTGGTTTGAAAAATCAAAAGTAAGCCCTTCTTTGGGGAACATGTGATTTTGTGTATGTAAACATTTGCCAAGAAAAAGAAAAAGGGGAAGCATGAACAAAGGAATAGTTACAACTTAGAAGAAAGAATATGGTAGATCTAGAACGCGATTTTATAGACCCCGCGAAAGCGGGACCCACACTGGGAGGCGGTGGTGTTGTTATTGTTGGAACGCGATTTTATGTAATGCTGTATCTGAGACATAACCATGCAAGCTCACTCTACAAAATCATGATTGACATCATATCAATCAAAAAGCAAGAGGACTCACGGGCATTTTGATCCTTGTAAGACTGTGCTATTCGTTCAACTGTATTGTTTCTTTTCTCATCCACCTCCTTCAACCTTGCCTGCAAGAGAGAAGAGTGGATTAGAATAACGGATTTTGAATACTTTCATTTACCACACAAGTCAGGGAATATTTCCTAGCTTTCCCAAACCGATAAAGAAACACGATAATAAGTAAGAACAATGTTAAACATCCAAATACAACAGCCAATCCAAAGTGCAGATGAATATATAATACCTGATACAATTGTCTCCAGTTATAAGTCACCCCATTTTCTGCCATCCTCTTTACTACCTTCTCTACCCAATGAGAACCAAACGTTGCCTCAAAAAATTTCTTCCATAATTTATCAGTAACTGGAGTCAGATCCCTATCCTACAAGACATTCAAAGCAGAATAAGACTAAATTTTAGCAAGGAACCCAGGGGGGGGGGGGAAGGGGGTGGATAAGATGATGGAAATGAAGTGAAGGAAAGAATGGGCTCTCTTACAACTGTAGCATTTTCAATGTGCATCAGCTGCTCCACTGTACAGTGTGGTAAGATCTGCTCAAGAAGATGTGCATCTGTTGCACCAACATTGCCAATGTACCTAATGTTATCTATTGCAACCTGAACACATAAGTCAACCAAAGATGGAGGTTTTCCCTTCCCTTGTCGATTTCTGGCAGGGAGGTGAATATATCCCGATCTCATGTCACCAAACTACCACTGTTTCCAATCAAGTACGAGACAACAGTCAGCAAGATTCTGGAAAATGAGACTGTCTAACATACCAACAGAAACAACAAAAAATAGAGAGGGGGTAATTCAGAAACAGCCAAAAAGAATAACAAGAGAAACATTCTCAAATGAAACATTGACACAGAGTAGGGGTAGAACTTTCATTGTTTGAGCGAGTTGGAAAGATAAGATAGTTGAGGGCAAGCCCCCCAATAGGCACGGTAGGAACACTCAGCAAAATTATGGGAATATCTCCTATGGACAAATAGCATATTTAGCAAAACACAATTCAATGAGTGATGAAAAAACCCAAAGGAACATTGGTGAAATTCAACCATTATTCTCCTCCCTCTTTTTGTATATCTTTTCAAAGTGTAAGTTCCATTAAGTTCCCACATTTCATTTCATCCTAAATTTCGGATCACTGACAAAGATTAACAGCGGACCCACAGCAGTAAATTAAATCCATTGAATTTCTAGCAGCTCAGATCATTCACATAAACATCAATGGTATTCAGATTTATATCACGATGAATTCCGCTAATTTTCCCCCTTCTGCCAAACAATTTTTGGTTCATATCACAACAAACACACACCCTCTCCGCGGGAACCCAACGGATAAAGATTTGGGGGGGGGGGGGGACCAATACAAAGAGGGAAAATAACGAAGCAGATGGCCAATCAATTGGAAAGAGATAATTCACAGAAACAAAATACTGAGCTGAAATTATTAAGAAAAAGTGAGCTAATGAATTAAGCCTCTTCAATTGATGAGGGAGATCAGGGTTTCAGAGAGGTAGAGAGACAACTGACCGACCGATCGATCGGAGATGCAGAAGGAGAATAGGACACCGTCTTGATTGAGCTGATAGAAGCTGATCTGAATATCTGATGACCTAGGAGGTTTCTACCATGGATGAATGGCGGGTATGTAAGATACTGGAGAGAGAGAGACAGAGAGAGAGAGAGAGCGTTTGGTTCATTGGTTGGCTAGTGCGCGAGAAAGGAATCAAGAATCATTCGCGGGATGGAACTGCGAAGACTCGCCGGGGTTCGGTTCCATGTTCATACCGTGGTCCGTGGGCCTCCTTTTTTATTTTTTTCCCCCCTTTCTCATCCTATTTTTGTGTTTTCGAACGGAAAAAAGCATATTACCGAATTTACAGTGAAATGATATTGGTTTATCCTTTCATTCAAAAAAATAAAAGGAAAGACGTTAGTTATGTAAAGTGTTACTGTAAAAAATACAGAGTTCTAAAGATTAAAGTTAAAATAAATCAATCAAAATTATTATTTTTTTATGTTGATTAAACAACAATCAAAATTAGCTTGTGTATATTTGATGTCGTTTTTTGTTGGTATGAATAAATCCTCTAGCGTAAAACTACAAGTCTGCAATTATAAACTTAAAACCATGAGAAAATACACTATAATAAGTATTATAATACACCACTTAACTAAAGAGTAATGGGTTATCCTAGAAAAATGTATGTTTGTTTGACACTCTTGAACTTTTGGGAGTTTATTTAAAGTACAATATTTTTTTAAATTCAAATGATGCCTTATTTGTGAAAAGTCCAAAACACAATCATATGGCATGACTTTCTTTCAAATTTGAAAATTTTGGTTAATATTTTATTATATGCCTAAAAACTGATCCACTTCCTTAGAAAATATAGTATTTGTAACTCACAATTGTCAATATAACTAAAATCCACTTCTTCGTATTATATGTGTATTTGGCATGTTTTGAGAGTATGAGTGTTAAACATGCTGACATCCAATACGAGTTGGACACAAATATGTGAAGTTGTGGAGATTGTCCTTCTTTCTTAAAGGATCCTTAAAGATTGAAAACACTTTTTTCTTTTTTTTGGGGTAGGGGGGTGGAGACAAATAGGTACAACATAAATAAGTGACCTCAGATATGTAATAACAAATGTGTGTGTTTTTATAGTAGAACAACTTGACACTTAAGCAAGTAGCCATTGCATCTGTAATATGCATAATTTGTAGTCTTTCTATTTTACGCCACATTAGTTTGGCACAATACTGACATTTCTGCTAACTGATGTGGTTCTTGGAGTTTCATATGAGCCCTTGGATTGTTGATAATTGGCTGGATAGTGATACTAGTGATGATTGGCCTATGCACTTTGCCATATTTTATGTTGATTTTGGAAGTGGCACAATACGAGGATTTTGAGGAAGTCCCTAACAATCTAATAGCCTTTGTTTTACTAAGGTTTCAAGAAATTCTTGAAACTTTGCATTATGAGAAGCTCGTCTTTGAAAATCCAAATCACCCTGAAGTTGAAATCTATGAAGTGGGAACCTCTAAAAAAGGGTTGATAAACTTCTATCTCAACCTCATTTTAGCCCCTAGTTGATCCCTTGTTCCCATTGTTTTCATGTTTGATCTTGAGAAGAAAGGGTCAAATTAGCCTCCTTTGGTCTAAATTGTGCTCATATAGTGGTGTTTCGTATTTCAGGAGTTTTTGTTAGAAAAACGAGAAAATCTGCTAATATCGGTAGAAAGGAGGGCCAAGAAGACGAATCTCAAGACAAGGAAGAAGTTAACGGGATCCTGAGAATTGGCAAGGGTACCCCATGCCCATAGGCACGACCATGCCATCCCAGAATTTCAGCAGGTCACAACCAAACATACGGCACGAGTACCTCGTGCCATGTCTTGCCTCCGCCCTACGCAACTAAATTCGTTTTCGGGGGGCCGTTTTGAGGCATCTTGCAATTTCTTTTAGAGAGGGCTTTTGAGAGGTGATTTTAAGGGTTTTTCTTGAGCATTTTTACACATTAATCTAGGTTACATTTGAAGTTGAATTGCAAGTTTATTGTTGGATTCATCATTGCTATCAAATTTGGGTACGCTTTTCTTCCCTTTCTCTCTTGCAGTTTCAATTCAGGTTTTCGTCTTAAATAATTGTTCTTCAGTCTCTTGTTTGTGATTATGATTGTTGTGATGTGTAGTGGCAAAATCCCCTATCTTTAAGTTGGGATTAGCCCCTATTATGCGATTTGTAATCATGTTTTAGATTTTTGTGAATGAATGTCCATGTTTATTATTGAATTCTCACTAAGTACATCACGTGTCCGATGAATTGCCTGAAAGAGATGTATTCTTAATTAGGATTTAGGAGATCAACGATAGTTGAATCCTCTACTTAGAGCTACTTTCTAAGCGATTGGATTCTTAACATGAAAGTAGTTAGGGTTTCAATTGGAAATCATAGGTTACTCAATCCTGTGGTTTGGTTGATCCTAGTTTCATGAAAATAGATAATTATGATTAATTAGCCAGTCTAATGACATACGAAAGTAGGCGTAGATGCGTTCCAATTCAGTTAATTGTGTGCGCAGATTCACATGATCTAGTTTAAATTCCAACGAGCATAATAGTGTGGTGAATCCCAATATAGGATCCTTGTTATTATTGAATTAAATAGTTTCAGTAGTATTCAGTTTTTATCAATCTGAATCTGTTTTATCTTAAGTAAGTGTTAAAGTCAATCTAGTGGCTAAAACCAAGTTCCCTGTAGAATATGACCCGTATTTGTCACTGCTAACTACAATTAGCACCGTGCACTTGCGATATAAATTTAAGACAATAAGGCCCAATTGCTTTAAATATAGATGGAGTTGTAAAAGGGAAACCCAAGCCAAATCGATAGTAGTGGCATTCTTTAAGATTATATAGGGAACTTGATTGGCACTTTTTTGAAGAATTTTGGATCACTAATAGTTTGAAGGCTTAGCACTTGGTGCTTAGATGTGAACTATTATTGGTTAGGTAGTTCAGTATTACTCAGTTGATTATATGAATGGATTCTGACCTTGTTGTTGAAGAAATATATCGGAGATGGCCAAAGGAAGTGTGTTTTCGTATTCTGTGTCTCTATTCAACTCATAATGCAAGATTATATAGCACAAAACTCCATGCTCTATCACATGCCTAGCTTTACCGTGACACCTGTAACGCCCCGCCCGAAGGGGGCAGGCGCGTCACTGCCGTGAATGTTCGATTAAGAACACTCACAAGGCTCTATAAACTTTTTAACCTTAATAAACCTGATCATAAGAGATAGCAGCGGAAGCTCTTATAAAAATCTAACTGAAATTCAGGAAGGTCAATCTAAAACATACATTACATACATACTTAAACCGTATCCACAATGTTCTTACATATATCCAAATCAAAATACAGAACTGTATTTACTAAACATAATCCATAACATATACATACAACGAGTCATCCAGGTTCAAATAAGTTCTCTTAATGCTCCTGTGGTCCCTTCTCGCTTTCACAACTTGAAAAATGGTGAGGTCATGAGCTCCCCGAGCCCAGTGAATAACCCTTGCCTTCCCCGTTGTCACACTTTGCACATTAACCGGTTAACACATAATCACACAGTACAGGCAACTCATAACATATGGACAGAACATATCATATGGTATGTACAAGGCGACATAAGAACATTCACATGCTTCAAAAACTAAAATAAATTCATGTCTTCCATATCTAATATGTTCACGAATGTCACAAATACGCACAATACATTTATGTCATGGGACGGGCAATTAGAGTAGCTTAGTCATACTTGTCCCATACCAGGTACGATTCAAGGTCTCTCGTTTTACTTAAATCCCTAAACAAACCTTACTGTTAGTTTATTCACTAAACTAACCATGATTGTCCCATACCAATCATGTCCTTTAGGCTCATAGTCCTCACTAGAGTCCCAAAAGAAAGTAAAATCTGCTAAGCAACCTAATGACCCGCCTATGACCATAATTGGCTTACACATCAAAGCAATTTTATCACAAAAGTTCACATACTAGCCATAAACACATAGCATGTGTCTCACAACATGCTTATGAATCACATGTGTGTTTCAAAATCAATTACAAGCTCATAGATGTTTTGAATGAACCTTCAAATCCAAAATCCAAAACTAAGATCAAAACAAAATCCAAACAAAATCCAATTTCATATCATATCCAAAGTCCAAAAAATCCAAGCCAAAACTAATTTCACAACACATCACACATTCTTAACTGAATACAAAACTTTTAGTTTAGGAGAATTCAACTCATGACTCACGCAAAGAACTATTACAACGCAGGGGTGACAAACACATCCTGGTGGTCCAGCTACGACTCAAACATATGGTACCAACCAATGGTGGACCAGCCGCAACTCTTTCATATGGTCTCAACCAGGCACCCAACGCTTTGAAGGATGCGAACTGCCCACAACACAAACCATGGAATCGCGTTCATATCCTAGTAAGTTTAGGCCGAAACCCTCTTCACTAGGGACACACATGGCTCACACACATACACAAGGTCGACATTCATATCCCAAGGGATTGGTTATAACCTCTCCCACTAGGCGACCTGAACATAACGACAGTCACTACTATGGCCATAGCTCTAGAACGTTCTGTAATAGCCTCAGTCAAGACACGAATTTCTATCCCCAAAAACGTAACTTAATGAAATCATATAATCACATTTTTATTTTCAAAGAAATTCAATTCCACAATTTGAACAAAACGTAATCAAAACAAAGTATAATTCCATTCAAAATAATTTCACAAGTTTCCCATACTTCATCGCACAATCAGAATTTTTAGGAAGCTTATTTAATTTATGGATTATACATACAAATAATCCATAAATACACTAAACAAGGTACTTTAACTCAAAACTTCATAACTCACAGCATACACATTCAATCTTCACCAAAATTTGCAGAAAATTGAAAAATAACATATAGATTCTAACATATTAATTTCATGATTTTTTTCCAGGCCAATCATTCCCAGAAATTCAAATAGTCAGCCAAAATAATGAAAAATCTGCGAATTGAACTCAAAATTTCGTAACTTTTAGCATACACCACCAAAATTCACAACAATTTACCAGCAATCACCCCATATCATAATAAATATACAATAATATTTTTATAATTTTTCTCCAAACGAATCTTTCAAACTAATTAAAACAGTAACCGAAACCATGCATCCAAAACAGGGCAGTCCCAATCGAAAATTCATAACTTCTAAAATACACATCCAAAATTCATGAAAATTTACAGGAATTTTCCAGTCATACTCATAAGTTTACAGTAAAAATTTAATAAGTTTTAGCCAACCCAATAGCTCACAATAATTCAAACAGAATCTGAATTTCTGCACTCAACAACAAGGCAGTTTCACTCAAAAATTCATAAATTATAAAATACACATCTAAAATTCATGAAACTTTACCAGAAGTTGAATAATATCTTGGGTAACCTACAGTAAAAATTTCAGAATATTCCAACAGTCCCATAATTTCCAGAAATTCGAACAGTTCCTGAGTTCTACAAAACTCCGAAAATTCCATCCTATTTTTCTACCATCTTGTTCAACCAAATACAAGTAACCAATCCAAAATCTATAGTTTAGCATGTTTTTGGACTAATTCATAGCATCATCATCAATTGACAACACCCAATTAATCCAAAAATCACAAATAAACATACAACTTTTGAGAGTGGGTTTCTAACAATTGAATTTAGGGTTGAATCTCATAAACTCTAAGATATCAAATTCCCAGCTTCAATTCGAAATTGATTTTGCAAAATTTGAATAGGAATCTCAAATTATTCTTCCCCTAATCAATTTTAGGGTTTGAAGAAAGTAAGACTTACTCACCTTAATCTGCAAATCGAAACTAAAATCGAATTCCTCTTCTTCTCCTCCTCCTCCTCTTCTTCTTTTCTTCTTCTTCTCATCTTCTTCTCTCTGCGTGGGTGTGTGTATTGTGTGTGTGTTTGAGGTTTGAGAAAGCAGAGAACCCCCTCCCCTTATCTTTCTCACGCATAAAAAAAAAATCACCTCCTCCCCTTTTCTCCTTTTCTTTTCCCTTTTTTGTTTCAAGCGCCCCCCTTCTTTGACTTGTCTTCCCATTTCTTTTCTTTTTTTCTTTTTGCTTCCTTTTTTTTTTACTCTTTTTTTTTTAAACAAAGCCTTAGTAATATACTCACTCAACAAATTATTCCCAAAATACAATCATATTAACTTAAAACACATATATATATCTAAAATAAAACACATAAAATACATACTCATTAATTAGGAATTCACACTTGAATCAAAATTAGTAACCAAAAATTTCGGGACATTACAATACCTAAGAAACCAAAGCCTAGAACAATTAAGAAACCAATGCCTACAACAATAAGAAAACCGTAGGAAATTAGGAAAGGGAGGAATAATATGTTACAAACATTTAATATTTTATAACACTCCCCCTCAAGTTGGAACATGAGAATTGACGATGCCCAACTTGCCCAACAAGAATTGAAATTGTTGTTTCCCTGGAGCTTTGGAGAATATACCTACTAGTTGATATTTTGATGGTAAGTAATTAGGGGTTAATTCTCCAGAAAGTATGCGTTCTTGAACCAAATGATAGTCAATTTCTATATGCTTGATCCTCTCGTGAAAAATTGGATTTTTGGCAATATACAAGGCTGCTTGATTATCCCAATATAATCGTATTGAAACTTTCATAAATATACCTAAGGATGCAAGAAAGACTTTTATCCAGATTAACTCACTGGTCATTGTGCCCATGACTTTGTATTCTGCTTCTGCTAAGGACCGTGACACAGTAGTCTATTTCTTGGTCCTCCACGATATTGTTGACCCTCCAAGAGTGATAAATTATCCAATTAGAGAACATCTGGTGATAGGACATGCTCCCCAATCTGAGGCACAAAACGCATACAATTACATGTCATAGTTACTTCGTAACACTATTCCCCTTCCAAGACAACCTTTCAGATATCTTAGCACTCGTCTTGCTATCTCCATATGTTCCTCGTGAGGTGCTTGCATGAATTGACAAGAACATGAACTACATAACACAATTCTGGGCGTGTGATGGTTAAATAAATTAATTTGCCAACGAGTCATCTATACTGTGTTGGATCTGCCAAGAAATTCCCATTGATAGGGCAAGTTTGTGATTTGTTTCCATAGGAAAATCAGTTGGCTTTGATCCTAGAAGCCCACATTCATCCACTATCTCCAGTGCAAATTTCCTTTGATTCAAGAACAAGCCTTGTGAACGTCGAGCAATCTTAATACCCAGAAAATATTTGAGATTCTGGAGATCCTTAGTATGGAAACAGTTATTAAGATATTCCTTAAATTTGCAACAAGTATCAATACCATTGCCTATAAGAACAATGTCATCTACATAGACTAGCAATGCCCATGTATTTTCCTCCTTTGTTATATGTAAAAAGCGAATAATCCGTATAGGATCTAATAAACCCATACTCTATGAGTTTAGAAGATAACTTTGTGAACCATTGATTAGGAGCTTGCTTTAAGTCATATAAAGACTTCCGTAGTCTGCATCCTTTATTGAATTAACTTGCTTTAAATCCCGGTGGTAAGATCATATATAATTCCTCATCAAGATCTCCATATAGAAATGCATTGTTAACGTCCATTTAGTGTAGATCCCAACCTTTAGCAGCTGCAACTGAAAGAAAGCATCTCACACTTGTCATTTTGGCCACTAGAGTGAATGTTTCACTATAGTCAAACCCTTCAATCTGCTGATCTCTGTGAATCACCAATCGTGCCTTGTACCATTCTATGCTTCCGTCTAAGTTGTGCTTTACTTTGTAAACCCATTTACAGTTAATGGGTTTCTTTCTAATAGGTAACTCCTCTAGGGTCCAAGTATTATTTAATTCAAGTGCTTCAATTTCCTTAGTCATAACTTGTCTCTACTTCGGGTTCTTAACTGCTTCATGAAAGTACCAAGGCTCCACAATTTTGGTGATAGCAGCAAGATAACTTTTACATGCCTCAGAAAATCGGTCACGTATAACATAATTACATATGAGATAAGGTTTACCTGAGGAGACCTTGTTGGATGGATGTGCTATAGAAAAGGGGTTCTTAGGTCGAGTCATGTAGCATAAATAATCTGACAGATGGTTTGGAGGCTTCTTGATGCATTTCCATTCCCAATTTGGTGGACTTTGTCTGTTGGTCACTCCCCCTTTCTGTTGGACCTGATTGTGCTACGTTCCCTCCATCTCCAACCCGCATTGCCTGCAGGCCTACCTGTTCTACAATAGTTCCATGTCCAGGCGGAGGTGCTAGGGGTTCAGCAGAATCCAGCGGCCCAATGGAGTCCAGTGATCCACTAGTTTGTGCTGTTTGCTATGGCATGTGGGCCTGCTCTCCTAGATCCTATGCTGGGACATTGGGACGGGCCTATTCAACCGACCCAATCGAGGAGCGGCGATTTGGGCTAAGTGTCTCAATTGATTTGGCCTGCTGTTATGCTCCCTGGATCAAATTGGGTTATTTGGACCCCATGAGTATGCTGGATCATCGCCTCCTATATCAAAAATATGGGGCTGAAAATATTGCTCCCCTATTACCCTACTTGCTTAGCAAATGGAAATATTTCTTCAATAAAAGTCACGTCTCTACTGTTAAGCATGTCACCACTTTCAACATCATAAACTCGCCTCCCCATCTTTCCATGAGGATATCCAATGAATATACACTTCCTACTCCTTGACCCAAACTTGTCTTTTTGTCTTTGTAAGTTATGTGCATAACATAAGCACCCAAAGACCTTAATGTGATCATAGGATGGCATAGCCTAAAATAGCGTCCCATAAGGTGTTTTTCAATGAAGAATTTTGGTTGGGGTTTTATTAATAAGATAGGCAGCCGTTAGTGTACATTCTCCCCAAAAATCAATAGGGAGATGTGCTTGAAATCGTAATGCTCTGGCTATATTCATAATATATACATGTTTTCTCTCAATTCTCCTATTCTGTTGTGGTGTGTCTACACAACTTGTTTGATGAATAATCTCTTACTCCACATAAAAAATTTTCATAGGCCTTGAGATCAATTCTTTTCCATTATCGATTCTAAGAACTTTCACTTTGACATTAAATTGAGTGTTGACCATATGACAAAAATTCTAAACAAGTTAGGATGCCACACCTTTGTCCTTCATAAGGTAAACACACACACCTTGACTAGCATCATTGACAATAGATAAAAAAATAGTGTGTTCCACAATAGGCCAGAATATGATATGCCCCCCTTATATCACAATGAATGAGATCAAAATTATTCAAGGCTTTATTATCATTAATTGGGAAAGACATGTGAGTTTGTTTAGCACATAAACACACATCACATAAAGCATCTTTATTTCTATGAAAATCTTCTTGAAAACTACTAGAAAGTTTTGATAATGCCTGACTAGAAGGATGACCCCACTGTTTATGCCAAGCTCGTAGGAAGAAACCTTGTTGACTCGAACCTCTGTTGTTAGCTTGTCTTGGAAGTAATTGACCCCTCTTCTTGGCTCACCCACTTTAATCAGGCTCCTTGTAGTAAGGACCTGTATCACGCAAAGCTTTTGAGTGAATGTTACAGAACAATATAAGTCATCAATAAGTTGGGCAACAGATACAACATAATTTGGGCACATAAAGTATATCTTTTAACACAATCTTGGAGTTTAGATACGCTAATCCTTTCTGGTTGCTAAGGTAGTTGCCCAATTTGGTAGTTCCACTTGGTAGGTAACGTGTCACGAACATTATGCAAAAAATCAAGGTTATCGGTCAAATGACACGAGGCTCCGCTATCTAGTAGCCAAACACCCTTACCCGAGAGTCTCTCATGAGTGGACTTAGGAGTGTCGATCAAACTCCAAAATTTTTGAACCTATTCTGGGGTAAATCCTGCACTTCCTAGTCGGGTTTCTTCGGATGGGAGTGTAGGGCTTGTTGCATCGCATGGGCCGTTTCCTTTCCCACGTTGGGACCTTGTCCCCTGCCCGTGTTATGACGTCTGTCGCCTCTGCCACCCCTTCCTTGGCCACAACCACTGTGTCTACCACGTGTGCCCCAACTCGGTGGATACCTAATCAGCTCAAAACAACCAACCTCGTCATGACCATACTCCCCACAGTGCTTACAAAGGGGTCCCTGTAATTGCACAATTCTGCCAACATGTGAGACTACGAATGCAACCACGTTTTCTTGCTTAACATCTTGGTTCATCATTATCTTTTTGTGATTCTCTTCTTGTTGTATCATATTAAAAATTCTATCTAAAGATGGCAAAGGGTCGAGAGCAAGAATTTGGCTTCGGATACTAGAGTAAACATCATCATCGAGCCTCAACAAAAATTGGTGTATTTTGTCATCTTCCATCATCTTAGTCATCTTCTCAGCGGCTCCACACGTACACATGGGAACCCGGATGTAATTCCCGAGTTCGTTCCACAATCCCATGAGTTTCAAACGAAACTCAACTACTTACAAGTTCCCTTGTTTACATGATGCAATTTCGGTTTTTAATTTGTGTATCTTTGGCACATTGGGAACTGAATATCGTTTTTGAATGTTACTCCACATCTTATGTGCTGATTCAACACAGGCTATGCTTCCATGGAGTCTGGGACCAATCACGTTCATGATCGATGATGTGATCCTAGAATTGACCATATCCCATGCATTAGCTTTAGCTGACTCTTCTCCTTCGCTCACTGTGGGCTTAGTTATTCTTCCATCGATAAAGCCAAGTTTGTTTTTGGCTTTCAAGGTTGTTCTAACAGCTTGTTCCCAAAGATCATAGTTCTTTCCATTGAACCTGATCACCATTATAATAACTCCTAGTGAGTCCGAGGAAGATAGATAATAGGGTGATTGATTTGTGATAATGAACTCATCATTTTTGCCAATCTTTTCCTCCATCTTTTTCATGGCCAATACTTGAAGGCTCTCTTTTTTCTCCTTTTGCTTTTTTAGGTTTGACAACCTTGCTCTGATTCTATGAAGAAATATATTAGGATGGGCAAAGGAATTGTGTTTTCATATTTTGTGTCTCTATTCAACTCATAACGCAAGATTGTATAGTACAAGACACCATGCTTTATTACACGCCTAGCCCTACCATGACACCCAAGAAACCAAAGCCTAGAACAATTAGGAAGCCAATGCCTATAACAATTAGGAAACCGTAGGAAATTGGGAAAGGGAAGAATAATATATTACAAACAGTTAATATTTTCTAACAGTTGTGAAGTGGCTCAAGAAGGAAGTTTTGAGTAATTTTCATTTTAATCTTGTCTTTGGGTGCAAGTAGTGGGTGCCTTTAGAAGGTTTAACTATCAAGATCAACCATTGCCATCATCTATAGGAAAGAGAATCAAGCAACTGATTGGCGGACAAATATATAAGTATTTGTGGAAGATAAAAGGCGATATTTATCATTCTCCATTGCACTATAATCCATGTTATATTAAGGGCAAGTTCTTTTCGTTGGTAAATAAAGGTTGGTAAGTAGATGAAGTTGGTAAAGATTAGTAAAAGTAGATAGAAGTTGGTATTTTTTTCGAATGATTGATATGAATTGGGTAAGGTTGGAAACAATTGAAAGAAGTTGGTAGAAGTTAGAGGATGTTGGTACGAAATGTAAATGAGTGGACATTTCTTTGTAACAAGTCTTGGAAGAAACTGGTAAGAGTTGGTAGAAGTTGATTGAAGTTAGAAAGGATTTAAATTTTTTTTTGTTAGAATTGATAAAAATTGGTAGGAATTTATAGAAATTGGTTGAAATTAATAAAAGGGGATTTACTAATGAAAAGAACAAACCCTTTTGTTGGGAAATAGAGGTAGGTAAATGAATGAAGTTGGCTGAGATTGGTAGAAGTTGGTTGAAGTTGACATTTTTTTGTTAGAATGGGTTGAAGTTGGAAGAAGTTGGTGTGTGTGTGTGTGTGTGTGTGTGTGTGTGT